>LR738714.1:629257144-629294018 GCA_902687465.1 Secale cereale
TCACATAAAGGGCTTATAAATAAAAAGAATGCCACAGTCGGACGTCTGAGCAACATCACATAAAGAGCTTATAAATAAAAAGAATGCCACAGTCGGACGTCTGAGCGAAATCACATAAAGGGCTTATAACAAAAAGAATGCCACAGTCGGACGTCTGAGCGACATCACATAATTGGCTTATAAATAACCATAGTATAAGAATGAAATACTTCTGAAATGAAATCAATACAGAGATAGTTGGTAAGTTCTTCTACCAAATGAACTTGATGAAAATACTACTCTTATTACCATCAAGAATTACTAAAGACGGTCACCGGGTTGACATGAAGATTGACCCTAGGCCATAAACATGGCTACTGGAGGATTTAACTCTGCAGAGCTTGTACTATTAACTCATAGCCAACGGATTCTACTAGTCACGGGGACTAGTTCCGTCTATGGTGTTTTAGTAGAAACCCAACTAACCAGTACACACCCATTTCACATCCTGTTGTCCGGATTCACCCGTGACAACATTCACGAAAAACTTTAAGACGGGGAGGCTACAACCTCGAATAGCATGGGATCAAATTGATATATGCGCGCTCTAAGGGGTGCCCCCCTCTTGGTCCCAACCGGAAACACCCATGCCCCCTGACCAGATGACAGGCTTCAATCCAGGGCCATGGAACCCTCATCCCGGCCCCTCTACTTGGTGTGTACTCGGGAAGCGGTTTACAACTGACTAGACCGTAATCTTAACAGACGGCCTATGATAGTACCAAAAAGGAGATGAACAGGATCACGACATGATCTCCGTGATACTAAGTTAACCAACTACTGGCATGCACCAACAATACCAGCATTCCACCCATCATGTCACCACATGATCGAGGTGGTTCAACATTATCATTCGGGGCTCGCCCGAAGCTTGCTTGCATGAAATATAACCATACACATATGTTTATATGACCATGCTTATGAAAGAAACTACTCGAACATGCTTGCCTGGTTCTGAGAAGTCGGAGTCTAACTCGGTGTGGTTCGCGGCTCCGTCACGTCCTTCGGTATCTACGTATTCAAACAAACGGATACTAACAAAAATACTGCGCGTTCAAATAAAGTTGCTCCAAATATTTTTCACATAAATATGACAAAAAACTAGACAGAAAACTAAAGAGGACATAAAAAGCATCAACTCAAAATCATCTTTAGTTAAAAAGATATTAGAGTTTCTGTCCAGGGAGTCATCTGTGATGAAACAGAAAAGTTCCAGGGGCTAGAACAGAAAACAACAAAGCGAACCGGTACGCAGTACGCCAACTGAAGGAGAAAACATACTTTGCCCGAAGGCGCTTACAGAAAACGGTTTGGGCGAAGAGGTGTGAGGCTGACAAGGGGCCCCACTCGTCGTGTTTGAACTCTGAGACAGAGTCGCACCGGCGCCAGGTGCGGCGGTGGTCGCCTGCGCTGATCCACGGTGAGCTAGGGGGAGAGAAGGGTACGTATGGTTTCTCGGTGATCTTCCGCGTCGATTGGTGGTGGAGTTGAGCGTCGGCGAGCCCCACGTTGACGGCGACCCTGTCTCCG
Organism: Secale cereale; assembly: GCA_902687465.1. NCBI lineage: Eukaryota > Viridiplantae > Streptophyta > Magnoliopsida > Poales > Poaceae > Secale > Secale cereale. The sequence goes on from LR738714.1 coordinate 629,258,714, forward strand.
GCGGACGGCGGCTTGGGTGGTCGTGGGCCTCGTCGAAGAGGATCTCTGGGGTCAAATTGAAGTGCGGGTTAGGTTTAGGTAGGTGCCAGGGTGCTATGCTCGAGTCCACGGCGGCGGAGAAGCTCTCACCGGAGTGAACGATGCTGGAGCCCGAGGCGGACGGAGTTGGCCGGAGTTGGGGAAGAAGGGCCCCTCGAGGCTCTTCCAGAGACTGGACGCGGTCTAGGGAGATGGTGGAGGTGTGCGGGGTTGAGAACGAGCTCGGGGGTGCTTTATATAGCCGGCCCGAGGCGGTTGCCGTGAACGGGATAAGTCCGGCGAGTCGATTATGGCGATGCAGTGGTTGGATGGCGGAGTTAGGGGCTTGAGCATCGACTAGGAGGTGTATTGGTTCCGTTCCCGTGCATAACTCAACAGGGGAGAGAGGATTACAGGCTGTCCCCGACGGAACGGCCGTGCGGCACGTCGGCGACAGAAAACGTGCTCTGCGCGCGCCAGGCCACGGCTACGATGCGGCAGGCATGCGCTGGCAGTGGAGATGGCCACACGGATCGCTGGGGTGAATTGGGCGGCACCAAACGGCGTTGAGTCGCGGGGTGGCTTCTGTCAGCTGCCACGGGCGGTGGTGTTGCCGCAGATGTCGCCGGCGTGGTCGGGCCAGAGAGCCACCGACGCCTAGAAGCGGCCAAGCGAGCGCGCGGTACACTGGATAAGAAGAAGGTGCAGTGCAGCGTTGAGCCAAGGAGGTACTGGCGAGATTTGTCGCTGCGCCTGACGAACTGACGAATTGTCGAACTGTCGATAGTTTCAGTTAACAGTTTTCTGAACCTGACAGCACAGTGTATGCTAAGTGTTTGATGAAATGATTCTGGTATGTGTGAAATGTTTCTGGGGCTAATATTTGGTGGAGTGGCCTCTTGATGCATCTATAGGCTGTCTGATTTTTCACAGAATTTTTAGAAGAAGATAAATATGAATTTCACCAAATGTTGCAAATCTGGTCCAAACTTGCAGTAGGTGAAATTTGAAAATTTTGAACTGTGGAGCAGTGAAACAAGATGGATCTAGGTTGTGGGTACTAAGGACTATCTAGAAAAGCTAGTTTGGAAACAAATAACAAGATAGACATGGTGGTTCCTTTGTAAATCACCAAGGTCCACTATAAAAGACAGAAATAGATTTTGGAGTAAATTAAATAGAGGAAAAATCCCAATAAGGTCAAAACTTACTGGAATTGATGGGAGACTTGTCCTAAGCTGTGAAGAGGGTCTTGGAGAGAAATATTTCTGCTGGGGTCATGGCAAGATGGAGGATGGAGAGGTATAATAGTCCAAGGTCAAACCTGAGAGGTTTAAATCAAGAAGGGGAGAATTCAAACAACTTCTCATGAAACTCAACTTGAGCTTGAGCCAAACACAAGAGAAAATCTTCAAGGCCAAAAACCAAGCTTGGGAAGACACACAAACTTTGGCCAGAAGGGATTTTAGAAGGGTTTTAAGAGAAGATCAAATAACCCCCTTCCAAAAAGGGCAAAAGTTTGGAAGAAAAACGAACTCAAAAATTTGGGGTGTTACACCCTGAACTAACTCTAAACAAAGATCTGGTTGGATGGTAGGGTTAGATTGACAATAAATGCCTTTTCTCAATGATTTGACTACTCTAGTGTGGGAGGTGTAACTTTTTTACTAATTGTTTTAGTGGGCCTGAGAGAACTAACCCAAATAAGCTACTCTAGTGTGGGCTAGTATTTTGGGGTGGGTTAGATTCAACTAACCAAACTAACCCATCAAGTTTGGATACTTTCGGGTTATTTGAGCCCCAACTAACTAAAACTAACTCTAACTTAGGGATCCAAACAGGGCCTATGTCGAACACCACTAGTTTTAAGCAGGCTAGGTCTACAGCCATGATGATAGTGACTGCAGAGATGAGGCTGACTATGGTATGCTGAACACGGCACCTATACTCAGGTGTCATCTCCGGCGTATGTTCTTGTCACTTCACTGTGAGGAGCAGCACGTAATAATTTGACCAACGGGTAGTACAGTGCTACTACATTGGTAGTACTACTACTACTAGTACTAGCACCACCGTCTGGATTTAGTAGTACTACCACGTCCATCTAGATTTAGTATTTGACTAGCAATATCTAGTAATGCATGTCACAAAAAATGTACTACTGCCTCTATAAATAAATACATGGTGTATTTTTTTATTCCTATCGGCGATATAACTTAATAGGATTACACGCAATTAACTAACCACTGCATGTGAAGTTTGGTAGTTTCAAGTCATTGAAAGCATGCACGGGCACGGAGGGGACACAGCTTCATTGGTTTACTCCACCTGCCTTTGGGTGTATGACACGTGGGCCCAACGGGTGGCTGGCCAACCTGTCATACAGCCAAAGACAGGTGCAGTAGAGGGGCGGGAAGTAGATGGCAAACACACACGTGAATTCAACGTAGTCTGCGCTTCTCATATAAAGGCTCCTGCCAATCCAATCTACAAAATCCTACGCACCTACGCACCCAAGGGCTTGCAAGAGTGATGTCACATCCCTAGCTCCTGTGTGCCTAGTGCTAGGTTAGCTGTGCATCATGTTTAAAATTTTGTTAACTTGAAATGGGGATTGATCAAACCCTAGCACTAAATGAACTCAACTAGGTTCAAATAAAAATCCTTTTCAATAAACCCAGAAATGCCTTCATCAATGTGTGATAATTTTGGCAAGGGTTCTGATCCAAACCAAAAATATTGAACATTTTTAGGGAATTTTTGGGCTTTGAATTAAATCAATAAGTATTTGAATTGGGGCCATTTACATGCTATATATTTTTAAATAGCTCCAAATAAATTCTGAAAATTGTGGAGGGTCTCTGGAATAGTTCTTTGTGCACCCACTATTTTATCAAAATTTATCAAATGATTTACTGTCTAAACTAAATCAAAACAAAGGCAAAAGAATAGAAAACAGGAACAAAAATAAGAGAGAGAGAAGTTTTTACCTGGCCTTACCTACTGGCCCAGCTGCGGCCTAGCACCGCTGGCCCAGCCCACCCCCTCGCGTGTCGTCTTCTCCCCCTCGCCCCGAAGCAGCTGCGAGCCCGGCGCACAGCCGGCCGCGGCCACGTCTTCCCGCCACCTCCTGCTCCGTCGGCCTCCCCGACGCGCCCAGGCGACGCCACGCACCTCTCTGGCTCTCTCCCTCACCCCCTCGTCCTTCTCCTCTCCCCTGGCGCCTCTCTCTCGCAACCATCGAACACCATCGCCACCGCGCTCGCTGCCACCGCGGCCAGTGCCACCGCCTCGCCCTTCTAGCATGCCCACGAGCTTCGCCTCGTCCCTCTCTTCCTCCTCGCCAAGCCACCCGACGCCGGAAGCCCCGAAACGCCGCCGTCTTCGTCTTCTTCAACCTTCGGCCGCCGTCGACCTCGCCGTCGATTCGCTACGTCCGGCGCCTCCCCGAGCCTCCTGAGACCCCCGTCGACCCTGCTGTGAGCTCCTTCGCCGTTTCCCCCTGTCCCCGTGGCCTGTAACTCACCGTAGCCATCGCCCCCTTCCTTACCGTCGCCGGCCGCCGTTGAGCTCGTCGCCGTCGTAGCCACAGTCGCGCAAACTCGAAAACGAGCACGTCACCATGCTCACCGTGCTCCCAGGAGCCGAACGCACGCACCAGCTCACTTCCTGGTGCACCACAACCCCAAACCCGACGGTGCCCGAACTCCGGCGCCGCCCCGCTCACCGGTGCGATCGATTCCGGCGACCCCAAGGCCTCCCGATCGCTCTGTTGGATGCGGACGCACGCGGGCTTTCTTCTGGTGGTCTCCGTGAGCCCAGCCGCCGCCTGTAGCTCAAGTCCGGCGAGTTGCCGCCGCAGTTTTGGTCGCCGCCGGCCGAACTCCGGTGACCGCCGACGTGGCGCTTAGCTAAGAGCTAATTACACCACTAACCAACCTTATCAGCCACTGATAGTGGGCCCTAGCCCTGGTCAAACTCCAGTCAGCGCTGGTTTTGACCGGAGTTAGCCCATGTGTCACTGACGTGTGGACCCCACACGTCAGGTTTGACCCTGGCCGGTCAGTTGACCTGCTGACCTCATCCTGACGCAGTGCTGACGCAATAAAGCCTTTCTGGAATTTAAATAAATTAGAAAATGTTTAGAAATTCCAGAAAATGCTTTAAACTTCTAAAAATCATAGAAAATCAACCGTAGCTCAGATGAAAATAATTTATATATGAAAATTGATCAGAAAAATCCAAGGAATCTGTTTATGGCATTTTCATGCATGTTTGAATAACTTACAGCCACTGTTTAGGACAATTTGAATAAATGGCATTTGAATAATCACATATGGAGTTTGAATTTGAACCTTTGGTTCAAACCAACTTCATTTAATTTGGTTGCTAGTTGCATTAGGCCAAACCACATCATATTGCCATGTCATGTTCCTGCATCATATTGTTGCATTGCATTGATTGTGTTCTTTCTCTGTTTGTCGGTTTTGTCACCTCTCAGTAGATGATGTTCCGACGATGTGATCGATGACACCGATGAAGACTCATTGATATCTTCAGAAGTGCCAGGCAAGCAAACCCCCATTGAGCATCCCGATACAATCCCACTCTCTCGCTCCTGCTCTCTTTTACTGCATTTGGACAACAACGATTGAACTGCTTTTGCTTCGGTAGTTGAACCACTTTCCTCTGCATGACCTGTCATTGCCACAGTAAATAGTTGAAAGCCACTAGCATGAGTAGGAGTTGCTTGAGCCATGTTGTGCCTACTCATTCATGCTTTCTGGTTATGCCTACTATTGCTTAGAGTTGAGTCAGGTCTGATTCATCGGGGATGAATTGGAATGTGGTGAACATGTACTACTGTGTGTGAGCTAAGTGTGTGAACACGATTTGGTAAAGGTAGCGGTGAGAGGCCATGTAGGAGTACATGGTGGGTTGTCTCACTGGAGCCGTCCTTAAGAACTGAGTTCTGTGTAAGTTGTACAATGACATAGTTACTACCACACATTGGGTTCCGGTAACTCAAACCCTCTTGACTTATTAATCAACTAGATCTCTGTCCAGGAGTTGCAACTAGTTTCTGGTGTTTGTAGGTAGTGTTAGTAGTCAACCAAGTGGCACACGGTACATGTGGGCTTGGGTCAGACTAGGCACCGTGGCACGGTGTACCAAGCGTAGATCCATCCGACGAGGTGGGATTGGGAACCCTGCGCACATCTTTTGGGGCCGTGAGCGACACCCCGGCCGGATCTCCCCACGGATGGAACCCGAATAGGCGATAAACCTGGACGAGAGACTTGTGTGGTTAGTCAGGTCATGGCCGACACCCTCGCCAGGCTTCCGCTTGAAGGTTGCCGAGATACACGACGTGTACATGGCGGTAAGTGGCGAGAGCGTGTGTGAAGAAGTACACCCCTGCAGGGTTAACATGATCTATTCGAATAGTCGGGTCCGCGGATATGGACTTCTTGGATGCTTACGTGGTACATAGACAATTGAAAGTGGATATTCTAAAACACGCAAGATAAGCATGAGTGCTATGGATGGCCTTCTCGTAGGGAGACGCGAGCGGATCCATAGTGGTGTATTGATTGGTGAATATGTGGACTCGTGTGCGCCACCTCAAAGAGTTACTTGCAGTCGTAGTTTAGGATAGCCACCGAGTCAAAGCTGGCTTGCTGCAGTCAAACTCCACCACCCCTTTGTTGATACTGATGCATATGTAGTTAGTTCTGATGTAAGTCTTGCTGAGTACCTTTGTACTCACGTTTGCTTAATTTATGTTTTTGCAGAGAGACTTCAGTCTCGCTAGTGGTTCCGTGTGGACTTCGACGTTTAGCTTGTTACCTTAGCTACGATCTTGTGCCCTTGGGAGGGCCTGGTAGATAGTCAGGCTTCTTAGCCTTTTTCATTTGTAGTTGTCTGTACTCAGACAGGTTATGCTTCCGTTGCCTGTATGCTCTGTATGTTGGGTCATGTGACCTCCGATTGTAATAAATGCTATGATGGCTCTTCTGGGCCTTTATCTATATGAGTTGTTGAGTTATGTTGTGATGCCATGTTGTACAACACATACTTGCATGTTATGCGTACATGTAATGTGTATTGCTATGTGTGGGATCCGACACCTAGTTGTTTACCTTTGGTAGCCTATCTTATAGGGAAATGTCTCCTAGTGCTTCCACTGAGCCTTGGTAGCTTGCTACTGCTCCGGAACACTTAGGCTGGCTGGCATGTGTCCTTCTTCGTTCCTGTGTCTGTCCCTTAGGGGAAATGTCACGCGTTGCTCCTTTAAGGCCTTATAGCTTGCTACGACTTGGGTTCATACGTTGATGACCGACACGTTCGTTGCTGTGTCATGTATGCCTGTCTCTGTAATTTAGTGCCACTTTTGGTTCATAACTGGTCATGTCGGCCCGGGTTCTCTGTCATATGGATGCTAGCGACACTATCATATAAGTGTGCCAAAATGCGCAAACGGTCCCGGGCCAGGTAAGGTGGCACCCGTGGGCATACCGTGCGTGAGGCCGCAAAGTGATATGATGTGTTACAGGCTAGACCTGTGTGACTTAGGATCGGGGTCCCGATAGCTTTGGTATCAGAGCCTGACTGCCTGTAGGATTAGTAAGCCAAACTGGTCGAAGTCGTGCCTAGAAACTCTTTAGTTATATGAGGGAATTGATTGTGGAAGGGAACGTAAGGCTCTTTTACTCCTTGCCCTATGACCTTCTGATCTGAGTCACCTTCTTCTTTCTACGGGGATTAAGAACTAGGCTTTCTCTTCTGTCTATCAGGATCACGTTAATTGTGGATTCAACCCTCAGTTCAGTTTCTACTACTTCTGTTTGTTCAACTGTTGGTCTCAGAACCTTGACACTATGATGTTAAGTGGATATGATACTCTTTTGCTTGGATCTCAAAGTATTTTCGAGCAATTACAGTCGTTATGCTGTCCGAGTCATCCCAGGTTTCTAAATAGTCTGATGCATTTGCAAACCATTCCTATCTGTTCTTAATGTCCTTTTAGGCCAGATTAACCACACTAGTCGGTGTGTTGAGGCACTCTGTTACCTCGACATATATGTTGGACTTATTACTATGACCCTAGGTGTCTTAGAAGATCACCAAGTAATGCAGCAATACTTTGTATCCTCAGTGTGATGATACTGGCCGTAATTCTCAAAAGCATCCCGTGATGCCATTTAGTTAGTAGGCATTCTACTTCTGGGTTCTTGAACCAAAGATTCTTTCTACCTACTTCATGTTGGTAGTATTTGCTCGTCCCTTTAGGTTATTAGCAACCTTGTGATAGTCCTCGAGGTCCGTGGTATATCGTTCTTCCAATACCATGAACCATCATGGCAGAAGTTCTTCTGAACCAAAAGATCACAACCAAAGTTCTCCTGAGTAGTACTCCATTCATATTGTGACTCTGCCAGTCCTACCTTTCTGCATGGGTTGTCCGGAAGAAATATGTTGAACTAGTTCGACATGCTAGTCTATGCATCTGCAACTCGGAAAGTTATATGTTCCTTGAGTTGTCCCTTTTTAGTTGTATTCTGACCTTCGTCTATCAATTGATAGTCAGGAGTAGTTGTGCACTCGTGCATCGATGCCTTTTACTCTTGTGCTCCGTCAAGCCATTCTATTCTGGAACGACTATGAGAAACAAACTCCAGTACCTTATCCATATCCTGTATCGGGTCAAAAAAGTTGTACTCCGCAGATGAAGAATGTCAAGCCATCTTCTAATCTGTTCTACCTTGGAGTATTACCACCTTTATATCAAGAATGTCATGGGAATTGCACAACCCCCTATAAACTCTTGATACAGTAGTACCTCTCGCCCTCATTATTCATTCCTCGGTCTCCGTGTTATTGTAGCCGGAATACTGACAAGTGAATCATGATGTGTGAAGTCAATACCCCTAGCAATTTCGTTGCTTTGTGCTTAAAGGACAACAATTTCATTCTTAGTTTGTTGGTTACTAAATCACCATTCTAAGATTGATCGTGCTACCTAGTCCATTTTTCTGGTGCACTTTTTGATCAATGAGTTAGGATTGCATAAATTCCTCACTCTTGTGATCATATCACCTCGCCCTGAAAAGCAAGATTGTTTGCGAGCTTAATAACATATCGGTGGTTCGTGATTTTCCGAATATCTTCTCGGAAGTATTACCGGGTTGTTCCCTCACTGTTATGTTGAGCTCGTTATCAAGTTGGTACTCTTGTAAACAAACCTTTCTCCAAGAATCTGTGTTGGATACCCTGAACTAGTTGGTTACGCTAAACAACAACTTGGAGAGTTGGAAGATAAAAGCTTAATCTACATAGCTCACTTCAAAGGATATCTTGTGTGTGTATTGAAGATAGATGATATCTTCTTCAACTGATCTCCGTGATCATTTGTGAATCTATTGTCTTGTCCAAACTTTGACTTGAGTATGGGTTACCATCAAGTCAAATCAGAACCAACGATATTCGTAATGGTGTCTTACTCGTGGTTGATCCCTCGAGCATATACCATTACATCTTTTGGTCTGACCAATGCTATCACCGTGTTCAATTAATTGTGGAATTCCACCTATATGGAAATCTGGATGAGTTATTGTTGAGCCCATCGACAACATCCTTATCCTATCCATGATTTTGTTGGACATTAAGCTAGTGTTGGAAACTTTGTAAGCAAAGCCTTCATGTTCCATCATGAAGCTTATGCTTGGATGGAAGAAGTGACTTCCTCCAATTCATGTGCATTTGATGCAAGTTGCCGCCGTGAATTCGGGAAAGCATGTTTTTACCTCCTCTGGAATCATCCCAAATCAGTCATGCATACGTGCAAAATATTCTATGGTTTGGTAGATTAATTACCTCCACTCCATATGTATTCCGTAGCACACCAAGCCACTGGTTGACTTGTTCAAGGAGAAGAAGTTCCTTCTTAAGAGCTAATCATATGACGTACGTAAGGACTTCAATATCCTAGACGATGGTTCCCAACCAGAACTCGGTAGTGTTTTATTATAAGACTACTCCGTGGTCATGCTTGTAGTGGACAACGTGTTCACATGTTTGTAGCAGAACCAGCTCATGTTTTGGAGCTTACTACCGCAGACCCTTTCCCGAGAATCTCGCAACGCCGTCTCGTCGAATTGTGTTGCAAACATTCATTCCTTCTAGACTCGATGAGTCTCGAATTTCCTGACACCAATCAGAACTGAATCTCAGGCAGATATGATGGTTGGTGCATTTTCCCAAGAACTATAATATTGGTCTCTCGATAACCGGTAAAGTGGATGTCGTGGCCAGCACACCCAACCGGAAGACCTATTGTTGTAGTATCTTGTTTGAAGAAGTTGACCACCTCCCCATAAAGACTTCGTAGGACTTACTCCCTAGTTGTTCCTTATGGACTTTTTGTGCTCCCGAAGTCCGACCTTTTACTTGATGGCCATGTTGATGCTTTTAAGCATTGACCGTGGTACCTAGTAGACCACGGAGAACATTAGAAGCGGAGTGCTAAATGTCTCTCGGTCGATCATCCAGATTTTGCCCCTTGGCTCCGCTAAGGTGAAATCTGAGAAAGTGTTATCCTCCTTTGCATCTGCATCCTCCATCGTTATTCATCGTGGTAGTATGTGGTGTTGCCAGGATCCTTGACACGGATATTGGTAAAACCTTGATGAATATGGGAATGCTCAAGTTCTTGAGAGCACGCACAAGCACTAGGTGTTATCACCGGCACTATCCGGGATTGCTTACAGTGTTCTTGGTTATGCTATAACCTCTCAAAGAGTAGATTCACTCTCTGCTGTTGGGTTTCTTCCCAGATACTAGAATCATTCCCAGCATTTGCATTTTGTTCCCAGCTTGCACCGCCAATGTGCCAACTTGCCATGGGTCCCATTCATTTCCGATGATAAGCAAAATCATCCCTGGTGTTGTCTTCAACAAGGTAGTCCACATCATCTATTCTGACCCGAGAATGTTATTCTTACGGACCCTGTCAAATGATCGTTTGTGATTGCCTTAGGCTGGTATAGGGAATTTCAATGATCTCTATATCAAAAGTAATTCTTTTTGCCACTTAAGGGAATAACTCTACGAGTCACCTTCTCCAAGGTGTCCCGTCTGGTGACATTGATCACCATCTTCTTAGGTGTGTAATTAGTGCCTATCAAGTGACCTTCATCGCTTGCTTCACTCCATTCCCCTAGAGGTGTACTCCGTGTCTCATCTCAAGAGATGTTTCGACGTCTCAATCCATAAGTTGATCTTGAATTGCTCGATCTTCGAGAAGATCAAATCCTGTAGAATTCACGGTCTTTTGTTGTTGTTTTGGATGAAGCTTGAAAGCAAGCATGACAAGATCAATATGATGCAATAAATCAACATCTCCGAGAAGGAAAATTGGATCGTGAAGATTGTGCTAGCATGTGTCCCCTTTGAATTCAAACCCTACGCTCGAATCTCGGGACGAGATTCTTGTTTTAGTGGGGTTGAGTTGTCACATCCCTAGCTCCTATCTGCCTAGTGCTAGGTTAGCTGTGCATCATGTTTAAAATTTTGTTAACTTGAAATGGGGATTGATCAAACCCTAGCACTAAATGAACTCAACTAGGTTCAAATAAAAATCCTTTTCAATAAACCCAGAAATGCCTTCCTCAATGTGTGATAATTTTGGCAAGGGTTCTGATCCAAACCAAAAATATTGAACATTTTTAGGGAATTTTTGGGCTTTGAATTAAATCAATAAGTATTTGAATTGGGGCCATTTACATGCTATATATTTTTAAATAGCTCCAAATAAATTCTGAAAATTGTGGAGGGTCTCTGGAATAGTTCTTTGTGCACCCACTATTTTATCAGAATTTATCAAATGATTTAGTGTCTAAACTAAATCAAAACAAAGGCAAAAGAATAGAAAACAGAAACAAAAATAAGAGAGAGAGAAGTGTTTACCTGGCCTTACCTACTGGCCCAGCTGCGGCCCAGCACCGCTGGCCCAGCCCACCCCCTCGCGTGTCGTCTTCTCCTCCTCGCCCCGAAGCAGCTGCATGCCCGGCGCACAGCCGGCCGCGGCCACGTCTTCCCGCCACCTCCTGCTCCGTCGGCCTCCCCGACGCGCCCAGGCGACGCCATGCACCTCTCTGGCTATCTCCCTCACCCCCTCGTCCTTCTCCTCTCCCCTGGCGCACTCTCTCTCGCAACCACCGAACACCATCGCCGCCGCACTCGCTGCCACCGCGGCCAGTGCCACCGCCTCGCCCTTCTAGCATGCCCACGAGCTTCGCATCGTCCCTCTCTTCCTCCTCGCCAAGCCGCCCGACGCCGGAAGCCCCGAAATGCCGCCGTCTTCGTCTTCTTCAACCTTCGGCCGCCGTCGACCTCGCCGTCGATTCACTACGTCCGGCGCCTCCCCGAGCCTCCTGAGACCCCCGTTGACCCCGCTGTGAGCTCCTCCGCCGTTTCCCCCTGTCCCCGTGGCCTGTAACTCACCGTAGCTGTCGCCCCCTTCCTTACCGTCGCCGGCCGCCGCTGAGCTCGTCGCCGTCGTAGCCACAGTCGCGCAAACTCGAAAACGAGCACGTCACCATGCTCACCGTGCTCCCAGGAGCCGAACGCACGCACCAGCTCACTTCCTGGTGCACCACAACCCCAAACCCGACGGTGCCTGAACTCCGGCGCCGCCCCGCTCGCCGGTGCGGTCGATTCCGGCGACCCCAAGGCCTCCCGATCGCTCTGTTGGATGCGGACGAACACGGGCTTTCTTCTGGTGGTCTCCGTGAGCCCAGCCGCCGCTTGTAGCTCAAGTCCGATGAGTTGCCGCCGCAGTTTTGGTCGCCGCCGGCCGAACTCCGGTGACCGCCGACGTGGCGCTTAGCTAAGAGCTAATTACACCACTAACCAACCTTAACAGCCACTGACAGTGGGCCCTAGCCCTGGTGAAACTCCATCCAGCGCTGGTTTTGACCGGAGTTAGCCCATGTGTCACTGACGTGTGGACCCCACACGTCAGGTTTGACCCTGGCCGGTCAGTTGACCTGCTGACCTCATCCTGACGCAGTGCTGATGCAATAAAGCCTTTCTGGAATTTAAATAAATTAGAAAAGGTTTAGAAATTCCAGAAAATTCTTTAAACTTCTAAAAATCATAGAAAATCAACCGTAGCTCAGATGAAAATAATTTATATATGAAAATTGATCAGAAAAATCCAAGGAATCTGTTTATGGCATTTTCATGCATGTTTGAATAACTTACAGCCACTGTTTAGGACAATTTGAATAAATGGCATTTGAATAATCACATATGGAGTTTGAATTTGATCCTTTGGTTCAAACCAACTTCATTTAATTTGGTTGCTAGTTGCATTAGGCCAAACCACATCATATTGCCATGTCATGTTCATGCATCATATTGTTGCATTGCATTGATTGTGTTCTTTCTCTGTTTGTCGGTTTTGTCCCCTCTCAGTAGACAACGTTCCGACGATGTGATCGATGACACCGATGAAGACTCATTGATATCTTCAGAAGTGCCAGGCAAGCAAACCCCCATTGAGCATCCCGATACAATCCCACTCTCTCGCTCCTGCTCTCTTTTACTGCATTAGGACAACAACGATTGAACTGCTTTTGCTGCGGTAGTTGAACCCCTTTCCTCTGCATGACCTGTCATTGCCACAGTAAATAGTTGAAACCCACTAGCATGAGTAGGAGTTGCTTGAGCCATGTTGTGCCTACTCATTCATGCTTTCTGGTTATGCCTACTATTGCTTAGAGTTGAGTCAGGTCTGATTCATCGGGGATGAATTGGAATGTGGTGAACATGTACTACTGTGTGTGAGCTAAGTGTGTGAACACGATTTGGTAAAGGTAGCGGTGAGAGGCCATGTAGGAGTACATGGTGGGTTGTCTCACTGGAGCCGTCCTTAAGAACTGAGTTCTATGTAAGTTGTCCAATGACATATTTACTACCACACATTGGGTTCCGGTAACTCGACCCCTCTCGACTTATTAATCAACTAGATCTCTGTCCAGGAGTTGCAACTAGTTTCTGGTGTTTGTAGGTAGTGTTAGTAGTCTACCAAGTGGCACACGATACATGTGGGCTTGGGTCAGACTAGGCACCGTGGCACGGTGTACCAAGCGTAGATCCATCCGACGAGGTGCGCTTGGGAACCCTGCGCACATATTTTGGGGCCGTGAGCGACACCCCGGCCGGATCTCCCCACGGATGGAACCCGAATAGGCGATAAACCTGGACGAGAGACTTGTGTGGTTAGTCAGGTCGTGGCCGACACCCTCGCCAGGCTTCCGCTTGAAGGTTGCCGAGATACACGACGTGTACATGGAGGTAAGTGGCGAGAGCGTGTGTGAAGAAGTACACCCCTGCAGGGTTAACATGATCTATTCGAATAGCCGGGTCCGCAGATATGGACTTCTTGGATGCTTACGTGGTACATAGACAATTGAAAGTGGATACTCTAAAACACGCAAGATAAGCGTGAGTGCTATGGATGGCCTTCTCGTAGGGAGACGGGAGCGGATCCATAGTGGTGTATTGATTGGTGAATATGTGGACTAATGTGCGCCACCTCAAAGAGTTACTTGCAGTCGTAGTTTAGGATAGCCACCGAGTCAAAGCTGGCTTGCTGCAGTCAAACTCCACCACCCCTTTGTTGATACTGATGCATATGTAGTTAGTTCTGATGTAAGTCTTGCTGAGTACCTTTGTACTCACGTTTGCTTAATTTATGTTTTTGCAGAGAGACTTCAGTCTCGCTAGTGGTTCCGCGTGGACTTCGACGTTTAGCTTGTTACATCAGCTACGATCTTGTGCCCTTGGGAGGGCCTGGTAGATAGTCAGGCTTCTTAGCCTTTTTCATTTGTAGTTGTCTGTACTCAGACAGGTTATGCTTCCGTTGCATGTATGCTCTGTATGTTGGGTCATGTGACCTCTGATTGTAATAAATGCTATGATGGCTCTTCTGGGCCTTTATCTATATGAGTTGTTGAGTTATGTTGTAATGCCATGTTGTACAACACATACTTGCATGTTATGCGTACGTGTAATGTGTATTGCTATGTGTGGGATCCGACACCTTGTTGTTTACCTTTGGTAGCCTATCTTACAGGGAAATGTCTCCTAGTGCTTCCACTGAGCCTTGGTAGCTTGCTACTGCTCCGGAACACTTAGGCTGGCCGGCATGTGTCCTTCTTCGTTCCTGTGTCTGTCCCTTAGGGGAAATGTCACGCGTTGCTCCTTTAAGTCCTTGTAGCTTGCTACGACTTGGGTTCATACGTTGATGACCGACACGTTCGTTGCTGGGTCATGTATGCCTGTCTCTGTAATTTAGTGCCACTTTTGGTTTATAACTGGTCATGTCGGCCCGGGTTCTCTGTCATATGGATGCTAGCGACACTATCATATACGTGTGCCAAAATGCGCAAACGGTCCCGGGCCAGGTAAGGTGGCACCCGTGGGGATACCGTGCGTGAGGCCGCAAAGTGATATGATGTGTTACAGGCTAGACCTGTGTGACTTAGGATCGGGGTCCCGACAAGTGATCACTCCAATCACAAGATCAGTTGACTAGAAGCTAGACCCATAGAGGCGATGAGCGCGAGCATCAGCCGGCTGTGCCAAATGGTCCACGATGCCGGTCTGCAGCCCGGCACCAAGGAACATCTCCAGGTAGTGCTTGAGGCCGCCAGGGCGAGGGGCCGCTTGGACGACAGCTTTGTCTCCTTGTTTGACGAGGTCCTCGTCGGCTTCCTCGACAAGTTCACCGTCGTCAAGAAGCTCGCGGACGACCTTGACGTAGGCCTCCAGCCCATGCGCCCAGGCTCTGCGATGCCTGCCACCCTCAACGGCCTCTATGGCGACAACCTCTTCGACGCACTGGTGGCCCTGCGACTGCCCGCCGTCGCGCCGGAGAATGTCCACCTCGAGGTCGCGCTCACCGCGCAACGCCTGGCGCAGCAAGACACCATCAACATAATCACCGACATCTACGCGCAAATCATCCACAATGACTACTACACGCAAGAGAAGGACGATAGGACGCTAGCCTTCTTGGACCGCATGGCAACCTTGGATGGCATTGTTCAGAAGCACGTTGAGCTTGCCGCCAACGCCGCTGCTCCTCACACGTCAGTTGGTGACCCGGTGCACTAGGGTGTGAGGATGTCGTTGATGGATCCGTATGTATCTTTATCTTTCCGTCAAATCCATGTACTAGTAGTATATGGTACTACTAGTAATTTTCTTACCTTTCGCATCAACTTCATAATTTTCCTACATATTCCATGAATGAACCGCGCCGGAACCAAAATTCTCAGTACTCTAGGGAAAATCGTTATTTCTATCTATCGGTCGCGCCATGGAGCAGAACCGAATTTTACAAGTTACAAGTTCAAAAGCAAAAGCCTGACGTGTTCGCGTCGCACCCCCACACGGTTGGTCCAGCATGCCGCTCAAGGGGGAATGCGTGCTGTGTTGCATTTTCACTTACAAGTAGGACCACAGCGGCGCCAACTCTCTCACATCGCGAGAGTGGTGCCGAAATCTCTTGATTTGACATCGATGTGTATTATGTGGCATACTTTTGCGAAATATGGCATCGACCACATAGTGGAAGGCAACAAATTCCCAAGCTCTTCACGTACTCCTAGGTAAATGAGAGGAAAGAGAAAGAGAGAGAGAGAGAGAGAGAGACTGAAAAAATATCACTAGCCAGCCAACCCTATCGTATGAGAAAATGATATTGGTACCTCTTGATGACAAGGAAATCTTATACATCCAGCTGCCCTAATATGTTCTCTTCTTTTGAAGATAAAAAAACACCCGAATGTGAAAAATGTGCTGCACTATAACAATCTCATCGAATGCCTTGATCTCCATCTTACAGAAATTGATTTGAGCAACTATCGACGCAACACATCTGAGATTAAATTGGCCAGGTTCTTTGTTCTGGAGGCAAGTGTGCTCAAGGTAATGAGGTTTTGCGTTCTCTGTTGCAACAGTGAATGTCGTGCTGATCACCGCTTGGGTCTAAGCCTAAATGACAAAGTCTCCGCAGAAGCTGAATTTGTTTTTGTAACATCAAGTGGCCAAAGACCTGAAAATTTATTTGCCCATTAGTGACTTGTCAGGGCAGTGGATTTTAGTTTGTATGATAATGCTGCATCCACCTAAAGTAACTAAAGTTCTTACGTAAACTTCCTAGTAATTCCCTCTTCATAGGTGCAACATTACTCCTAACATTTGTAATATCAGTTAGAAACTTGTAATATTTCCGTGTCCTATTCCCGCATTTTCAAAATCCTGTGATTCAAACAGGTCCTGAGTTGGTGATGATGTTGTGCCTGCCATCTTTCACCAATAGCCGTCGGATCTAAATCTGACTCATACAAACCAAACTTCTCTAGTTTTGCAAAAAGATACCCGCACTTGTTCGCTATTTACAAACAACTCCTTGTCTCTCACAATCAGCCTATCTCCTCCCCACCACATCTAGAAGGCCATGGAAAAATCTGGCGCGATGGCCGCTGCCGGCACTGTCCACCCCCCAATCTTGGTGTCCTGTGCAATCAACGGGCATCTACGCACGGGAAATTATGGCCCTGTTTGGATACTCTAACTCAGTTAGAGGTTAGAGTTATATTCTAACCCTGAACTAACCCTGAACTAACTCTAACCAAAGATTTGGTTGGATGGTAGGGTTAGATTGACTATAAATGCCTTTTATCAATCATTTGACTACTCTAGTGTGGGAGGTGTAACTTTTTTTACTAACTGTTATAGTGGGCATGATAGAACTAACCCAAATAAGCTCCTCTAGTGTGGGCTAGTTTTTTGGGGTGGGTTAGATTCAACTAACCAAACTAACCCATCATGTTTGGATACATTCGGGTTATTTGAGCCCCAACTAACTAAAACTAACTCTAACTTAGTGATCCAAACATGGCCTATGTCTAAGACGGCTAGTTGTAAGCAGGCTAGGTCTACAGCCATGATGATAGTGACTGCGGAGATGAGGCTGACTATGGTATGCTGAACACGGCACCTATATTCAAGTGTCATCTCCGGCGTATGGTCTTGTCACTTCACTGTGAGGAGCAGCACGTAATAATTTGACCAACGGGTAGTACAGTTCTACTACATTGGTAGTACTACTACTACTAGTACTAGCACCACCGTCTGGATTTAGTAGTACTACCACGTCCATCTAGATTTAGTATTTGACTAGCAATATCTAGTAATGCATGTCACAAAAAATGTACTACTCCCTCTGTAAATAAATACATGGTGTATTGTTTTATTCCTATCGGCGATATAACTTAATAGGATTACATGCAATTAACTAACCACTGCATGTGAAGTTTAGTAGTTTCAAATCATTGAAAGCATGCACGGGCACGGAGGGGACGCAGCTTCATTGGTTTACTCCACCTGCCTTTGGGTGTATGACACGTGGGCCCAACGGGTGGCTGGCCAACCTGTCATACAGCCAAAGACAGGTGCAGTAGAGGGGCGAGGAGTAGATGGCAAACACACACGTGAATTCAACGTAGTCTGCGCTTCTCATATAAAGGCTCCTGCCAATCCAATCTACGAAATCCTACGCACCTACGCAACCAAGGGCAAGAGTGATCACTCCAATCGCAAGATCAGTTGACTAGCAGCTAGACCCATAGAGGTGATGAGCGCGAGCATCAGCCGGCTGTGCCAAATGGTCCACGATGCCGGTCTGCGGCCCGGCACCAAGGAACATC
This sequence comes from Secale cereale, assembly GCA_902687465.1. NCBI lineage: Eukaryota > Viridiplantae > Streptophyta > Magnoliopsida > Poales > Poaceae > Secale > Secale cereale. The sequence continues at coordinate 629,276,518 of LR738714.1, forward strand.
TCCAGGTAGTGCTTGAGGCCACCGGGGAAAGGGGCCGCTTGGACGACAGCTTCGTCTCCTTGTTTGACGAGGTCCTCGTCGGCTTCCTCGACAAGTTCACCGTCGTCAAGAAGCTCGCAGACAACCTTGACGTATGCCTCCAGCCCACGCGCCCAGGCTCTGCGATGCCTGCCACCCTCAACGGCCTCTATGGTGACAACCTCTTCGACGCACTGGTGGCCCTGCGACTGCCCGCCGTCGCGCCGAAGAATGTCCACCTCGAGGTCGCGCTCGCCGCGCAACGCCTGGCGCAGCAAGACACCATCAACATAATCACCCACGCCTACGCGCAAATCATCCACAAGGACTACTACACGCAAGAGGAGGACGATAGGATGCTAGCCTTCTTGGACCGCATGGCAACCTTGGATGGCATTGTTCAGAAGCACGTTGAGCTTGCCGCCAACGCCGCTGCTCCTCACACGTCGGTTGATGACCCGGTGCACTAGGGCGTGAGGATGACGTTGATGGATCCGTATGTATCTTTATCTTTCCGTCAAATCCATGTACTAGTAGTATATGGTACTACTAGTAATTATCTTACCTTTCGCATCAACTTCATAATTTTCCTACGTACTCCATGCATGAACCGCGTCGGAACCAAAATTCTCATTACTCTAGGGAAAATCGTTATTTCTATCTATCGGTTACGCCATGGAGCAGAACCAAATTTTACAAGTTACAAGTTCAAAATGAAAAGCTTGACGTGTTCGCATCACACCCCCACACGGTTGGTCCGACACGCCGCTCAACGGGGAATGCGTGCTGTGTTGCATTTTCACTTACAAGTGGGACCGCAGTTGAGCAAACCGGCTATCGGCAAACCCCCACCCAGCCCACCGCGCGATGGCTGAGAAAACAGGAGGGAGAAGAGATGGCAGTAGCACGGATTCCAAGAAAATTGGTGTCAGATGGGACTCGTGTGGGTGGCGTGTGCCGTACTGCTAGACATGAATGCTAGTTATGGCCCATGCCATCCCACTATATCGAGGTGCTGGTTACGTAGAACAAATTTCCTGGAATCTCTCTTCTCAGCCAGCCAGTAGACGCGCGTAGACCATCATCTGTTTGCTCATATGCAGTCCCACATGTCAGTGAAAACGCAAGAGGACCCACTGAACATGCACATCTTTCACCTCGACGTGCTGGTGATGAAAAGGAAATCCAATAAAGATCTTCGGTGGCCACTTTTGGAGTTACTCAAGAGTAGTAAGATTCTATTTACAGTTTAACCAAAGATGCATATCATGTGGCTTCAACTACCACTCTATTTTCTTTCATGACACGACCTGGATGCTGGACGTCCCACGTGTCGGCAAAAGGAGGAAGAACTCGACCAAATCGTCGGTTGTGCTCTCTGATTAGACTAGTTGTGCTAACTTAAAATTTTATTGTGTAGAATGGATGCAAGTTTTGGTATTGGGAAGAAGAGTACAACAATATATTAATAGGGCGCAATTTAGTAGATGTTCTAGCACTTTTAGCTTGCATAGAGGCTAGAGATGAGACTACTGCACTTGTTGATAGAATAGAGGCTAGACACGTCTACTTCTTTACACCCGAACAAGAAAGAAGCACGCAGGATCGAGCCTCCGTAGATCAACAATGAATGTATCAAGAAGGTACTAATCCAACTAACAGGAGCAGTTATGGAAGTTGGATATCTTCTAAAATGTATTCTTATGGTTCTTGTTTTTCTAGTCAAAATTTTGGTGATGTATTTCCATGTACCAAAAAATCAATGATGAAAAAAAGATATGTGTTTGCAAAGAAAAATGTACGCGGCCAGGATGCGTCCGCGCGTTCGGCACACGGCAAAACGGAGGCCCGTTTGGGGTCGTGCGTTGGAGTTGGCCTTACAAGTGGGACTCCACTTGAGGAAACCGACTATCGACAAAGCCCCACTTCGCCCGCTGCGCGATGGCTGAGTTAGAGAAACGACGGGGTTGAAGAGATTGTTGTACCACGGACTCCAACAAATATGGTGTCAGATGGAAGTCGTGCTGGTGGTGTGTGCCGTACTCCTAGACGTCAATGCTTGTTCTGGCCCATGCCGCACTACTACTCCTACTACTTATAGTAGTAGTATCGAGGATTCGAGGTGCTGGTTACGTACAACGAACACATTAACATATGGCCCACCTCACGTTGTGGCCAAATTTTCTGGAGTCTGTGCTCGGTTAAAAAGTGTTCTTTGTGAGGATGGGTGGCTGGTCTCAAGTTTAAAACTTCTTGTATTACGTACGTAGACGTAGAGATAGTGCAGCATGTGAAGCTAGTACAAATAGTGTACCATTGTTGATTGGCCTCATCCGATAACCTGTTGCAATACACGTACAATTATGTATTCGGAAAATATATTTTTTCCTCATCGCAGCACCCACTCAGAGAAGCGACTCGAAAGCCATTCATAAATTTATTAAGTTTATCACAGGCATATCATTTTATTACCTACAAAAGGTCATCAACCCACAACGTCAACGAGGATACATTATAAATACTAAAGTTTTCATCACACAACAAATAACAAGCAATGAAATGAACTTTAACTCAACCAATCCTCGGCGTTGGAAACACTTGCTTTGAACCACAAGTTATTCTATGGGAAGGGCCAGCTAGTGTCAATCTCAAGACCAACACTGGACTGATCATCCAAGGTGAAGCGGCCTACTATATCAGGACCAGGGTAGGGAGCCACCGCAATGTCCGATGTATAGATACAGTTGCTTCTCATAAATGGTAGTAACGTTGTGTCAACAGCAGTTGGATCGCCTTTCACCATCATTGGATAGTTTTGTCCAAGGAAGAGCGAGTTTGCTCCAAGACTATCAATACTGTACAAGGGAGAAGGTGCCGGCGCTAGCACACTAGTATCCATCCCGAATACCATGCAACGGGTGTTGGAATAGGTCCGGATAGGGCGACCATGGGAGACAACACCTGCTCCCTCAGTAGTAACATCAGCAGTGGGCTGTATATAGAAAAGAAGTGGTGATCCATCGGAATTAGTTGCCAACCGCTAGTGAGCATATGGGCCCTGCTCGTCCTCATGCTCGTGATCATGACCATCGTCATCTCCCCCTTGGTTATAAATTTTTTCAAGTATAGGTGGTGGAATGTTCACAGGACCTTGGAAACACAAGAAGAAGGTTAATTAGTAGAGAAGGGAAACTAGCTAACTCGCATGCATGTGGATGAAACAATTATAATTACGATGGAAGACAAACGTACCGACACAATCAGGATCCCATGCAAAAACAGTGCCACAAGTGGTGGCAGCAAGCACAAGCATCTCGTCTTGAATTGCATCACAGTACACATCCGAGTATAGAAACTGATTTTTGAGCAATATCCATCTAGTCAAACCACCAAGGACGGCAACAAACTTGTCGAAGATAGAAACAACTTTATAGTTCTTGTAATTCCAAGAGCGGCTGGGAACTCGAGAAATTGCTATCTTCTGTAGACGACAGTCACCATGATCATATTTGAATGTACGTCGATCATCTGTGTGCTCAACCTTAGGGCACTCGGATATTTTTCGAAGTGGAATCCGCTGACGAGTGTACACATTCACAAGTTCCCACTCGCAATTGTACCCAATATAAACAACCCAATCTCTATTTGCGCCAGCCCAACGCTTGCCCTCAAGCGATGTCATCTTAACATCATACGTATCATTATCAACTGGCATCAACTTGCACAAGGCGAGGCTTCACTCGTCCCCGCACCGATCAGCAGGGTCACAGCGAAGAAGATAGGGGAGATCAAACCGCTCCTGGACCCTTGGGTTCCTTGTAATGATGTTATTAGTTGAGTCAAGAATGTTCTTGAATGAACCTGCCATGCTAGCCGAGGTGATGACGTCGCACCGATCAATGAGTTCCCCCACCGCGTCATCATTGAGATCGGGGCAAGAATAACGGGGTCGTTTCCGACTTGTTCCCTCCATGGAGAAGACGATGGAACAATGGCAAAAGGAAGGGTGAAGGCAAATGGAGGAGGGAGGAAGAGCGTGCGACATCAGTTCCAAAACGAGGGGAAAAGGCGAAGAGTCGGTGGACGGTTGCCAGTTTGCCACGGTACACGCGAAGAGGCACCCCGGCCTACACGTCCTTTCGGAAATTGTACAAAAGGACTCGCCATCGTCTCACTCACATGTTGGAATGGGACCACTAATAACCCTCAACCGTAAGGGATCGAGATAGTCTTCGCGGGTAAGAATAACCCAATTTATTGATTCGACACACGGGGAGCCAAAGAGTATTTATAAGCTTTGACTGTTGAGTTGTCAATTCAACCGCACCTGAAATATACTTACTTGCCACAAAAGATAAGTGGTAACAGTGATATGATAGTGATGATAGTAATAGTAAAAGTAAACAGCAAAAGTAAATAGCAGTTGTAAACGGCAAAAGTAGCAACTAGTGACAAGCAGGATTTAAAACACTGTAGGCTAGGTAGATGGATGGTTGGGCGCTGCATGGATGAGATAGATTTAACTTGGGGTACGGCACACGGAAAAGTAATGATCATCTAGGCAAATATCAAACATTAGGCATGTATCCCGTAGGTAGTTGTACGTGCTTGCAATAAGAACTTGCACAACATCTTTTGTCCTACTATCCCGCTACGAACGGGGCCAAAAGGAACTTATGGATATTAAGGTGCTCCTGTCAAAGAGCACCGGAACAAAGCAATGAACTCAATGGATACATGTAATCCTCAAACTATGGATCATCCCCTTTGGTGTCCCAAGCTGTCACTTTTGGGATCGCCGGTTCCGAACCGTAACAGGTGCAAACAACTCATAGATAGGATCACGAACACAAATATATTCATGCAAACACATATGGTTTCGATCTGAAATCATGGCACTCGGGCCCTAAGTGTCAAGCATTAAGAATAACAAGTTGAAGCAAAGATGATAAACACCATAGTAGATGATAGGCAACATGCCCACAACAATCTAATAAACTATTACATGATCTAACTCATCCAATCCCTACCACCCCCTTCGCCTACAACGGGGGAATTACTCACACATGGAGGGAGAAGTCATGGAGGGATGATGCAGTGGTGATGATGATGACGATGGCGACGATCTCCCCTCTCCGGAGGCCAATTCAGCCTCCAGATTAGCCCTCCCGAGGAAGAACAGAGGGTGGCGGCGGCTCCGCGATGGAAAACTGCGAAAGAACTTCTGATCTGGGGTTTCTGCATCGGGAGTAAAAATACGGGATAAAGTAGGGCACCAGGGGGTGTGGGACCCACCCAGGCGGCCCCCCGGCGCGGCCCAGGGGGGGCGCCCAAAGGGCGCCTGGGCACCCCCTGGCCCCCCTCTGGCCCCACTTCTGGCTCCTGGTTCCTTCGGGTGCGTGGATTTTCTGTGATTTTTCGTGGATTTTTCTGAGATACCTAAAAATCCGTTTTCCTGCACACAAATAAACCATACCGGCAGCTCTGCTGAAAACAGCGTCAGTCCGGGTTAGTTTAGTCCAAATCATGCAAGAATGAGGCCAAAACAATATCAAAAGTGTTTGGAAAAGTAGATACGTTTGAGACGTATCAACTCCCCCAACCTTAGCATATTGCTTGTCCTCAAGCAATTCAGTTCAACGAACTGGCCGCGACAAAGAAAACTTTGATAAACTCTTTTGCTTCATTAGATGTATATAAGCATGTACTACGAAAAGAGTTTAGCAAACATTGAAACAGTACTTATGAGGACAATGCAAGGAGCAATCCTTCTTACAAGTGACCAGTCACAAATACTTAAAAGTAAATAATATATTACTGAAAATCAAGACAAGATTACATTGCACATAGCTTGAGCATATTAGGGTGGTATCTCGCTAGCCTCCATGAGTGAAGCAAATCATAAATGCAGAGACTCCTACAGAGTTTTAAAGGAGACTAGAACTAAGAATTTCAGAATAAATCATATCACAAGTATGCAGAAGACAATGTAATACTTTGGGACAATGCACATTACACTCAGAATGACAATTATGCTCTCCTAGTCAGTGCTTTGAAGAAAGAAGGTGAGATTCTCGAACCGTGGCTTTTATTGGCAAGGTTGAAAACCCGTGGTCGGAAATAAAAACTAAACATGTACCAGAGCTCTTGGTTTTAAAAACAGAAGTAAACATGTTTTGAGAATTGCATATTTCGTCAATGAATGCTAGCAGATAACTCAATCACTTTTTGAGTGGACAAGTTTCGAGGAACGGCTCCCGCATGAGGACGATCACATCCTCTTAATCTCCTTTGTTTATCACTGCCAAAGTTTTCTGATTTCTCATGAACAAAGCATGAAGGAGGGTTTGTTTGTCATATTATATTTTTGAGCCGGGCGCACTCAATGCCAGTTCCTTTTCGTATTAGGGGTTTGCACATTAGACATACAATCCAGGGGTGAAACTTGTCCAACTTAAAAAGATCATGAATTAACTACTACTTCCTCATGAGCTAAAACATAGGCACAAAAGAGAAATGCTTTTGATTAGTTTCGAGATGGTACGTGAAAGTCTTTGTTAGGAATGGCAGGTAAATACCATGTATAGGAAGGTATAGTGGACTCATATGGCATAACTGGTTTTAAGGATTTTGGATGCACAAGCAGTCAGTCCGCTTAGTACAGGTGGAGGTTTAGCAAAAGACTGGGAAGTGACCAACTAGAGAGCAATAATGGTCATAATCATGCAGAGCGACAAAGCAACATTGAATCGGGCATGAAAGTGATATAACAATTCTAAAACTCAAAGATCATCAAGGCAAAGTAGACTTTTTAGTCTTAAACATGTGTAAGCATGTGCCAAGTGAATGCAAAAATTCTCTAAAGGGAAATACCACCTTAGTATACCAGACTATGAATAGTGCAATGCATGTAGATCATTTCAATAACACATTATATACTCTAGTTATTCGGTAATAGCCACAAGGAAAGCATGAACCACTGGAAGAGCATTGTAAACATAGCACTATGTCACTACAAGATGGTCTCTAGATCATAAGTACAGGCATATGTACAAAAGTAGAAACAATAAGAGTTCATACCGGTCTTCCCTGTTGCTTCCCTTCAGTCGATCTTCGTCATCACTGCTTGTCACTTGCAAGGTCGAACGTAGGAAATATAATCAAATGACATCACGGACTCGAGCTGATCTCTGAAAACAAAGCAAACTAAAGAGAGAAAGGAAATCTTTTTGGGTTTTTTCAAAGGTTGAATAAAAGCAAAAGAAAGAAAAAAAATCTTTTTGATGTTTTTGCAAAGAGAGAAACAAAGAAGAACGGGCAAAAACTTCGAAAAGATCAAAGCGAATAAAACGGATAATACAATGGAAAAGTGAGAAGGGCACGTACTCCCCCAAGCTTAGGCTTTTGGCCTAAGTTGGTAGCGGCTACTGCCCCCAGGAGCCTCCTGCTCCAGGGGTATGGTGGTGAGTCCAAGGGTCGTAGAAGGATGCTGGCGCGTACACCAAAGTCCTCGGAGTCTCCCACGAGGAAGGCTCCGAACGCCAAACAGAGGAATACCCTTCACCAAACTCGGTGTCGGTCTCTTCCTGAAAATGTGGTATCTCACCATGCCTCTCCTCGTCGGGCACAACCCCCTCCATGGGGTTATGAAACTGATGCTGGACCATGAACTCATCGAACTGAACAACATCAAAGGACCATCCGTTCCTGCGAGAAAAATCAAACAAAAGAGGTGCAGGTAGACGGATCTCGCGTTCCGCGGCAGTTCCGAAACGCAAGATATAGATAAGATTATCAAGTTCAGAACCCATGGTAACAAACTTATGCCTTTTCATAGCAACAAGATCAAAGCTTAAATAAGTAAAAGGAGTATCATCAGGGTGTGGGGTGCCTCCAAGATGCTCTAAGATAAGTGTGGCGTAAACGCCACCATATAAGTCCCCCTTGTTACCGTTCATAGCAAGGCGTCGAGCAATTAAGGTACCCAGATTATAATCAGACCTCCCTGAGAGGGCTGCTGCCAGGATAGCAATATCCGGAGCAGAAATGCTGCTCGTATTGTCACGAGCTAACACCCCTCTGGCAATATACTATGCAAAATACTTGAGGTGAAGAAATAAGATGCTGGAGATCTTCGACCAATGAATATCCCTCGTACCGATGCTGCAGAGAGAGTTGATGACGGTTTTCAGCTCGGAGGGCTGAGTGGCCATCCTAGCCGTCCTCCCAACGTTCGGCACACCTATTATTTCACAAAAATTTCCCAAAGTCATGGTGATAAGATCATTGTAAATTTTAAACTCAATAGCACCTGAATCAGGATTATATCTAAAACTGTTAATGAAACTGGAGGTGAGTTTTTGATACTGGGTAACACGGCTCGTGATGAGTCGTGTCAAACCTACATTAGCACAAAGATTATAAAACTCATCCTTAATTCCCGCAGCTTCCATGAATTCATCACATGGAAACGTCATCGCACGTGCTGGACTTGTGTCTTCCAACAACTCCAGGGGCACATGATCTTCATTATAGCTCACCCTAGCAGTTGATGGTGAAGCTGCGGCTCTAGTAACTCGATCGGAGTGTGCGGGCCTCCTCTTCTCAAGCCACCCTTTTGCCCTTCCTAACAAACTCATTTCTGATTATTATTTTTACAATTTACAAAAACGAGGATTAAAACAAAGTGAGCTAAGGCAAACTACTCAACTCACTTGCCCAAGGCATAAACTTGCATCAAAACTTGGAAAATAACTTTCTACACATGCATGCAAGCTCATCTCTACAGCACCAAGAACTACTAAATACTCACAAATGAGGCCACCAATCAAAAATCTAATTGGAGGGGTGGAGGAGTCACATACCAGGGAGTATTTGCTCAAAATTTCAGCTCAAATGACGGGCTGTAGAGAGAGATCGAAGAATCGCCTCCAAGAACAGCAAGAACACAAGAACAAAAGCAGAACTCGTGTTTTTGGAGAAAGAGAGAGAGCGAGGAAGAAGACATACCTGGAGGGGGGTCCCGTGGGCCCCAGGCGCCCTATGGGCGCGGCCAGGGGCTGGGCCGCGCCAGCTGGCCGCCTGGGCCACTGGTGGCCCCCTTGGCTGGCCCCAGGACTTTCTGGGTCTCTCCCGTCGTGGAAATTTTTATTATAATTTTTCTAGATTTTTTCTGAAAACTTCACTATTGAAATTTTTTCGAAGTTCAAAAAGCTGCGAAACTCTCTGAAAACTTGAAGCAGTTAGTAGTATTGTGAAGCTTCAAAAACATAAATACTTGGTACAGCAAGTAGGACAAAACTAAAAACAAGTGAAAACATAACAAGCTCAACTTTTTATCCATATAAAACATGTTTACTAGTAAGGTTGATCAAGTCTTACCAACAAACAGGCGATATATAGAGGAAAAAGTCTCACCTCCTACGAAGTAGTTACTAAACCTTTACTTTGATGGACATTGTCCCCACCATGATAGTTTTATATTTGTGAGGCACATGTAGTGGACAGTCCCATTCTCCAATCTTCACGGTCTCGATATTCTCTATAGAGTTGAGGGCATGCCTCCTGTCGGTCTTCTTCGGAAAATATACCGTGTGTTCTTTATCATTCACATGGAAGGTAACCTCCCCTTTATTGCAATCAATAATAGCACCTGCGGTGTTAAGGAAAGGTCTGCCAAGAATAATGGACATGCTCCCATCCTCGGGCATGTCAAGCACAACAAAATCAGTAAGAATTAAACAATTAGCAACTTCTACGGGAACATCCTCACAAATACCTATCGGAACAACGGTTGACTTGTCAGCCATCTGAAGGGAGATATCTGTAGGAATTAGTTTCTCTAAACAAAGCCTCTCGTAAAGAGAGAGAGAGGCATAACACTCACTCCCGCTCCAAGATCACATAAAGCAGTTTTGACATAATTATTCTTTATGGAGCAAGGAATGGTGGGTATACCTGGATCACCGAGCTTCTCAGGAATCTTGCCACTGAAAGAGTAGTTAGCAAGCATTGTAGATATTGCATCGTTAGGAACTTTTCTTTTATTAGTGACAATATCTTTCATATATTTTGAATAAGGAAGTAACTTAATAGCATCGGTCAAAGGGATTTGAAGAAAAAGAGGTTTAATCCACTCACAAAACTTATTATAATGCTCTTCTTCTTTAGATTTGATGGACTTACCTGGAAAGGGCATGGGTTTCTGTATCCATGGTTCTCTTTCCTTCCCATGTTTTCTTGCGATGAAGTCTTCTTTAGTGTACCTCTTACGTTTGTCAGGTGCTTCTTCTTCTCGAACTTCAGGCGGATCATTCTTCTCATTATTATTACCTTCAGGTTCAGCACCGTTTTCAGTCTCAGCATCGGAGATAGATACACTGTTGGGATCAATAGCTGGTTTTTCATCTGCAATAGGATCATTAGAATTGTCAGTCTCCTTATGTTTCTTCTTTTTCTTTGGAGAGCCAACAATTTCTTCTTCCTGCATTTGAGAATCCTGCTCGATTCTCTTCGGATGCCCCTCTGGATAAAGAGGATCTTGAGTGCTAGTTCCTCCTCGGGTCTTAATCCCGAAAGCCTGCAAATTATCTTGTTTGGCATTGTTAGCAAGCAAATCTCTTTGCACATTAGAAATTTGATCAAGCTGAGTTTGAACCATATGAAAATTCTTCACAAGACATTGAACATCATTAACTGTTCTATCTAAAACATCAAGCAGTCTTTTGATAGCAAGGGAATTATCATGCAATTGACTTTCTATCCTCTCATTAAAATGATTTTGTTTCATAATAAAATTATCAAACTCATCTAAACATTGATCAGGAGGCTTACCATGAGGGATGTCACTTGCATTGAAATCTAAAAGAGAGTGTACCTCTACCATAGGAGGGTGACTAGTAGGCTCACACACCTTCTCAATAAGGGGTAGATTCTTCACGTCTTCAGCTTTAATACCTTTCTCTTTAATAGACTTCTTTGCTTCTCGCATATCCTCGGGGCTCAGAACAAACATGCCCCTCTTCTTTGTTGGTGGAGGTGGTTCAGGGACGGACCAATCTTCATGGTTTTTGGCAATCCTGCCCATTAAATCTTCCGCATCGTCCGGTGTTCTTTTCCTGAAAACACAACCAGCACAACTGTCCAAATAGGACATGGATTCATCTGTTAGACCAGCATAGAATATATCGATTAATTCATTCTTAGGGATTTCATGTCCTGGTCTAGCCCGAATCAGACCGCAGTACCTCCCCCAAGCTTTAGGGAGGGACTCATCCTACAACTGTTTAAAGTTATAAATTCTTTGTAAAGCAGCATGTTGCATGTGAGCAGGAAAGTACTTATCAACAAAAGAGTGATCTAAGTCCTGAGGACTCTTAATGGAACCGCATGGGAGTGAATCATGCCATGCTTTAGCACACTCCTTCAAGGAGAAAGGAAGAAGCTTGGTCACATAAAAGTATCGTATCTTCTCATCTGTGGTAAACAGGCTACCCAACTCACCGAGTTTAGTCAGGTGTGAAGCATCATCATTTTCTCTGCCATAAAAGGGGTCAGCTTCAACCATAGGTATAAGTGAAAGATCAACAGAGAAATCATAATCAGGATCATCAATGCATATAGGGGATGTAGCAAATTCAGGATTAGGAACGGTTTTGTTCTTCAGAGAGTGTTTTTCAAACAGTTTCTTAATAGCTTCAGGGTCAGAGCCGGAAAACTCTGTCAGTTCCCTGCATAAATCTTCATCTAGTATATAGTAATCATCATCAAGGAGCCTCTCTTTAAGTTTACTCAAATCAGGATAATCATAAGTTTCACCAATAGGGTAGCGAGTAACAGGAAGTTCAATTCCAGATTTTTTAGCAGCAGCAGCAATTTGTTTCTCAAGAGCCTAACCAAGCGAACTAATATCATCATCAAAAGTAGTAGAAGCATCATCAAGAGTATCAGACATAGTAACAGATTCAGTAGGAGCATCACGTGGTGGTGGTGAGGCAAACTTACTCATAACGGAAGGTGAATCAAGTGTAGCACTAGTGCTTAGAGCAGTACCTCTTCTTGTAGTAGATAGTAAGATCAGAACCTTGGGGTCTCCTTTCTTACCCATAGTGAATGAAGTGCAGCAGGTAGGATACCTCAATTAGACTTGTAAATATTGCTATGCTCCCCGGCAACGGCGTCAGAAAACGGTACTTGATATCCCTCAACCGTAAGGGATCGAGATAGTCTTCGCGGGTAAGAATAACCCAATTTATTGATTCGACACACAGGCAGCCAAAGAGTATTTATAAGCTTTGACAGTTGAGTTGTCAATTCAACCGCACCTGAAATATACTTACTTGCAACAAAAGATAAGTGGTAACAGTGATATGATAGTGATGATAGTAATAGTAAAAGTAAACAGCAAAAGTAAATAGCAGTAGTAAATGGCAAAAGTAGCAACTAGTGACAAGCATGATTTAAAACATTGTAGGCTAGGGAGATGGATGGTTGGGCGCTGCATGGATGAGATAGATTTAACTTGGGGCACGGCACACGGAAAAGTAATGATCATCTAGGCAAATATCAAACATTAGGCATGTATCCCGTAGGTAGTTGTACGTCCTTGCAATAAGAACTTGCACAACATCTTTTGTCCTACCATCCCGCTACGAACGGGGCCAAAAGGAACTTATGGATATTAAGGTGCTCCTGTCAAAGAGCACCGGAACAAAGCAATAACTCAATGGATACATGTAATCCTCAAACTACGGATCATCCCCTTTGGTGTCCCAAGCTGTCACTTTTGGGATCGCCGGTTCCGAACCGTAATAGGTGCAAACAACTCATAGATAGGATCACGAACACAAATATATTCATGCAAACACATATGGTTCAGATCTGAAATCATGGCACTCGGGCCCTAAGTGTCAAGCATTAAGAATAACAAGTTGAAGCAAAGATGATAAACACCATAGTAGATGATAGGCAACATGCCCCCAACAATCTGATAAACTATTACATGATCTAACTCATCCAATCCCTACCATCCCCTTCGCCTACAGCGGGGGAATTACTCACACATGGAGGGAGAAGTCATGGAGGGATGATGGAGTGGTGATGATGATGACGATGGCGACGATCTCCCCTCTCCGGAGGCCAACTCAGTCTCCAAATTAGCCCTCCCGAGGAAGAACAGAGGGTGGCGGCGGCTCCACGACGGAAAACTGCGAAAGAACTTCTGATCTGGGGTTTCTGCGTCGGGAGTAAAAATACGGGATAAAGTAGGGCACTAGGGGGTGTGGGACCCATCCAGGCGCCCCCCCGGCGCGGCCCAGGGGGGGGGGGGGGCGCCCACAGGGCGCCTGGGCACCCCCTGGCCCCCCTCTGGCCCCACTTGTGGCTCCTGGTTCCTTCGGGTGCGTGGATTTTCTATGATTTTTCGTGGATTTTTCTGAGATACCTAAAAATCCGTTTTCCTGCACACAAATAAAACATACAGGCAGCTCTGCTGAAAACAGCATCAGTCCGGGTTAGATTAGTACAAATCATGCAAGAATGAGGCCAAAACAATATCAAAAGTGTTTGGAAAAGTAGATACGTTTGAGACGTATCGAAAAATGGTGTGTAATTTCTCGTGCAAAATGCGATCTGGCCGCCACTACAAGAAATATGTTAACTTGTGACCTTGACTATTGGTCACTGAATGGTCATTATTTTCCATTTGTGACCTTTTTGTGACCAAAAACAGATGGTCAAATGCTGGCGGTCGTAAACTGAAATTAACGACCTTCTCTGTGAGAAGGTCATAGACGTTTATGACCAAAATATGCCTACTGTCTTGTTTTGGTCACTAGCAGCCTCCCCAGGCCACGTAGGCATCCGACGTCGCAACCTGATGTGGCACAAGAATCAGCCCGGTCCAATTCGTTGTTTTACATGGGCCGAGCCCAATAATTCGGCCTTTTATATATTTTTCCCTATGAATTTTGTGTCGGCTTCATGGTCCAAGCCCAACATTGCTGCATTTTATATTGTTGGCCCATGGCCTTTTATTGTTTATTGATTTTCTATTTTCAGCCATTATATATTCAAGCTGGTCCCACTAGTCAGATGGGTCCCACTTGTCATGATCATCTCTCAAATTTGTCCCACATGTCAGAAGTGTACAAATTTGACAAATTATTTTCATAAGTGGCCCATTGGTCAAGTTTCCATTTCACAAGTTTTCAAATCACATACATAATCAAAAAGCACACATAAAATTCATCAAATATACCACTAAATAAATCTATACAATCTTTACAACACATATATGCTAGAATATGCTACTCTTCACTGAGTAGGACTTGGTGGCTTCACACTTCACGGCTTCACACTTGCTTCACACTTCACACTTGAGCTTCTGTAAAACAGGAACAACCACTACTTTAAATCTCAATTGCAGTATAGGCCATATACAGAAGCAGTTCAAAGTTGAAACAACATCAATTAAACAAACGTGCACAGAAACATATGAGTCAAAATGCAGTATATGCACAGAACAAGGACAATCCTATTAACAAACAGTAGCCAATGAGGGATCCAATAACTTATAATCATGAATTGACAGCAAATGCCACGTACATAAATAGGATGACTAACACTAACCAGTATTCATTCATGGAGTGACTAAGATGTTCTCACTAGCTAGGATTTTTTGGTATATAATATACTGACAAGTGCAACTCTCTAAATTGATCATAGAAATGAAAAGAACTGTAAGAACGAGTTTCAGAATCCAAGCATGTCAAATTTTAAGCACCAGCAGAATAGATCTAACCAACCAGACCATGATCATCATGCATCAGGATTTATGGTTCTAGCAAAACAGTAATAAGATGGACATACACGCATCAAGCATACCATCTACTACAATAAGAGGTCCAGATGCTTTAGGAACTGGAGGGAGTATGCACTTCGGCAGTCGTGGAGTAGCTAGGGATTGAGGAGGATGAGCTTGCTATATCCATTGTACCTGGGTCATATTTAGGCACACAATTAGCTAATATGTCAACATTTAGTTACCATGAACATAAAACAATGAACTCGGATAAGCATTAGTAGTGTAGTACAGAATGTATCACTATAGCTTTGGGAAATAGTTAAGTCTTGTGGGTATCTAGTTTACTTGCATATGGCCAACACTAACTAGTATGAGTTCGTTCAATAACTAAAAAGTAAACAGTAGCTGACAATGTATAGTTACACATATAAACCGAAGATTCAGCAAAGGCATATTGATAAAACAGTGAAAACAATGGTATCTGGTATACTTCCATGCATGAGTAGTTCTTAATATGTATATTCATCATTACAGCAACCTATAACCACCTATGCTCATTGTTACATATCTATGCATAGTTCACAAAAATGACCTGATCTACTTCAAATCTATGCAGACTTCGGATCTACTTCAAATTTTGACACACAACATAGAAGTAATTCACCATAGTGAACATATAAATGGGCATGGGGATCTGAGACTCGACGATGACAGCAAACTTCTTGTAGTGAGGCGCTTCTCTATCAAGTCGAGCAAGTGTTCCCGCCAAAATTGAAACCTAAATCCAGCGAAGATGAATCAGAATATTTTGTAGCATAGCACAATTTAAACAACTTTCCACAGCTAATCAGTTATAATTTTAACATGCATCCTTGTTAAGGATGAACCTCCATATCTAGGGAATCCACATCAACTCTAGCATGCCACATAAGACAGATTTGACAACCTCAGTTGCATACTTAATAGGACTTTGTTTCAATGCCGACATAAACAATTTGTTCCAAATTCCTTTTCTAGCTATCATCTACCATGCCAAATGTTGTCACTACTCACTAGTGATGTTTAGCACATGTCTATTGTTTCTGTATTAACTGGTTGAATAAGTGCATTCCAGATCAAGGAATATTAACAATTATAACTACTACTAAATTTATGGTCTTAGTATAGAAAGGTTGGAGCTCAAAAGCTCCTAGTTAAGCATCCCATTCATCTTACTGAAACCTAAATATTTCTTTTGAGTCGGACACATAGAAAGATGGTAGGTGTATCATTACCCTCACAAGCATTTTATCATATTTGATCTGTGCAATATTATGGCTAATAGCAGTAAGGAGATCAAGATTCAGGTAGGGTCTCTCCTAATTTGTCAAGAAGAGGGGAAAACAAATGCTTCGTACTCCGTATAGTTAAGATATCATTATCTTGCTGAAATGGCATAACGCGACATTTCACTAGTGTGGTTTCAAGGAACTGTGCATATGAATTTTGTAAGTGAAAATGCTTTGTTTTACAGGATGGCAAAATAAGAAGATGGTTTGGCAGAAGAAATTAAACATACTTCATTCCAATAATCCAAAATTGAATTCCTTGTGCTGCATCACTTTACGGGATACTACAGTTCATAAACAGCAACCAGGGATCGAATGAACTAGCATGGAAGGAAATCTTTTCGCCGCTGTCATTGCCGACAACTCGGATTTCTAGCCCAACAGATGCTGCTTCAGGGTCTAGAGGGATCTCCTCATACTTGACGAACTTTATGGCACTCAGATCATAGCGGAAAAAACCAAAATCATGTACCTGTTTTGAGAAGAGGGGGAAACTTGGATTAACAATACGCCATTGGCACTGGGTTAAGCAAAATAAAACAGAACAAAATCGGAATGGAATGGAACAAGCACTAACAGGGTCTCTGTACAGGGGGTACACGGGGATCTCCTCCCGGTTCATGAACATCGCCTCCGAGACCACGGGACCTACGAGCACACAGCAACACACGGGTCATTTGCGGAACACGTGAATGAATATATTACACGAGGAGAAGGCATCGGATCGGCGTATATGTGGAGGGAGGGAGAGAAGGAGAGGTGAGGAAGAACCTACACAGAGAGGGTGGAGGGGGGGTCATACCAGATCGGTTGTCGCCATGTCTAGCTTCCTCCTGTGATGTGTGTGAGGTCTCCATGGCATCGGGCTTGTCCATGGCGTCCTCCTTGACCAGAAAATATGCAAAAAAATGCACAAACGCAATGCGATTCGAGCAAGCTAAAGAAATCTAGAAGACGAAGAAAGGGGGATCCATACTAGATCTCATCGGTGTCGCCATGGATGGGCTCCTCCAGCGCACGTCACGTGCGAGGTGGCCATGGCGTCGATCTAGGGTTACAGCATGGAGAGAAGGAGAGGGTGGATTAGAAGGAGGTGGTCACCGACGGGTATGAAGGAGAGGACGTCGCTGGAGTGGGGGAGGAGGTCGTCGGCGGGGCTGGGGCACGGGGAGTGGAGATCGACGGCGGGGACGGGTTTGGGGTTGTTGGAGAGGAGAGGATGAAGGCGCGCCTCAGGAAGGAGGGCGCTGCCTCCGCCGTTGGGAAGCTGGGGTCTTGCCGGAGTGTGGGCTGGATCTTGCCGGAGTGTGGGCTGGATCTTGCCGGAGGGGAGGGAGGGGAGGGAGGAGAGC
>LR738714.1:629294139-629365448 GCA_902687465.1 Secale cereale
GGTGAGGGTAGGGGAGGTGGGATGGATCGGGGAGCGCTAGGGTTCGCGAGGAAGAGGGAGGAGTGTGGGTTGTGGCCTGTGGGTGGGGTGAGAAGGTGAGGAGGGAGCACTGCCGTTGGATCTGGGTCAATCGGACGGTGCTTGATCCATGATCCGTGTGATATGCGTGTGAACCAATCAAAATAGAGTACATGTGTGCGATGTCCATGACCATCTAAGTAGGTCATAATCGGCTAAAAATAAAGTGCAGATCTCTTTGGCTAAGAGAACCGACTCTTTTGTCACCGTCTTTCGGTGGTTCCCCACCGCCGATGACTTCTTGGTCATCGGCGATGAGGAGGGTCGTCGGATCCCGCGTGTGTGGATCGTTTTAGCTTTAGGTTTAACGGTCCTAGTAGCTTAGGTTTTTGGATCATCTGACGTCTCGACTTCGGGGGCGGGGGTGGGGCGACAATACTAAATAAAGAAGCTCTGGATTTTTATCCGGCAAGGCCGCCAGGAAGGACCTCGGCACGTAGAATAGCAGGGAATCGAGGCGGTGGTCGCGAGCGAGGATTTCGTCGTCATCACCTTCCCGGTGACCGAAGCCCCGTAGTCATACCCGCCGTTTTGACAATATTTTGAAAGAAAATAAAAAAACAAAAAAAACTTTCGCATTGTGGCATTACATCTGACCTAGTTTAGAGGAAAAATAATAAACTTTAACGACAGTAAATGTCTTAAAAAGTGTTCTCAGAGACGAGTTATCATGTGTGGAGATCAATGGCTTTCAAGCCAAATGATCATTACTATGGCCAAATTCATAGCATAGTTTGTTGAAATGATCTCATATTGTGTACAAGGGTGCATATTGGAATGGAAAAAAATGTTGCCTAAGGAAGTTTTCATTTTCTTTGGAGGAAAAATTGATTTTCCATTATTTCGAGTGCGCGAAATGAGTTTTTTTGTGAAGGACCTCCCAAATAATTGTTGCAAAATTGGACCAAATCAATTTTCTGAAATACTAGGACATATTTAATGCACAATTGACAAAAATGGTCGGGTGTAAAAAGTTTTGATCTACCTCTCGTGAAAAAGACAAATTTCCGCAGATTCAGCTGGAAGCGGGTCAAATTTGAACTGCAGCTGCCTTGTAGTTTGCTATTTATTTTTTCCAAAAATCATTTCTAGGTACATAAGTATCTATTTAATCAGAGAAACACCAAAAAATACCAAGATTCAACCACTAGCTAGGAACGGTCATTCCCGCCGTTTTGACCGCATTTTGAAACGGGCATAAAATTCAAAAAAAAACAAAAAATTGGAAAACCTTCGCTTGTGTCATTATATATGACCAAGTTACCAGGAAAAATAATAAACTTGTAATACGGCAATTCTTTTAAAAAAGTGTTATCAGAAATGAGCTGTCATGCGTGAAGATTCATGGCTTTCGAGCCAAATGATCAATCCTATGGCCACATTCATGGCATAGTTTGTTCAATTGATCTCATACTGTCCACAAGGGTGCATCTTGGAATGGCAAACAATATTGCCTAAGGAAGTTTTCATTTTCTTTGGACGAAAAAATCATTTTCCATTTTTCGAGTGCCCAAAAGGAGGTTTTTTTGTGAAGGACCTCCCAAATAATTGTTGCAAAATTGAACCAAATCAATTTTCTAAAATACTAGTACATATTTAATGCACAATTGACAAAATGGTTGGGTGTAAAAAGTTTTGATCCACCTCTCATGAAAAAGACAATTTTCCGCCGATTCAGTTGGAAGCGGGTCAAATTTGAACTGCAGCTGCCTTGTAGTTTGCTATTTACTTTTTCCAAAAAAATCATTTATAGGTAAGTATCTATTTAATCAGAGAAACACCAAAAAAATACCAAGATTCAACTACTAGCTAGGAACGGTCATTCCCGCCGTTTTGACTGCATTTTGAAACGGGCATAAAAAATTCAATAAAAATAAAAAATTGGAAAACCTTCGCATTGTGTCATTATATATGACCAAGTTACCACGAAAAATAATAAATTTGTAATACGACAATTCTTTTAAAAAAGTGTTCTCAGAAATGAGCTATCATGCGTGAAGATTAATGGCTTTCGAGCCAAATGATCAATCCTATGGCCACATTCATGGCATAGTTTGTTCAAATAATCTCATATTGTGCACAAGGGTGCATCTTGGAATGGCAAACAATATTGCCTAAGGAAGTTTTCATTTTGTTTGGACGAAAAAATCATTTTCCATTTTTCGAGTGCCCAAAATGAGGTTTTTTTGTGAATGACCTCCCAAATAATTGTTGCAAAATTGGACAAAATCAATTTTCTAAAATACTAGGACATATTTAATGCACAATTGACAAAATGTTTGGGTGTAAAAAGTTTTGATTCACCTCCCGTGAAAAAAACAAATTTCCACCGATTTAGATGGAAGCGGGTCAACTTTGAACTGCAGCTAGCTGCCTCATAGTTTGCTATTTATTTTTTCCAAAAATAATTTCTAGGTACATAAGTATCTATTTATTCAGAGAAACACCAAAAAAATACCAAGATTCAACTACTAGCTAGGAACGGTCATTCCCGCCGTTTTGACCGCATTTTGAAACAGGCATAAAAAATTCAAAAAAAATCAAAAAATTGGAAAACCTTCGCATTGTGTCATTATATATGACCAAGTTACCAGGCAAAATAATAAACTTGTAATACGACAATTCTTTTAAAAGAGTGTTCTTAGAAATGAGCTATCATGCGTGAAGATTCATGGCTTTCGAGCCAAATGATCAATCGTATGGCCACATTCATGGCATAGTTCGTTCAAATGATCTCATATTTTGCACAAGGGCATATTTATTGCACAAGGGCATAAAATACTAGGACATATTTATTGCACAATTGATAAAATGGTTGTGTGTAAAAAGTTTTGATCCACCTCTGGTGAAAAAGACAAATTTCCACCGATTCAGTTGGAAGCGGGTCAAATTTGAACTGCAGCTGCCTCATAGTTTGCTATTTATTTTTTCCAAAAATCATTTCTAGTTACATAAGTACCTATTTAATCATAAATACATGGTTTGGCGGCGATACGTCGAGGTTTGGGCGGTGGTCGAGGGCCCCAACTCTAGAGCGCGTAAATTCGCATGCCCGCCGCGTGGTCACCGCGTGACTGTGGCGTTGCCATGTGTTCTGGGCGGCCTAGGCATGTCTAGTGGGTTGGGCACTCCCCAGGTAGGTGCTAGGAAGAACATTACAACATAAGATTCTCACGAGGAGACCGATCGATGCTGTAACATGAATTAGCAGCCAAGTGTTTGATTAGCGGTACGGGAAATGCACATGGCTAATGGGCGTGAGTTTTGGTTGAGGATGATCAGTTACTAAGAAGACCGTCTTCACAAATTTTCAGCTCAAAAGGAGGAGTTTAGGTGGTACTTGCTTTGCAAAGTACCACATTGGACATAAATATGAATGTTGAAGATGGGCTCAAAATAATGAATGGATTGAGTTGGTATTTGGTGGAGGATAGTTATTTGGGCATAGGAAAGCACTGTAGAAAATGGATACCATTTGGACATGCCAAAGTGGTACTTCCTTCACAAAGTGTTTTTTTGAACAAAATAGGAAAATGAATATTTTTGAATTATTTTTGAACTAGGCAAGGAAGGTTTTTTACATATTTGACGAAGATATGACCGAAAGAATTTATGAGATTTTTTGGGGAATTTTGGGAATGACAGAAATATAGGTTGCTTCACAACCTAGGGTAAAAACTGCCACATGGACATGACACATAGGCAAAACTGATGAGGTGGCGCCTAGTCGTAGCAACCCACCACAATTTACAAAGTTATGACCATTTATATTGGTCATGATCAGCTAGAAATAAGGCAGCGGACCAGTGCTATCTGCTTTATGACCATTTCGTGTAAGGAAATTATGACCTTTCTGACCAAAATGGTCGTTATAGTTTAGGGTTTGGAGCCCCCCAAACAGCATTTGACCAATTGGTCTGAAATGGTCATAGATTTATGACCAATTCTTCCAGGGTCACTAACAGAAGCTCATAAGTTGAGATATTTCTTGTAGTGCGTGTTGGCCCGAGGTGCCGCATTAGTTATCACTGAATAATATAAAATATTATGGGTGCAGACACTCCACCCCGAGGTTTGTAGCTCCTTCTCGGTCGTCTGGAATCTATGTTCTTCCACTCTTTCATTTAAGACATGAGCTTTGTTCATCCTGTTGCCGGCACGTGAGACATCTATATGCCTCCATTTTACAAAATCATACTATATGCCTCCATGACACGCGGGACATCTAGCATCAAGGTGGCGTGTCATGCAAGAAAATGGAGATATGCAGTGCGTAAGTGAGTCGTGCACTTCGATAGCACCTAGTACTACGCAATATTTTTTCTCCTCGATGGCACGTGAATAGTGCACATACTCAATGTCAGAGAATGGGATGGTAGCCATGGACATGGTCGGCCCTTTTTGACAAGAATACAAATAAATACGTAACTTTAATGTGTCCCGTCAACTCGCAGAACAACGAGAAGCTTTCTTACTACGCCTTCTCCCTCGCCAACTGATGGGCCTCGAACCCCTCGTTGGTTACCCCAAGTGGAAGGTGTAAGATGCAGTATGTAGAAGTGTTTTCCCTTAGCAAAGATGCCAAGGATCGAATCCTCAGATACTCCTAGGTTCAACAAGTAGGTGTCAACTGCTAACGGCGCAATTAGCAATCAACGTGGACCTGCACACAGATACAAATAACTTTGCTCCCAACGAGTACAGAGAGGTTGTCAATCCCTCCGGCCTTGTAGTTCACAGAGGGTTAAAAGCAAATGATAGTAGTGATAGATAGTGTTTTGCAATAGTAAATAAATAGCGAAAAGTAAATAGCGGGTGTGATCAATGATGGTAATATGGACCGGAGTCTCATGATGTTCACTAGTGATGTCTCTCTCCCAAAAGACGATAAAACAGCTATGTGAGGTAAACAAATTACAGCTGGGCAATTGACAGGACCACGAACGCAAACCAATGCTGATTACATTGTAGAAAGGTTGAGGTTCAAAGCCTGGGCGGTACGCCAAAATAAGTAGACCGAAATCCATCAATATCTACTACTAATCATCCACCTTGAGATATCTATCCAGAACATCTCGATGGTATTAAGTTGCGAGTCCCACCCATAGTGTAAACTCAATAAAACAGACAACTGCATTAAAAGAACTTCGCGTAAAGTAAACAATCCTTGCACCCGCGGGCACAAGCACCGTTGTTTTCCCCCTTGTGGCAACAGCACATCCCCTAGTCTCATGTTTCTGTCACTCAAGCTAGTCATCGAGGGGCATGAACCCACAATCGAGCATAACGTTCCCTCTTGGAGTCACTACGTATTACTTGGCCAAAGCAATAAATAACAACGGAGAACATGCAAGAATTACTTATGAACATAAATATAAAAGAGGTAGATCAAATATATTATTCAAGATCAATCTGAACATAATCCCATAATCCATCGGATCCCAGCAAACTCAACATAGCAACAGCATAAGGATTACATATGTGCCTCGATCATGTAGGGCAGCTCACGAGGACTAATTTGTGAAGCACAAGAACGGGAGGAGAACATCACATAGCTACTGGTCATGGACTCATGGTCCAAGGGAGACTACTCACGAGTCATCCGGGAGGCGTCCTTGGTGGTGGAGAAGCTCCCGGTGGTGATCCTCCCCTCCGGCAGGGTGCCGGGAAGAGTTCTCCTGGTGCTCCCGATCTTGGAAGCGGCGGCGGCGGCGGAACAGAGATGGGATGGCGAAAAGAGTTCCTCTTCTGATGGTTTCGGAGGACGCTTTAAATATATGCCAAAGGGGAGCATCAGGGAAGATTCGGGGGGCCCAGGCGCCCCCCGGGCGCCTGGAGCCCTGGTGCCCCCCCCCCGGCTGCCCTTCGGACGCACGGTAGTTTCCGGATCGCTGATTTTTTATATAATTTTTCTGGATTTTTCCTGGTAGTTCTCGTAACCTGAAAACCTGAAATACAAAAACAGCCAAAAACAGAAACTGGCACTGGGTGCACTGGATTAGTAAGTTAGTCAAAATATGATCAAAAGTGTATGGAAGTGTATGAATATCATAGCAATATCACCCAAAAGTGGCATGGAGCAAGCATAAATTATAGATACGTTTTGGACGTATCAACATCCCCAAGCTTAACTCCTGCTCGTCCTCGAGTAGGTAAATGATAACAAGAATAATTTCTGTGGTGACATGCTATTATCCATATAGGACTTTTTCATAGTCATATGACAAAAGCTTACTGAGACAATGATTATATAGTAATTAAGTTGCCTCATGAGAAAATCACAAATGACTGATAGTTTTACAACATGACATTGAAGCATCAAAAAGATTTGCAATGAACATCATGTGCAAATATGATAAAGTGATATCTAGCTTGCCCCCTTTAGTGAAGCAAAACATAAATGCAGGGGCACCTTCAAGGTTTAAGTGATCACTAGATACAATGATTTCAAAATAAACGATATCACAATCATGCACAAGACAATGCTACTTTGGGACAATGCACATGTCACATCCCCAGCTTCACCTTGCATTAGGACAGCACCTGTCTGTTGCATCATGTTTATTTTCAAAGGAAACCTGAAATGGGGATGCTCAAACCCTAGCACTAAATGAATTTAACTAGGGTCAAATTAAAATCTTTTTCAATGAACCCAAAATGCCCTTTGGAATAGTTCATCATTTTTAGATTGATTAAAAACCTCTGCCAAAAATGTTGCACATATTTCTAGGACCATTCTGGATTTTTGAATTAAATCATATCTTACTTGCATTTGGGCATTTAAATTTTATATATTATTTTAAATGCTCAAATAATCCTAAACTGAAATGTTCCATGTTGGTTATATGCTAAACAGAGGGCGTGAGCAGTTTGGTGATTTTTGGAAGTGCCTAGGCATTTTTAGAAAAGCCACAAAGTTACAAATAAATAAATAACAGAAACAGAAAGAAAAGACAGAGAGAGAGGAAGCCCACCTGAGCCACTTACCTGGTCTCCCTGTAGCCTGGTGGCCCAGCAGTTTCGGCCCAGCCCACCTGGCCCTCCCCCTGTCGTCTTCCTCGTGACAGAAGGACGAGGGCGTGTGCCCGGCGCCCGCAGCCACGCACCGACCACCTCCAGCCTGCTTGCCTCCTCCCCGACGCCCTGGATGAACGCCACGACACCCTGGAACCCCCACGACCCTCCCCGTGCTTCTTCCCTCTCCTCTGGCTCTCTCCCTCGCCCGTTCTTCACCTTGGCCAAACACCATCGCCGCCGCGCTCGCTGCCACCGCGGCCAGTGCCACTGTCTCGCCTCGCCAGCACGTCCACGAGCTTCGCCTTCGTCGCCTACGCCTTCTACACCAAGCCAATCAAGGCTGGGAGCCCCGCTTCGTCTTCTTGGGCATCTTCTTCAACCTCGGCCGCCCGAGATCGCCGGCGTTTGCTCGCCTTCTTCGATGCCTCCCCCGAGCTGCAGAGCACCCCTACGACACGGCGGTGAGCCCCTGGTTATTTCTCCCCTAGCCCCGCTGCCGAGTTCTTCCTCTACCGTGCTAACTACCGAAGCCGTGAGCTTCCACCCGCCGGCCATGGCGCAACCGCGGCCACAGCTGCTGCCGCCCGCGTCCGGGCCTTCCGTCGTGCTCAGCATGCTCCTAGGAGCCCGTAGAGCCCCTTAGCTCACCTCCCCGTGCCCTGTATCACCCAAAACACCGAGGCCCGATTCCGACCGCCGCCGTTGAGGTCGCCGCCGATGATTCCGGCCACCCCAGCTCCTCCCACCTGCGGGGATGGATGCGGGAGAGCACGGGCTCCCTCCTGGTGCCCTCAGGGTGCCAGCCGCAGCCTGCAGCGCCGCACCCGCGCAAGCCCGACCGCTGCTGCCGCTGGACCTCGTCGCCGGCCACTTTTCCGGCCACCCCAGGGCCAACTACCGCCACCACTCGACGCGGAAGAGTGCCCGCGTCACGTTGATGCCTTCCGCCGGCCGTTTGGTCGCCGGAGGAGGATTTCTGCACCCGCCACCGCGTTTGGCCTCGCCGGCGTCGAGCCGCCGGTGGGCTTGACCTCTTTGACCCGAGGATTGACCCCCCTGGGTCTATGACATGTGAGGTCCCGCCCTGTTAATTAACCTGGTTTAGTTTTAATTATTAGGTTAGTTAGAGAGTCACTGACACGTGGGGCCAACCCTTGTTAAATTAGTTTAGATAAAACTAAACTTAATTAGGCCCTGAGAGACTGACATGTGGGCCCAGGCCCCACCAGCAGTTTAGTTAGTGTTAGTTTAAAAACTAACTAACTCTGTTAGCTAGTGGGTCACTGACCAGTGGGCCCCACTGGTCAGGTTTGACCCGAACAGCCCCTGTTGACTTGCTGACGTCACACAGACATCATGCTGATGCAATAAAGCCTTTCTGGAATTTTATATAAATCTAAATGATTTATTTATTTTAGAAAATAGCCAAAACTTGTAAAAATCATAAAAAATCAACCGTAGCTCAGATGAAAATAATTTATATATGAAAAATGATCAGAAAAATCCAAGGAATCTATTTATGGCTCTTTCATGCATGTTTGAACAAGTTAAACCTGCTGATCAGGTCAAATCAATTAAATGGCATTTAAATAATCACATATGGAGTTTGAATTTGAATCTTGGATTCAAACCAACTTCATTTAATTGTTTTGCTAGTTGCATTAGCTCAATCAACAGCATATTGCCATGTCATGATCATGCATCATATTGTCGCATTGCATTTATTGTGTTCTCTCTTGTTTGCCGGTGCTTGTCCCCCCCTTCAGTAGACGTGTTCCGACGATGTGATCGATGACACCGATGAAGACTCAATGTTATCTTCAGGAGTGCCAGGCAAGCAAACCCCATTGAGCATTCCGATACAATCCCACTCTCTCGGTCTTGCTCTCTTTTGCTACATTAGGACAACAACGCTTCAATTGTTACCTGCTGCGGTAGTTGAACCCCTTTCCACTGCATGACCCGTCACTGCCACAGTAAATAGTTGAAACCCACTAGTATGAGTAGGAGTTGTTTGAGCCATGTTGTGCCTACTCATTCATGCATTCTGGTTATGCCTGCTATTGCTTAGAGTTGTGTCAGGTCTGATTCATCGG
The DNA here is from genome assembly GCA_902687465.1 of Secale cereale. Lineage (NCBI taxonomy): Eukaryota > Viridiplantae > Streptophyta > Magnoliopsida > Poales > Poaceae > Secale > Secale cereale. The sequence goes on from LR738714.1 coordinate 629,303,331, forward strand.
GGATGAGAGGCCATGTAGGAGTACATGGTGGGTTGTCTCATTGAAACCGTCCTCAGGAACTGAGTTCTGTGTTGGTTGATCCATGAAACAGCTACTACCACACATTGGGCCCTGAAATATGACCCCGCTCGACTTATTGACTGCCCTTGTTCCAGGAGTTGCAACTAGTTTCTGGTGTTTGTAGTTTACTGGAGGTCGTGCGCAGTGCTGACCCTCGAGGTGGACTGTGACACGGCAGGTACGTGGCATGGTGTACCGGTCGCCCATTTGGTGACGCGGGAACCCTGTACACATCGTTTGGGGCCGTGAGCGACACCCCGGCCGGATCTCCCCACGGATGGAACCCAAATAGGCGATAAACCTGGACGAGAGACTTGAGTGGTTGGTTAGGTCGTGGTCCACACCCACGTTGGCTTTCGCTTGAAGTCTGCCGAGCACATGTCGTGTGCAGACGCTAAGTGGTGGAAACATGTGTGAAGAAGTACACCCCTGTAGGGTTATATATGATCTATTCGAATAGCCGTGTCCGCGGAAATGGACTTCTGGGTTACCTATTATAGTTCATAGACAAGTGGAAGTGGATACTCTAAAACGTGCAAGATAAGCGTGAGTGCTATGGATGGCCTTCTCGTAGGGAGACGGGAGCGGATCCATAGTGGTGTATTAATTGGTGAATATGTGGACTCGTGTGCGCCACCTCAAAAGAGTTACTTGCAGTCGTAGTTTAGGATAGCCACCGAGTAAAAGCTGGCTTGCTGCAGTCAAACTCCACCACCCCTTTGTTGATACTGATGCATATGTAGATAGATCTAATGTAAGACTTGCTGAGTACCTTTGTACTCACGTTTGCTTAAATTATGTTTTTGCAGAGAGACTTCAGTCTCGCTAGTGGTTCTGGGTGGACTTCGACGTTTATCTTGTTACCTCAGCTACGATCTTGAACCCTTGTAGGATCTGGTAGATAGTCAGGCTTCTCAGCCTTTTTCATTTGTAGATGTCTGTACTCAGACATGTAATGCTTCCGTTGCCTGTATGCTCTGTATGTTGGGTCATGTGACCTCTGTTTGTAATAAATGCTATGATGGCTCTTCTGGGCCTTTATCTATATGAGTTGTTGAGTTATGTTGTGATGCCATGTTGTACAGCACATACTTGCATGTTATGCGTACGTGTAATGTGTATTGCTATGTGTGGGATCCGACACCTAGTTGTTTACCTTTGGTAGCCTATCTTACAGGGAAATGTCTCCTGGTGCTTCCACTGAGCCTTGGTAGCTTGCTACTGCTCCGGAACACTTAGGCTGGCCGGCATGTGTCCTTCTTCGTTCCTGTGTCTGTCCCTTAGGGGAAATGTCACGCGTTGTTCCTTTAAGTCCTTGTAGCTTGCTACGACTTGGGGTCATACATTGATGACCGACACGTTCGTTGCTGGGTCATGTATGCCTGTCTCTGTAATTTAGTGCCACTTTTGGTTTATAACTAGTCATGTCGGCCCGGGTTCTCTGTCATATGGATGCTAGCAACACTATCATATACGTGTGCCAAAATGCGCAAACGGTCCCGGGCCAGGTAAGATGGCACCCGTGGGGATACCGTGCGTGAGGCCGCAAAGTGATATGATGTGTTACAGGCTTGACCTGTGTGACTTAGGATCGGGGTCCTGGCAGCTTTGGTATCAGAGCCTGACTGCCTGTAGGATTAGTAAGCCAAACTGGTCGAAGTCGTGTCTAGAAACTCTTTAGTTATGTAAGGGAATTGTTTGTGGAAGGGAACGTAAGGCTCTTTTTACTCCTTTACCTTATGACCTTCTGATCTGAGTCACCTTCTTCTTTCTACGGGGATTAAGAAACTAGGATTCTCATTCCGTTTATCAGGATCACGTTATTGTGGATTCAACCCCCAGTTCAGTTTCTACTACTTCTGTTTGTTTAACTGTTGGTCTCAGAACCTTGACATTATGATGTTAAGTGGATATGCTACCCTTTTGTTTGGATCTCAAATGTATTTTCCAGCATTTGCAGCCGTTATGCTGTCCGAGTCATCCCAGGTTTCTAAATAATCTGATGCATTTGCAAACCTTTCCTTCATGTTTCGATGTACCTTTGGGCCAGACTAATCACACTAGTCAGTGTGTTGAGGTACTCTGTTACCTCGACACATAGGTTGGAGTTATTATATGACCCTAAGTATCTTAGAAGATCACCTAGTAATCCAGCAATGTTTTCCATTTCAGTGTGATGATTTTGGCCATCATTCTCGAAAGCATCCCGTGATGCCATTTAGTTAGTAGGCATTCTATTCCTGGGTTCTTGAATGAAAGATTCATTCTACCTACTTCATGTTGGTAGTATTTGCTCGTCCCTTTAGGATATTAGTAACCTTGTGATAGTCCTCGAGGTCCGTGGTATATCCTTCTTCCAAATACCATGAACCATCATGGCAGAAGTTCTTCTGAACCAAAGGATCACAACCCGAGTGCTCTTAAGTAGTACTCCATTCATACTGTGACTCTGCCAATTCTACTTTCTGCATGGGTTATCCGGAAGAAATATGTTGAACTCGTTCGACATGTTAATCTATGCATCCACAACTCAGAAGTTATATGTTCCTCTGAGTTGCCCCTTTTGGTTGTATTATGACCTTCGTCTATCAATTGATAGTCAGGAGTAGTCGTGCACTTGTGTTCATCGATGCCTCTTACTCTTGAGGTCTGTCAAGCCATTCTATTCTGGAATGACTAGGAGAAACAAACTCCAGTACCTTATCCATATCTAGGATTGGGTCAAAGAAGTTGTACTTCGCAGATGAAGAATGCTAATGCAGCTTCTAAACTGTTCTATCCTGGAGTATTACCATCTTTATGTCAAGAATGTCATGATAATTGCACAACCTTCTATGAACTCTTGATACAGTGATACTTCTCGCCATTATCGATCATTCCTCGGTCTCCGTGTTATCGTAGCCAGAATACCGACAAGTGAATTGTGATGTGTGAAATCAATACCCCTAGCAATCTCGTTGCTTGGCGGTTAAAGGACAACAATTTCATTCTTAGTTTGTTGGTTACTAATTACCATTCTAAGATTGCCCGTGCTACCTAGTCCATTCTTCTGGTGCACTCTTCGATCAATGAGTTAGGATTGTGTCAATCCCTCGCTCATTTGATCATATCGTCTTGCCCTGAAAAGCAAGATTGATCTAGAGCTTAGTAACATATCGGTGGTCTGTGATTTCCGAACATCTTCTCGGAAGTATTACCAGGTTGTTCCCTGACCGCTATGTTGAGTTCGTGATCAAGTTGGTTTCTTATAAACCACCCCTTCTCCAAGAATCTGTGTTGGATACCATGAACTGGTTGGTTAAGCAAAAAAAACAATAACTTGGAGAGTTGGAAGATAAAAGCTTGCTAGCTTAGTTCATCTCAAGAGGTATGTTTGCGTGTGTTGAAGATAGATGACATCTTCATCAATTGGTCCCTGTGATCAGATGTTGGACCTATTGTCATATCAAAACTTTGATTTGAGTATGGGCTATCATCAAATCAAATCAGAACCAACGATGTTCATAATATTGTCTTACTCGTGGTTGATCCCTCGAGCATACACCATTACATCTATTGGTCTGACCAATACTATCACTTGTTCACATAATTATGGAATTCCATCTCCATGGAAACCTGGATGAATTGTTGTTGAGCCCATCAGCAATACTGCTACCTTCTCCACGATTTTGTAGGACATTAAGCTAGTGTTGGAAACTTTGTAAGCGTTGCCTTCGTGTTCCGTTCATGAGGTATATGTTGGATGAGAGAAGAAACTTTCCCTAATTCATGTGCATTAGGTGCACGTTGCCGCCATGGGTTCAAGAAAGTTAGTTTTGCTTTCTTTGGAATCATCCCAAGTCAGTCATGCATACGTGCGAAGTAATCCATGGTCTGATAGACTGATCATCTTCATTCCATATGTATCCCTAGCACACCAAGCCACTGATTGATTTTTTCAAGGAGAAGAAGTTTCTTCTTAAGAGCTAGGCTTATGCAAGGACTTCAATATCCTCGTTGATGGTTCCCCAACCTGAACTTGGTAGTGTTTCATTGTAAGACTACTACGTGGTCATGTTTGTCTTGGACAACGTGTTCATATGTATGTAGCAGAACCAGCTCATGTTTTGGAGCTTGCTACCGTAGTTCACTTCCGGAGAATCTCGCAACACCATCTCGTCGATTTGTGTTGAAAAATTTATTTCTCTTTCTAGACTCGATGAGTCTGGAATATCCTGACACCAACCAGAACTGAATCTCAGGCAGCTATGATGGTTGGAGCATTTTCCAAGAACTATAATATTGGTCTCTCGATTACCGGTAAAGTGAATGTCGTGGCCAACACACCTAGCCGGAAGACCTATTGTTGTAGTATCTTGATTGAAGAAATTGGCCACCACCCCATAAGGACTTCGTAGGAATTACTCCCTAGTTGTTCCTTATGGACATTTTGTGCTTCCGAAGTCCGACCTTTACTTGATGTTCAAGATACCAAACATATCTATGAATGGTTTACGCTAACACATCAAGGAGAACATTAGAAGCAGAGTGCTAAATGTCTCTCGGTCGATTATCCAAATTCTGCTCCTGACACCGCTAAGGTGGAATCTGAGAAAGTGTTATCTTCCTTTGCATCTGCATCATCCACCACTATTCATCATGGTAGTATGTTGTGTTGCCAGGATCCTTGACACGGATATTGGTAAAACCTTGATCAATATGGGAATGCTCAAGTTCTTGAGAGCACGCACAAGCACTAGGTGTTATCCTCGGCACTAATCGGGATTGCTTCCAGTGTTCTTGATTATTTTATACACTCTCAAAGAGTAGATTCACTCTCTACCGTTGGGTTTCCTCCCAGTTACCAGAATCATTTCCAACATTTGCATTTTGTTCCCAGCTTGCACCATCATTGTGCCATCTACCATGCGCTGCCCTTTTCAGCAATTGCTGTTCAGGGTCATCCTCAAAAGTGGACTTACCATGGGTTCCATCCATTTCCGATGATATCAAAATCATCCCTTGTGTTGTCTTTAACAAGGTAGTCCACATCATCCATTCTGGCTGAGTATGTCATTCTTTCGGACACCGTCAAATGATCGATTGTGAATTGCCTCTGGCTGGTTTAGAGAATTTCAATGATCTCTATATCAAAAGTAATTCTTTTTGCCACTTAAGGGAATAACTGTACGAGTCATCTTCTTAAAGGTGCCCTGTCTAATGACATCGATCACTATCTTCGACTGTTGAGAGCTAAGTGTGTGAACACGATTTGGTAAAGGTATCGATGAGAGGCCATGTAGGAGAACATGGTGGGTTGTCTCATTGAAACCGTCCTCAAGAACTGAGTTCTGTGTTGGTTGATCCATGAAACAGCTACTACCACACATTGGGCCCTGAAATATGACCCCGCTCGACTTATTGACTGCCCTTGTTCTCTGTCCAGGAGTTGCAACTAGTTTCTGGTGTTTGTAGTTTACTGGAGGTCATGCGCAGTGCTGACCCTCGGGGTGGACTGTGACACGGCAGGTACGTAGCACGGTGTACCGGTCGCCCGTTTGGTGACGCGGGAACCCTGTACACATCGTTTGGGGCCGTGAGCGACACCCCGGCCGGATCTCCCCACGGATGGAACCCAAATAGGCGATAAACCTGGACGAGAGACTTGAGTGGTTGGTTAGGTCGTGGTCTACACCCACGTCAGCTAAGTGGTGGAAACATGTGTGAAGTACACCCCTGCAGGGTTATATATGATCTATTCGAATAGCCGTGTCCGCGGAAATGGACTTTTGGGTTACCTATTACAGTTCATAGACAAGTGGAAGTGGATACTCTAAAACGCGCAAGATAAGCGTGAGTGCTATGGATGGCCTTCTCGTAGGGAGACGGGAGCGGATCCATAGTGGTGTATTGATTGGTGAATATATGGACTCGTGTGCGCCACCTCAAAAGAGTTACTTGCAGTCGTAGTTTAGGATAGCCACCGAGTCAAAGCTGGCTTGCTGCAGTCAAACTCCACCACCCCTTTGTCTATACTGATGCATATGTAGATAGATCTGATGTAAGACTTGCTGAGTACCTTTGTACTCACGTTTGCTTAAATTATGTTTTGGCAAAGAGACTTCAGTCTCGCTAGTGGTTCCGCGTGGACTTCGACGTTTAGCTTGTTACCTCATCTACGATCTTGAACCCTTGTAGGATCTGGTAGATAGTCAGGCTTCTCAGCCTTTTTCATTTGTAGATGTCTGTACTCAGACATGTAATGCTTCCATTGCCTGTATGCTCTGTATGTTGGGTCATGTGACCTCTGTTTGTAATAAATGCTATGATGGCTCTTCTGGACCTTTATCTATATGAGTTGTTGAGTTATGTTGTGATGCCATGTTGTACAGCACATACTTGCATGTTATGCGTACGTGTAATGTGTATTGCTATGTGTGGGATCCGACACCTAGTTGTTTACCTTTGGTAGCCTATCTTACAGGGAAATGTCTCCTGGTGCTTCCACTGAGCCTTGGTAGCTTGCTACTGCTCCGGAACACTTAGGCTGGCTGGCATGTGTCCTTCTTCGTTCCTGTGTCTGTCCCTTAGGGGAAATGTGACGCGTTGTTCCTTTAAGTCCTTGTAGCTTGCTATGACTTGGGGTCATACGTTGATGACCGACACGTTCGTTGCTGGGTCATGTATGCATGTCTCTGTAATTTAGTGCCACTTTTGGTTTATAACTAGTCATGTCGGCCCGGGTTCTCTGTCATATGGATGCTAGCAACACTATCATATACGTGTGCCAAAATGCGCAAACGGTCCCGGGCCAGGTAAGGTGGCACCCGTGGGGATATCGTGCGTGAGGCCGCAAAGTGATATGATGTGTTACAGGCTAGACCTGTGTGACTTAGGATCGGGGTCCTGACAGCACATTACACTCAGAATGAGAATCATGCTCTCAGTAGTTGGTGCTTGAAGAAATGGTTATGTGCTAGAGCTTTTTTTTTATTTTGAAAACATGGAAGCAATTTTGTCAACGGTAGTAGTACTTCATATGTGTCATGTATAAGACATCCTATAAGTTGCAAGCCTCATGCATCGAATACCAATAGTGCTCGCACCTTGTCCTAATTAGCTCGGATTTCCATGGGTTATCATGGCATTACATATGTTTCAACCAAGTGTTACAAAGGGGTACCTCTATGCCACCTGTACAAAGGTCCAAGGAGATAAATCGCATTTGATTTCTCGTTTTTGATAGATCTCAACTTGAAGACATCCATACCGGGACAACATAGGAAATAGATGATGGACTCCTCTTAAATGCATAAGCATATTCTGATAAGAGATTGAGGATTAAGTCCAAGCTAAAACTTCCACCATGATGCATGGCTTTGGTTGGCGGCCCAATGTTCTTCTCTAACAATATGCATACTCATTCAACCCACGGCAAATCACCCTTACTTTAGACAAGACGAATCACCCTTACTTTAGACAAGACGAACATGCATAGCAACTCACATCATCTTCAACAAAAGTGTGACAGTTGATGGCGTCCCCAGAAACATGGTTACCGCTCAGCAAGCAACTTATAAGAAATAAGATACATAGGCAACATATTCTTTACCACAATAGTTTTTAAGCTACTTTCCCATGAGCTATGTATTGCAAGGTTAGTCTGCTTAGTACAGGTGGAGGTTAGCAAAAGACTGGGAGTGACCAACTAAGAGAGCAATGACGGTCATAATCATGCAGAGCGACAAAGCAATATTGAATCAGGCATGGTAGTTATATCGCTACTCAGAAATAAAAGATCATCAAGGCTTGACAGACTTTCTTTACAGTCTTTAATATGCGCGAGCATACGCCAAGTCAACCAAAATAAATTCTCGAAGGAAGATATTGCTAAACCATACCACATCATAGGCAAACAAATCAAGTTGGTATTCCAATAACACATTGGGAATCCCCCAGCTATTTGAGACTAACCATAAGAAAACTTGAACTACTAAGCACCATTATGCACGTAGCATCTTTATCATAGGCATATTAACCAATGCAATGGAAGCAAACTCTCTTAATAAGGTGAGCATGATAATTAAAGAGAGTTGAAGCAACCAACTAGACAAAAGCTCTTTGAAAAGATAAGCATGAGTACTAAGAGCGGAGCATGATAGTAGCTATTAAAAGACAAAGAACACACACAGCAAAGATAGATATGAAAATTCTATGTTATGTTCTAGGTAGAAGTGGAGCGTGTTTCTCTCCCACATAAAGAATGCTGAGTTCCGACTCGTTATGAAAAACTAAAAAGAAAACTAAAATCAAGACGCTCCAAGCATAGCACATAACACATGAAGTGATAAAAATATAGTGAAACGAAAGACGAACTGATAATGTTGATGGAGAAGGGGATGCACGGGGGCATCCCCAAGCTTAGACGCTTGAGTCTCCTTGAATATTTCTTGGGGGTGCACGGGGGCATCCCCAAGCTTGAGCGCTTGACACTCCTGAATCTTTTTATCATCTTCCCTCGCACACTTGAAAACTCCCTTCATACATAACTCATCATAATCTGATTAGCGAGGTTAGTACCCTTAATAAAATAATTATACCTTGCTGGAAATAAAGATATTCTTGAAGTTCTACTGTTTCTCAAGATTGCCAAAAGGTTTCTGCAAAGAAAAAGCAAGCTCTTGATTTGCAAAATGAAGGAAAGGAAAAACAGGACAGAATCTGTGAAAAACAGAACAGCAGGTAGTAATCAATCTGTTCGGGATACTTCTGCAACTCAAATAAAAAAACTCAGAACAGATGCACGAAAGACAATTATATAGAGAACGCTGTCGACACAATTCAGACCAAAAAGACGATCTGGTGATTTTATACGAATTTTTCTATCCAAGGACAGAATCTGTTTTCTGGACAACACCTCACAACTTTTGAACTTTCTAGCAATCAGAGGCTATACTTGGCACAAATATGAAAAGCAAAGATACAATGATGATGCTACAGCAGTAAACAACATCAAGACACAACAAAAGCAAAAAAATTATTCATGTGGGCTGCCTCCCAAAAGCGCTTTCTATTATGCCTTTAAGCTAGGCATAATGCATAGAGATCAAGTTTTATCAAGAGTAAAAGAATAGCTAGCCCGTACAACTGACTCAAAAGGTAACTTGATCTTCTTTCGAGGGAAGTGTTCCATCCCTTTCTTGAGAGGAAACTGAAATTTTATATTACCTGTCAGGGATATGACTAGCAGGTATAAACCGGCTTTGTTATATTATACTTGGTTGTAATATTTAGTAAAGGCTACGGCCCATGAGATCTTAGGGCCCATGTGTAGAATTAAGGTTTGTAAACCGCCAAGCGATGTAACTTGAGAGATAAGGAAGAAAAGACAGAGACCGAGGCGGACACAAGTATGAGCCGGCCTCAGGACTCTGTAAACCGGAACAGGCGTCACCTCTATATAAAGGGACGACCCGGCGACGGTTCAGGGACAAGCAACAATCAACCCGTCGAGACACAGGCAAGCGAATCCGCTCCCTGTAATCTGACGCCCAAGGAATACCAAACCAACTAGACGTAGGCTTTTACCTTCATCGAAGGGGCCGAACTAGTATAAACCCTCTGTGTCCCTTTGTGTGCTATGAACCCCTTCAAGCTAACCCGTGCGATGGTTCCATCATCATGTCCGCTAAACCGGACATCTGCCGTGCTATTTCCACGACAGTTGGCGCCCACCGTGGGGCCTCCGCACGATGGTTTCGAGTTCTTGAAGGGCAGCTTTGAAGGGCTCAAGGGTTACGTGGTAGGCCGGATGACCAAGAGTCGCCGCGGCCGGATCTACATCAAGGACGTAGGTGGGGGACCGGAGGCCGATTCAATCGAATACGGATACCGGGTTCCTTTTGGTGGCATCCAAGTCTTCATTGGCAAAATCGGCGAACCGGGACCTGAGCCGGACATCTTCCCCAACATCGTCGAGCCGGCTCAGCGTACGAGATCGATCCGGATTCAGCCCGCCGTGAAGCACGTGTTCGTTGGAGCAATCCACGGAGTTCGAGCCGAGGACGGATCGGAATCTGATGGTGCAACGTTTGTCTACTCAGACGACGAATCTTCATCCGGAGAAACTGAGTCTCTGTATCAGTTACAGGACGGCCGGTCTGAGGGTGAGTCCGATGAAACAGTATTCCGGGCCCCTTTGGCCCGCCAAACCGGGTGGCTGTCTTTATGGCCGGTTCACAGCCCCCGGTGAACGGGACGACAGCTGAAGCTGGCGTAGGGGGGAGAGGCACGACCCTCTCACTTACTAATGTTCTATCCACCTTGATGGATGAATTCACAGCTAAAGCGATGGAAACAGTAGCTCCAGCAGACAAGGCGCATCATGATGCAGAGCTCCTTCAGTTGAAAGGCCGGATTGATCAGTTAAAAGAAGATCTGAAGGCAGAAAGAGAGATGATAGCAGCGAGACAGGCGGAGCTGGATGATCAGGCTTTCTACCTAAGGATGGAGCAAGCTTCTATGGAAGGAGTAAGGGGACGAAAGTACCAGTCTCGTCTGCCGCCGGTTTATGAGGCAACAAGTCTATTCAGGACACCTGGGGCTGGGACTAGTAATAATCCGGTTCCAAGCCGAAGGGCACCTCCCGCCAGGGAGGAGCCGGTTCAGCAGCCCGCCGCAGAGCGGGATCGTCGGATTACATCGGCACCTTACGTTCCCACCCCTCCGGGTCATTATTCAAACCCTTTGGATAACATCGCTGCAGCTGCTGCACGTTTGGCCGCTTTACCTTTGGAGGAGACGTCTCCGGTGGCAATGGAGGCGCGCAGGGTCAAGGAGCTGCTTAACACGGCGTTGATACAGTAGCAAGCATATTCTCATAGCAGGGAAAGGCTACATTCAACACCACGACCCAGCCGAAGTTATACTAGGCATTGGGAGGAGCCAGAAGTGTCTAGCAGTGAACGTAGGAGGCATCAGCACAGGCAGTATAATCCGGCGGGTGCGGCGGCACCAGCTCCAGATGTAAACCGGGTTAGATCAGGAGCCCGGGAGGAGGTTCGTCAAACGACGCCGGTTCACAACGCTACAGCGGAAACAAGGATTATGACGAGTTCTTTCGGGGTGCAGTGTCTTATCCCCGCTTTACGGGGTGTCAAGCTGCCTAAAGATTTTAAGGGGCCCCGCAAGGTACCTAATTACACAGCAGATTTAGCTCCAGAAGCTTGGGTTGAAAGTTATGAGATGGCCATGGAGATGCTGGATGTGGATGAATCGGCTTGTGCTAAGTATTTTACTATGATGCTCGAAGGTACGGCCCGGACCTGGCTGAAAGCTCTACCCCCGAACTCTATTAGATCATGGGGGGAATTACACAGCCAGTTTATCAAAAACTTCAAAGATACATGCAAACAGCCGATGTTAGTGGTGGATCTAGCAGCTTGTGTGCAAGGAGAACAGGAGTCTACAGCAGCTTGGGTACGGAGAGTAGCAGAGATTTTACACTCTTCGAATAGTATCAATCCTAGTACGGCGATAGTGACTTTGGAGAACAATTGCCGGTTTGAATCTTTAAAGTTAAAGCTCGGACGGCTTAAAAGAGATTGCAATGATATGGGAACTCTCAAGAGTGCCCTGGTGAAATATGGAGACTCTGATAATACCAAGTATCCAGAAGCGGAAGGAGACAAGACTGGGAAGGTTAGCAAGTCTGGTAAACCGGCGCAAATTAGTCTGGCTACCGCAAGTTTTTTGGGCAAACGGAAGGCAAAGGGTGGCTCTGACTTCGTGGCCAGCACTCAAGTTCAAGGGGATTTTCAGCATAGCCTGGAAAATCCACCTTCACAAACCGACGGAGGCAAACTTAGCTGGGATCAAGAGTTAGATCAGCCTTGTCCGAAGCATGGCATAAAAGGGCGACCTGCAAAGCATACCATGAGGGAGTGCATACCCCTTATGAAGGCAGCGGCGGGCCGTTTCAATCCTCATAATCGGCCTCCAAATGGCGGTTCAGGTCCTGGATTTTATGGTCCGGGTCATCAGGGGAACAGCTCCGGATCAGGATATAGGGGTAATAGCAATGGTTATCAAAACCGGGCAGGTAATCAGAATAATCAAGGAAATTATAATAGCCAGGGCAATCAGTCGCATCATCAAGGTGGTTACAATAATCATATTAATCAACATCAGGGCCAAGGGAATTATAATAGTCAGGGAAATCAGCAGCAACAACGTCAGCAACAACAGCCGCAATCTGGATATCAGAGTAATCCGAAGGAATTGAGCAGTGGGCAATATCATGTCTTCACCACAAGTCTGTGTAAAAGAGACCAGAAGGTTTTGAAGCGGGCTGTTAATGCAGTTGAACCGGCGACACCTCAATTTCTGCGCTGGTCAGAGCAGCCCATTGTGTGGAGCAGAGAAGACCACCCGATTCGGGTGGATAATCCGGGCCATTTAGCTTTGTTGGTAGCACCTCAAGTGGGAGGCTACAAATTCACTAAGGTTCTCATGGACGGAGGTAGCAGTATCAATATCTTATACTATGAGACTTTCCGTCGTATGGGTCTGACGGATAAGAAGCTAAGGCAGTCAAATACAGTGTTTCATGGAGTGGTCCCAGGTAAGTCAGCTTATCCGTTTGGAAAGATTGACTTGGAAGTTACCTTTGGGAATGAGTATGATTCCAGATCAGAGATGATCACTTTCGAAGTCGTCAAAATTAAAAGTCCCTATCACGCTCTGTTTGGAAGGACGGTTTATGCTAAGTTTATGGCTAGGCCATGTTACGTTTATTTGCAGCTTAAAATGCCGGGTCATAAGGGCACGATTACGGTTCATGGAAGTCGCAAGATAGCAGTGGAATGTGAAGAAGGAGACGCAGCTTATGCAGAAGCAGTATGTGCCACGGAAGAGTTGAAATTTTATAAAGATAATGTTGATCCGGCAGATATGACTCCGCTAAATAAGCCAACTACCGAGCATGATCCAGCGTTGAAGTTTAAATCAGCAGAGGAGACCAAGCAAGTTGATTTTGTGCCTGGAGATTCGTCTAAGCAATTCACTATCAGCGCTAACCTTGATCCCAAATAGGAAACCGCGCTCATCGAGTTCATCCGTGAGAACCGGGATATCTTTGCATGGAAACCTTCTAACATGCCGGGTGTACCGAGGGAACTCGCTGAGCACAGTCTTAATATTGAATCGGAGTTTAAACCGGTCAAGCAGTATCTGCACCGCTTCAATGAGGAGAGGCGCAATGCTATAGGAGAAGAAGTGGCCAGACTTTTGGCCGCAGGGTTCATAGTAGAAGTTTTTCATCCGGAGTGGTTAGGTAATCCAGTGCTAGTGTTGAAGAAGAATGGGAAGTGGAGAATGTGTGTGGACTACACAGACCTCAATAAAGCTTGCCCAACTGATCCTTTTGCTCTCCCTCGCATCGATCAGATCATTGATGCCACGGCGGGGTGTGAGCGGCTAAGTTTTTTGGATGCATATTCAGGATATCACCAGATCAAGATGGCAGTTAAAGACCAAGAGAACACAGCTTTCATAACTCATTTTGGTGCTTTTTGCTATGTATCTATGCCTTTTGGCCTTAAAAGTGCACAGGCAACTTATCAGCGTTGTGTTCAGAATTGTCTAAAAGGGCAAATAGGGAGGAATGTTCATGCCTATGTGGATGACATTGTGGTCAAGTCAAGAAAGGAAGAAACAATGATAGAAGATCTCAGGGAAACTTTTGATAATCTTCGAGCTTATAAGATGATGCTTAATCCGGAAAAATGTGCTTTTGGTGTTCCGGCAGGTAAGCTACTGGGGTTCTTGGTCTCAAACATAGGAATAGAAGCTAACCCAGAGAAAATCAAGGCCATCACATCTTTGACTAAACCGGTTTGCATCAACGATGTTCAGCGCATAGCTGGCCGGATCACAGCATTAAGCCGGTTCATCAGCCGTTTGGGAGAGAAGGTGATCCCACTTTACCAGATGTTGAGGAAAACAGACCGGTTTATATGGAGTGATGAGGCAAACGCAGCGTTTGAGGATTTGAAACGGCAACTGGCAAAACCACTGGTTTTAGTTGCTCCTATTGACAAGGAGCCGTTGCTGTTATTCGTCTCTGCTAATGCACGGGCAGTTAGCGTTGCAATCGTCGTTGAGCGCAAGGAAGCAGGGAAGGAGTACCCGGTTCAGCGCCCGGTTTACTACGTGAGTGAAGTACTCATTGAATCCAAGCAGAGATATCCTCATTGGCAGTAATTAGTATATGGTGTGTTCATGGCAAACCGGAAGTTGAAGCACTATTTCCAAGGTCATCCAATAACTGTGGTTAGTTCCGCACCGTTGGGGGATATAATCCAGAACAGGGAAGCTACGGGCAGAGTAGCGAAGTGGGCCATTGAGCTCAGCCCACATGAGTTGAAATATGTACCACGCACCGCTATAAAATCTCAGGCATTGGTAGATTTCATCAATGATTGGACAGAGTTGCAGACTCCTGAGGAGAAGCCGGATCTTACTTACTGGACAATTCACTTTGACGGTTCAAAACAGTTAGAGGGCTCGGGGGCTGGAGTTATCTTAACTTCCCCCAGAGGTGATAAATTTTGTTATGTCCTCCGCTTGTTGTTTCCTTGTACTAATAATGCAGCGGAATATGAAGCACTACTTCAAGGTTTACGGCTGGCAAAGGAAATGAACTTGAGTCGGGTTAAGTGCTTTGGCGACTCAGATCTGGTGGCACAGCAAGTTTCTGGCAAGTGGGATTCAAGGGATCCCCTCATGGCGGCTTATAGACGAGAAGTTGAAGCAGTTGCAGGATACTTTAAAGGATATCAGGTGGATCATATAGACCGGCGAAGGAACGAAGCGGCCGACACTCTAAGCCGGCTGGGGTATCAACGTAAACCGGTGCCACCAAACACTTTTTTGGATGAATTGCACAGTCCTTCGGTTCAGATACGGTCAGAAGAAGATCTAGCTGTTCCGGATCTAGAGGCACAGTTAGTTGCAGCGCTCCATGTTATTCCAGATTGGACGCTGCCATATTTGGCATACATGAGCCGAGGAGAGTTACCAGACGATGAAGAAGAAGCACGACATGTTATTCCAGATTGGACGCTGCCATATTTGGCATACCTGAGCCGAAGTCCAGGACGATTGCAAACGGAGAGCTTCACCATCGCAGTACTTCTGGAGTATTTCAGCGGTGTGTATCGGCTGAGGAAGGTTGTGAGATTCTTCGCGAGATTCATGAAGGGGATTGTGGTCATCATGCCGGTTCAAAATCGTTGGTGGCTAAAGCATTCCGGCATGGTTTCTATTGGTTAACTGGTCATGCAGATGCGGCAGATCTGGTCTGGAAGTGTGACGCTTGTCAGAAATTTTCAAGACGTGCCCTGGTTCCGGCGCAGGAACTCCGGATGATACCAATAACTTGGCCGTTTACGACTTGGGGGTTTAATATTGTTGGACCTTTTAAGCGATCCCAAGATCAGAAAACTCATCTACTGGTAGCAGTAGACAAGTTTACAAAGTGGGTTGAAGCGGAGCCTATAAGCAAGTGTGATGCGGCAACGGCAGTCAAATTCATCAAAAAAGTAATTTTCCGGTTTGGCTTTCCACACAGCATCATCACAGACAATGGCACTAATTTATCTCAGGGTGAGATGGAAGAATTCTGTCAACGAGAGCATATTCGTTTGGACGTATCTTCTGTGGCCCACCCCCAATCCAATGGTCAGGCTGAAAGGGCAAATCAGGAGATTCTGCGAGGTATCAAACCCCGGCTTATGACACCTTTGCAGAGAACCCCAGGATGTTGGGTTGAGGAGTTGCCATCTGTTCTTTGGAGTATCAACACTACACCAAATCGGTCTACAAGTTACACACCTTTTTTCATGGTCTATGGTGCTGAAGCAGTCCTTCCGAGTGATATACGTCATGATTCACCAAGGGTGACGGCTTATGTTGAAACAGTCAATGAGAGAGCAAGACAGGACAGTTTAGACCGGCTGGATGAAGAGCGTGATATAGCTGCAGCACGATCTGCGATTTATCAGCAAGATTTACGCAGATATCATAGTCGCCGGATCAGAACAAGGACGTTCCAGGAGGGCAACTTGGTACTCCGGCTCATCCAAGATCAAACAGATATGCACAAGCTATCCCCGCCTTGGGAAGGGCCCTTTGTGGTCAGTAAGAATCTACACAACGGTTCATATTACCTGGTGGACGTTCGAGAACACAAGGACTCACGGACGTCAGAAGAGGAGACGAAGAGGCCGTGGAACATCGCCCATCTACAGCCATACTATACTTGAGCTACGTGCTCCAATGTATCCTATGTATATATTACGAGTAATGAATAAACCGACACCCTCGGTAAACCGGGGGTTCAGCCCTTTTTCCATATACAACTATCTTGTGAGGACAACCATACAAGTTTTT
Source organism: Secale cereale (assembly GCA_902687465.1). Classification (NCBI taxonomy): domain Eukaryota; kingdom Viridiplantae; phylum Streptophyta; class Magnoliopsida; order Poales; family Poaceae; genus Secale; species Secale cereale. The sequence continues at coordinate 629,319,822 of LR738714.1, forward strand.
TATCAGAGATTATATTTCAATATATTGGCCGATTTAGAAGTTGATTTTTTGCAGAGTATACAAAGGAGCAATTAAACTCTCTAAAGAACATGAGATCATATCCGGTTCGAAGAAAGGACACTTCACGATTTACCCACCGGTTCAGGAGGAACAAGGAGGCCCTCTGGGAAAGATGGATAATCCACATCCCATTGACTGGCTCAATTCTTATGTACATCGGCCCTCTAAAAAGAATGGTTCGCCCACGTTCAGTGATTGGCTAGGCCCTCTGGGAAAGAATGGTTTTGCCCACGTCCCAGTGATTGGCTCAATTTTTATGTACGATTCTATCGGCCCTCTGAAAAGAATGGTTCGCCCACGTTCAGTGATTGGCTAGGCCCTCTGGGAAAGAATGGTTTTGCCCACGTCCCATTGATTGGCTCAGTTTTTATTTGCGGTTCTATCGGCCCTCTGAAAAGAATGATTTCGCCCACGTTCAGTGATTGGCTAGGCCCCCTAGGAAGAGATGGCTAATCCACGTCCCATTGATTGGCTGAACCTTGCTTTGAGCCTGGCAGCTCTTAAAAAGCCTCGACTACATGGTCTTATTTGCAAAATTTGCATCGTTTTGTGTTTGTGTTTTATAACCCTTTAAACCGGAGTGGAGCAGCTACAGAAGCTGACCACATATCTATAAAGTGGAAAGTCTGGGTCATGAATACCAGCATGAGTAACCCGGTGTTCATTAAAACCCGGATCATATATCAGGCAACAAGCTACAAATTTCTGAACAAAGTCTGGGAGAACAAGATGAACCGGAGTTTATCATCAAGATGAACCGGAGTTTTCCGGGTTTTTAATTGGATCCATGAAGGTCTTCATTAAGCGACTTTAAAGTCCTACCGGATTAAGAATATTGAGCGTATATAATCTCAGGTATAAAGTTATTTCTGGTATAAAGATATACTTATTTGACGTTTTAAGAGAACCATTTAATCCGTCCAGTGGTGAACCACTAGGACATATTTTCAGTATTATTTCTGCAGGAGCAGAGCATATGCAAGATAAACAATATCAGACAAAATTTCAATCGGCAAATATTTCATATAAAGAAAGACAGAATATCCGGATTAAAGCAGATCAAATTTTAGCTATCCTATGACAAGGCATAGCAAGCCCGACGGATTGGAAATATTGTTTGGCGAAACACAGACTGTGATTACAGCAATAAATATTAAGTTATGCTCCTCCTTGTTGAGACGGCTGGCCATCACCTTGATCCGGAACATCTTCATCTTCTTGAAGCGGTTGGAAGTCCGGCACACGCCAGTCGATCTTCGTCAAAGCCCGGAAATACATCTCGTCGTTGATAAGCTCAGAAGGTTCAATATCAGGAGCAAAGGTATGAGGACGAACCGGCGGGATTAAGTTGACGGTCTCATAAACCGGCCGATCCACTCGTTCGTTTTGCAAGTCATATCCAAGATGATACCTGGATAAATAAGACTCAGCTGCAAGCTTGCAGGCGAGGGGACGCATCTCCTTTGTCAAGGCATAAAGATCTTTTGCAGTAAAAGTCGAGCCGTCATCTTTTTTATCAGGAAAACCGGTTAAAGCTTCCTCCGGATCAAGATCCGGGACCCAAGCCTTAGCCCTGGTAAGGGCCAGAAGAGCGCCACCTCGGGCGCCAGATTTTTTGACTTCTTCAAGACGAGCCGGCAAAACAGATAACTTGTTCAACGTATCTTGGATCGTCGTAGGGGCCGGTTTACCAAAAGAAGTTGCACTAATGATCCTCTGAGTGCCGGAATACAGCTGCTCGACCAAGGTGTAACATGCTTTAAGTTTCTTCCGTAAGTCATCCCCAAGATGGGAGACACGGCGCCCTGCATATAGATATTATGGTTAAACCGGCACAAATGGAGATTACAGGGATAAAAGCAGGAGTTCAGATTATACTTACCAAAGACAGCAGAGGTCATCAATTCAATCTGCCGTTTTAAACCGGTTAATTCTTCTGTAATCGGATTAAGCGCCCCTTCAGCATCCTGAACCCTTTTCTCCAGATCTTTCTTTTGAACCTCAAAAGTGGTTCGCTCTTCTTCAAAGTATTTCTTCAGATCTTCAGCAGTCTTTAAACTCACCTGAAGATCTTTTTTAGCCTTTGAAGCGGTAGATTTTGTTTCATCAAGACGGCTCCGAAGTTCATTAATTTCAGCAGCGTTCCGGTTTAACTCAGCCTGCAAGCATAGTTAAAAGACAAGAGGTAAAAATCAGACAAGTCTCAAGCACACAAACAAGTTGTATACTTGACACATGGGGGCTAATGGCAGTTGAAGCAACAAGTAACAGCAATTCAAAGATTACAAGTCTCAAGCACACAAACAAGTTGTTTACTTGACACTTGGGGGCTAATGGATGGTTGAAGTATCATCAGAAATTTTTACAAGTATCAAATGCATAAACAAGTTATCTACTTTATACTTGGGGGCTAATGGATGGATCAATTGTTCAAACTGTAAAGTTCCGGTTCACCTTCAGCACACAGCTAAACCGAAACTTGGGGGCTGTTAGGGGATAGAAGCATATCAAAGGTACAAAGTCAGAAGGAAAGGGTTACCTCATATTTCTCCCTCATTAAGTTAACCAAACTTGCTTCATAGTCTCGGCTGCTGTGGAGCCGGTTTAGATACCCAGAATAAATTTCTTGGGCGCTCATATCGGCAAGATTGGATACTTCAGTACTCCATTTGCCCTTCTCTTTATATAACTTCTCCGTTTTAGCCGTATGCTTGGCTAAAACGGTGGGCTCAGCCGGAGCAACGAAGGCAGTACCAGTCACCACAACATCTGGAGAAGCAGGTGCAATTGGGGGAGTCACAGTGTGGGCCGGATTGGGAGATGCCGGATTAATCTGAGGAGAGTTGACCCGGGCCGGACTTGGCAGATTATGGGCATCTTCAACAGTAGGATTTTCGGGTACGGAGAGGTGATCCGTAGGCGCAGGATCTTCAAGAGGAGCTATGGGCTCGCCTTCTGGAGGAACGGTCGTAGCCACATCATCGGCCTGATCATCTGCAGTGGTCTCAGCAGAAGGCTTGTTTGCCTTGGATTTCTTACTAGGCTTTGGCTTGCTGGAAAAAGTATGCGAAAGGAGTTAACATTATAAAGTAAAAAGGAATCATAAACCGGAAAGGTTAAAAAGTTACCCTGGGACAGTTTTCAAGGGAGGAAGCTGCGTGGCAGTAGATTCACCAGAAGAAGAAAGCGGAGTTTCCTGATAATCAGGATCAGACGGTTTAAGAGGTTTTCGGATAAGCCCGGCCTTGGGATGAAGAAGAGTCGGAGAAAGTATCACCTCAGCACGGCGTTTTCGAACCGGAGTTAAAGAAATCCCGGATGATTCCACGGCCAGGCCACTATGGCGAGTGGTCCGGCGAAGAGCTTCATGTTGTTGCTTCTTCAAAATAAAATTAAGATCCAACTGAGCATAAGGGTGAGAAAATTGATATTTCCGGACGGTCCGACGACTTTTTTGTGGAAGAGGTTCTGAATCAGAAGAAATAATGGTTACCTCAACTTCGGCCGGATTATCACCTTCAGCCAACTCCTGTGGAAAGGTTATCATTAGATACAGATATAAGTTCAAGAAAGAAAAATTCAAACCGGAATAATTCATACCTCGGAATCCGTATCATCATCTTCAGCGGGAGAACTGGCGTCAACAGCTGCTTTTCTTTTCTTGTTGGCAAAGGTTTTTCGGCGTGCTTGTTTGCCGGTTTTATCCTGAGGTTTTCTCTTCCAGAAAGGATCATCTGACTATTCAAAGGGAAGAAACACAATTCAAAAGACGGTTTAAAGAAACGGGTTACAAATACAGGGTGAAGTAAAACATACAGCAGGCAGTTTGTTCTTTTTATAATACGGAGCCAGCCCGACTTTGCTGCAGTCTGCTAAGGTGACGTTGAGCATCTTTTTAGCCGACTCAATAACCTCCGATTCAGATAATTTGTCCTTAGTAAACCATTGAGGATCGTCCGGTTTACCAGAATATTGGCACATCAGCTGTGATCGCTGGCTTAAGGGAAGGATGCTCCAAGACAACCAGCAGCGCATAAAATCAGTTCCAGTCAAGCCATTGGCTATGAAAGCTCTTAACCTGGAGAGCTGTGATGAAAACCGGGTCCGCTCGACAGAGCTGAGCCGTTGTGGTAGAGGATGATCCTCCGGAATACGGGTTTCACGATAACCCGGCAAAGGGTTCTCCCCTTCAGGAGAAGTGTCAACGCAATAAAACCATGAATTGTTCCAATCCTTTGGATGCGTGTGTAAAGCGGCGTGAGGAAAAACAACGTCTCTCCTCTTCTGGATACTAACGCCTCCGAGCTCCTGATGCGGTCCACTGGTGAACTCTGTGCGCCGGTTCAGGTGAAAGAAGTCCCGAAACAGATCGACAGACGGTTCTTCTTGTAGATATACCTCCGAAAACACTTGGAAGTCACAGATATTTGAAACAGAGTTGGGTCCAATATCCTGAGGGTGGAGTTGGAAGGCAGCAAGAACATCCCGGAAAAACTTTGAACCGGGGGGAGAGAAGCCTCGAGATATGTGATCAAAGAACACAATGACCTCCCCGGACCTGGGAGTAGGAGGACATTCATTCCCCGGGGCCCGCCACTTCAAAACAGACTGAGGGCCTAACGTACCAATTTCAGAAATTTTGACCAAGTCTTCTTCAGTAATGATAGAAGGTACCCAATCGCAGGAGACATACTGCTTGGCCATTGCAATGGAAGGACAAGTACTGGAAAAGATAAAGTGCAGAAAACGGATTATGCGGGTACATTAGTATAAACCGGAAATTTATGAAAGTTACACAACGGTTTGACTGTGGACTAATGGCATGATTAAACCGGCGATTACAACGAGCTACGTCATTTCCGGTTCATGACAGTACAAGAGGAATAGTTAAACCGTCGCGTTCAATTTTAAAAAGTTTTGCAAGAACAGGGCATAACAGTTTAAACCGGAGTATATCTAATGGATCTACAAAAGAGAAGAAACAGTTTCCTTGTAAACAGCTAAGTGGACCAGATCTGGACGTGCAAGGAAAAGAAAAATAAAGTGCAAGAAAATACAAGAAGAAATGCCAGGGATCTTATGCGGAGCAGATGAATCTATAGGATTAAGTGTAGGTGGCAAGATCTAAAACTAATACTAGTGGAAGATCTATTAACTGGGCCTAAAGGTCACAAATTTTCTACGAGGTAAGTATCTACGAGTAACAAGACGAAGCTTTCATAGAAAAACTCTAATGGCGGAAGAACAAGGGAAGAACCCTAGAAAATACAGATCGGTAATGAGGAAGAAAGGACGTACCTGAAGAAGGACAGCAGCGGAGTTCTCTGGTCGAAACAGGTTGATGCAGCGGCCGGGGAGGTCTAGATTCGGCGAGGTGACGGCAGCGCTCCAAGCTCGGGCGTCAATGGAGTCTTGAAAGCTCGGGCGGCGAACGAAGGAAGAAGAAGCGAGAAGAAGGAAGAATGAAGGGGGACGGCGGTATTTATAAGCGAAAGGACAGATGCGAAGCGATAGGTGCGGGATTCGAGGGGGCAGAGATTGGATAAAGATCCTTGTGACGCCTCGATTTTCGGATAACCATTAAACAAAGCTACGATACAGCTCACAGCGTTAAATGCGGAGATGATGTCACGGTCAGATCTAGTGAATCTCGAAGATGACGTCAGAGCCGGTTTACAAGAGTGTGAATACAGAAGAAAATTATACAAGACAAAGAAGACTGGTATGAACAACTTCAAATCATTCTGGGGCCTAATGTCAGGGATATGACTAGCAGGTATAAACCGGCTAATATAAACCGGCTTAGTTATATTATACTTGGTTGTAATATTTAGTAAAGGCTACGGCCCATGAGATCTTAGGGCCCATGTGTAGAATTAAGGTTTGTAAACCGCCAAGCGATGTAACTTGAGAGATAAGGAAGAAAAGACAGAGACCGAGGCGGACACAAGTATGAGCCGGCCTCGGGACTCTGTAAACCGGAACAGGCGTCACCTCTATATAAAGGGACGACCCGGCGACGGTTCTGGGACAAGCAACAATCAACCCGTCGAGACACAGGCAAGCGAATCCGCTCCCTGTAATCCGACGCCCAAGCAATACCAAACCAACTAGACGTAGGCTTTTACCTTCATCGAAGGGGCCGAACTAGTATAAACCATCTGTGTCCCTTTGTGTGCTATAAACCCCTTCAAGCTAACCCGTGCGATGGTTCCATCATCAAGTCCGCTAAACCGGACATCTGCCGTGCTATTTCCACGACATTACCCTCTTTCATGTCAATGATAGCACCAACGGTGCGTAAAAAGGGACGTCCCAAAATAATTGGACATGAAGGATCACATTCAATATCCATAATAGTGAAATCAACGGGAACATAATTATCATTAACAACGATAAGAACATCGTCGATCCTCCCTAAAGGTTTCTTTATGGAAGAATCAACGAGACGAACACCAAAAGAACAAGAATCATAAGGTTTCAATTTAAGCATATCATAAAGTCTTTTGGGCATAATAGAAGTACTGGCTACAATATCACATAAAGCATAGCATGAGAAGTTGTTTATCTTAATTTTAATCATAGGATCCCAACCATCTTCCAGCTTTCTAGGTATGGAGGCTTTTACTCTAAGTTTCTCCTCCCTAGCTTTGATAAGAGCATTAGTGACGTGCTCTGTGAAGGCAAGATTAAGCGTGCTAGTGTGGGGATCTCTGGCCATTCCTTGTAGGAAGGTGACAACTTCTGAAATACTTCAATTATCAAAATCAATTTTATCATTAATGGGCAGAATTGTAGTGTCATCCTCTTTGTTTGAATTGCTCTCTATTATAAGAGTTTGAACATCTTCCCAAGTTTGGGGAAGCCTAGGAGCAATTTTAAACTGAGGCTCATACTCTTTTCCTGGAAGACCATGCCATGGGCATAACCCTCCGTCAAGACTAATATAATCACAAGGTTTATTACTTTTGTAGATTCCGACAGTGGTAATTGGGGTAATGGAAGAAGGGGTGTACTCCTCCCATTTAGTGTTTCTGGTAGAACCCATAATAGCAAGTAAGAAAGATAACTATTTTTGTGATTTTTGATAAAAAGATACTAAAGCAAAAACTGAAAGGTAAACTAACAAGACTAAAAAGCAAAGGTAAAAGATAGCGTGCAACTCCCCTATCCTGAAGAGTGGAGTCCCCGGCAACCGCGCCAGAAAATACACCTTGATGGGCCTCGAACCCCTCGTTGGTTACCCCAAGTGGAAGGTGTAAGATGAAGTATGTAGAAGTGTTTTCCCTTAACAAAGATGCCAAGGATCGAATCCCCAAAGACTCCTAGGTTCAACAAGTAGGTGTCAACTGCTAACGGCGCAATTAGCAATCAACGTGGACCTGCACACAGATACAAATAACTTTGCTCACAACGAGTACAGAGAGGTTGTCAATCCCTCCGGCCTTGTAGTTCCCAAAGGGTTAAAAGCAAATGATAGTAGTGATAGATAGTGTTTTGCAATAGTAAATAAATAGTGAAAAGTAAATAGCGGGTGTGATCAATGATGGTAATATGGACCGGAGTCTCATGATGTTCACTAGTGATGTCTCTCTCCCAAAAGACGATAAAACAGCTATGTGAGGTAAACAAATTACAGCTGGGCAATTGACAGGACCACGAACGCAAACCAATGCTAATTACATTGCAGAATGGTTGAGGTTCAAAGCATGGGCGGTACGGCAAAATAAGTAGACCGAAATCCATCAATATCTACTACTAATCATCCACCTTGAGATATCTATCCAGAACATCTCGCTGGTATTAAGTTGCGAGTCCCACCCATAGTGTAAACTCAATGCAACAGACAATTGCATTAAAAGAACTTTGCGTAAAGTAAACAATCCTTGCACCCGCGGGCACAAGCACCGTTGTTTTCCCCCTTGTGGCAACAGCACATCCCCTTGACTCATGTTTCTGTCACTCAAGCTAGTCATCGAGGGGCATGAACCCACAATCGAGCATAACGTTCCCTCTTGGAGTCACTACGTATTACTTGGCAAAGCAATAAATAACAACGGAGAACATGCAAGAATTACTTATGAACATAAATATAAAAGAGGTAGATCAAATATATTACTCAAGATCAATCTGAACATAATCCCATAATCCATCGGATCCCAGCAAACTCAACATAGCAACAGCATAAGGATTACATATGTGCCTCGATCATGTAGGGCAGCTCACGAGGACTAATTAGTGAAGCACAAGAACGGGAGGAGAACATCACATAGCTACTGGTCATGGACTCATGGTCCAAGGGAGACTACTCACGAGTCATCCGGGAGGCGTCCGTGGTGGTGGAGAAGCTCCCGGTGGTGATCCTCCCCTCTGGCAGGGTGCCGGGAAGAGTTCTCCTGGTGCTCCCGATCTTTCTGGATGGGATCGCGAAAAGAGTTCCTCTTCTGGGGGTTTCGGAGGACGCTTTAAATATATGCCAAAGGGGAGCATCGGGGAAGCTTCGGGGGGCCCAGGCGCGCCCCCCCCGGCGCGGCCCAGGGGGGGGGGGCGCCGCCAGGGCGCGTGGAGCCCTGGTGGCCCCCCCGGCAGCCCTTCGGACGCACGGTAGTTTCCGGAATGCTGATTTTTTATATAATTTTTCTGGATTTTTCCTGGCAGTTCTCGTAACGTGAAAACCTGAAATATAAAAACAGCCGAAAGCAGAAACTGGCACTGGGGTGCACTGGATTAGTAAGTTAGTCCAAATATGATCAAAAGTGTATGGAAGTGTATGAATATCATAGAAATATCACCCAAAAGTGGCATGGAGCAAGCAGAAATTATAGATACGTTTTGGACGTATCACCAACGCGTGCGCGTTGGCTCGCAGCACGAGGAGAAACTTTTGCTTACAAGCGGTGAACGTGGAGCAGTTCATTTGATGTCAGATTGCCAGAAGTAGAACCATTATTATTGTTCGACTTCCGGAAGAGGAGAAGAGCCAAGCGCAAGGTCACCTACTACTACACCCGCAAAAAAAACCTACAGTACTACTATAGCCAAAGCTGGTCCACCTTTTTAGAGCATGGTTAATTTAGGCTAGTTGTAATGGGGAGTATCATACACTAGTATCATGCATATGATACTAGTGTATGATACTACATCGGTAGTGCATAGTACTATCATATGTTTGTAATATAGGATAGTTAATTTATTGCGATGCATGACACATAGTAGCACATCATTTAATATGATACGGTATCATGATACGATACTCAACTCTCTCTTTCTTCATTTAATTCTATAACACCTCATCAAAATTGCCTAGTTGGCATGCATGATACTACCTATGATACTGCCATTACGGGCAGCCTAATATAGGCGGCTCTTGCAGCGGCACATCATTTAGTACAAGTACTCTCTTCGTACTAGGATCAAAGGAAGTGAAACAAAAGTTGGAGTGGATGCTAGATTGTCAATTAAAACATGATTACATAGGAAAAAATCCTATAGCATTCTATCCTATGTATCAAATGACTAATGTAGGAAAATTATGAGGGGGGGGTCTCTCCAACAGTGTTCCTCGACTCGCACCTAGCATCACGGTGGTCGAACTTGGAGTCATTCATGTGGTACACGGGACCACATGTCAATGAAACATGGTGTGTAATTTCTCGTGCAAAATGCGATCTGGCAGCGTTGGCCCGAGGTGCTGCATTAGTTATCGACCTTTATTTTTTTAATGGCGTGCCGTTCAGTTTTGAAGCACGACTAACTCGTACTGTTTGCAGAGAAAATATATAAATTACTCTACCACTACTCCACCTCTAGTACTAGTAGTATAAAAAAGATATATAGGCTGGAGCTTCCGAGTGTTCTTTCTAAGGGCTGCCCACTTGCTTCTCACACTATCACCCTCTCTCCAGATCAAAAAAAGACAGCCTCTCTCTCCCTCCTCACTGGTGGTCACAGATCCGCCGGGGAAGAAAATGATGTGCAACGTTGACACCCTCGTCGTCGGCGAGCGAGGTCACGTACTGACGACAAGGCCATCCTCTCAGACCTAACACCCGCATGGGATGGCCTCCGTCCCCAAGCTCGCTGTCGTAGTGCGTGCAGAGGACGACGACCACGAGCGAAGCCACTTCCCGCCTACCCTCAGGCATGCTACCTCTTTTCGAACCATACCCTTGTTCTATTTCCCCATCTGCCACGTTGCTGCATGTGGATCTTTTTCCACTCCACCATCTTCCCAATTTGCTATCCTCTACTCTACTGGTCACGCAGACGAAAACCTTAATTTGCACTATTAAAGGAAACCCTACTTCATGCAGACTAATCCATGTCTAGGTTAAATAAGGAAAGGAAGGGAGACTGTACTGTCCAAGAGATTAGGCATCGAACCCGCATCTAGGTTGGAAAGGGGAAAATTAGTAGCTAAGGAACGAGTCTCGTGTCTCTTGGTTGAAGAAGGGTAGAAAGCCATGACAACGCAATAGAGAATGACCAGGTCGATCGGTTTGTTGTCCTCACATATGAAAAAGGTGCCTGAACATAACAAAAATGGGACGTAATCCATATATGCTGCCTGGATATTTATTGCTCTGGGCAACCATACCTGCCTCACCACTCTATGCGTCCGTGGAGGTACATCGTACTGGTGCGTCCACTGTCCGAATGGGTCTCCCATGCTCTTATTGCCACTTTTTTCCTGTTAGTATAACGCCAGCGGTAAAGTCAACCAATGCTACTGCTAAAGTGATGCCACATTTAACTAATTCCGCACTCAGTCTATTGCCATCGATAAATTTAAGCAATGCCATTTAATGTCTCTGGATTATTTCAGGGTTAGCTGTTGATTGTGGATGTATTAAAGATTTTTCAGCTAAGGCATTCTAATGTTGTTGCACAGCCAGTATACCAACGATGTAACTTGTTACTACCTTCAGATATTTGCACTGTTAATGCTTATAGATTACATACCTCACTTTCATGAGATAAGGCAATATTTTGTACAGTGTCACCAAAATGCCAAGGCGCTGATGTCATTTTATTTTGGTTAAACTGCACAAAAAATTATGAAGACACGAGGAAAGGTCAAGAGTGGGCACCTCCTTATCCGGCTGTTTTCTTTGATTCGGTTGGTTAAGTTTTATGTTTAATCGACTATGAAGATTGGGATATCAATTTTTAGGTCCTTTGGAGTTCGAAATGATATATACCTTCAAGGTACATGGTTTGCAAAAAAATTGTATTTTCACTAGTTCATAATGCTAGTTACCTTCAGACTTTTGTATTTGGTTTAATGTTGTTGCCAGCTAGTATACCAATGCTGAAACTTGTTACCTTTACATTTTGTATTGTTAATGCTTATAGAAATCTTCAACTGCTAGCTTATGGAGATCAGTTCAGTAAAACCATTATACTCTACCCCATAATAAAAAAATTACTCCACTGTTCCACTAGCCAGTGGATTAGTGTATATATGTACTATTTGAATGGTGTTGCATTAGCGTATCGACATATATAAGGTGTGGCAAGCTTTCCTAGAGAAACAAGTTTCAGCATTGGTATACTAGCTGTGCAACAAGTTTCAGCATTGGTACAGAGGGTGTAGAGTTCACTCAAATACTGCCAGTAAAGCTAGCCACACCTTTTTAAGATTGGGATAGCAATTTTTCATGTTCACCCAAGTTCGAAATGATATTTACCTTGAAGGTACATGGTTTGCAATTTTTTAATACTATTATTAGTTAATAATGCTAGTTACCTTCAGACTTTTGTATTTGGTTTAATGATCTTGCACAGCTAGTATACCAATGCTGAAACTTGTTACCTTTACATTTTGTATTGTTAATTCTTTTAGAAATCTTCCAGTGCTAGAGCTTATGGAAATCTTCCAGTGCTAGAGCTTATGGAAATCTGCCAGTGCTAGAGCTTATAGAAACCTTTTCCCATTAAGAAATTGTAATTATTTGTGAGTCTATGCTTCAACTAGTGCCACTTCTATAGTAATCACACTTTCAATATCTATGCAAACAGGGATGCTCGATTTCAGTGCAACAGTCCAACTGGTTCAACATTAGGAGCATGTTTTCTTCCAAACTTTGATATGGAATTGGTAGCACTATGAGCTGTTCAATAAGAAGGTACATGGTTTGCTACTATCTTGCTACTCTTTTTGTACTGTCGTTAGATAGTAATACTAGTGGTTTGCATGTGAATTTATTGGTAGGGTGGACCTACATTGGAGGTACAGGACATGATTCATTGATTGGATGCTCAATTTCGGTTGTATTGATTTCACCTCTTCCATCACTGCGAACATGGATATCCTTGGTCTGATGAAGCATAGGTGCTATACTTCTGCTCTGAACAAGAAAATCAATCCAGTATGAAATTTTCCAGGACAAAACATGACTGTATCAAATTGTCAAGTGCAAAACATGACAGATGCTAAGCGGAAGAGACATGTTTAAAGCGAAAATACAAGGTGGCGTATATGTTTACTAGCTGCTTGATATTTGTGGAGACAGAGATGTCTGCCCGTTGCTATTTGGCAAACACACAAAGTGACCGCAATTTTTGTTGAACTGCATAAGAGAATAATATAGTCACTACATGTAGTGCCATTTGAAAATAGACACAGAAAGATTGGATAGTCACTTCATGGACTGCAGAAAAGTAGTACTATACTATTTATTGGCCAACACTAGGTGTTTCATTGCTTTGGTCTGATTATACAATGGGCATCATTTTGCCTAAGTTAAAGTTTGTATTCCGAAAATAGTCTCGCCGTGTGATCGAGAGAAGACCAAATAATATTGCAGTGGATGTTCCTCCATCATGTGTGGTTCATTCTGATGGTTCCAACTGTTGGTGAAACCACTTACGTTTGCAAGAGGAAACGTAGACTTCACAAACAAATTTGTCTTTCAGTCTGTACTGAATGTTGGCCAAGAGAAGCATCCATGTTAGTAGGAAGAACATATGTTTTTTTCTAGATCTTTGCTTTTGGAGCTACAAATATGTATATGATCTGTGAATCATTGAAATGCATTAACATGTTGATCTTATGTATGAGAACCATACTAGTTGGTTTGAGTTGTGTATGATCTTTGCTTTTGGAGCTACATATTTGTATATGATCTGTGAATCATTGAGATGCATTAATAGTTCCTTATATCAGTTCGCTTAGTGTTTACAAGTTACTGATCGATCACTAGCTAGCCTACTAATGTGCTCCTAGCAGTTTTAGTTGCGACGCAAGATCCGGAGTGGCAGATTTTGAATAAAAATGCCTACCTCTGAAGAAACTAACAAGCTGCTCTAAAGAAAATGCCATGCGAATCTGAAGCAAAAGCCAGCAAAAACATTCGCAAATGCCTTAACTCCCAGTGAAGGTTCATCAGTTAATGCAATCATACACGTACACCATCCGACCTACTTGATCCGACACGAATAAATAGCGGATCACGCACATACTACTTCCTTTCCGGTTTGCAGGGCTCAATTAAAAACGACCTAATCGATCCTACACAAATAAATAGCGGATCACGCACGTACTACGTCCTTTTCGGTTTGCAGGGCTTTATTCAAAAATCTCACCAACCAAGGTAGATGATGAGTGGTGGAATGATTTTTGACAAGGAGGGAGTACCTCATCTGGATGATTCAAGTTCGCAAATGCCTTATCTCCCAGCTAAAGTTCATCAACTAATGCCCTCGGTTGCGACTCGTTGCATGCTGCTCCGCGTACTGGCTGCGAGCGATTTTGAGTGCCTGCATGCAGCCGGCCGTAATTAAGGCAGCTAACTGATGCGAAAAAAGATGCACTTTAATTGTTACGGGTCGTGTAAATCCGTGGAATCATTATTGACAAGGAGGGAGATGATTCGAGTGCACTCGTTTGACCGTCATGCCGGCGTGCGACCCAGCACAGACGGGAAGGGATGCCACAGTCATAATTTTAGTTTCTCTAGTTTTCCACGGCAAGCTGGCGCGCTAAGCCATGACTGCTTAATTATGCATTGAATTCCGATGACCGTCGCGCTACCTTCCGCCCATAAGTACTGTTTCCCGGCCATCTATGGTGGCACCGTGACCCAACTCGCCCTATCCTCATAAGCCTCCACCGGACAAATGTCGCTCGCCACTTATCCTTGCTCTCGCCACGTCCTCCATGCCCCCGCCCATCTGTGATAGGCGAGGCCGGACGCGGTCACCGCCGGAACTAGTGTTCGGTTTTTCAATGGAAGGCAGATGGAGGGAGGAGGCATTCTATCGGTCTTTAGATGGCAATGCGGAGATCGAGGACTTGTTGGAGCACGACCGCCTGGCGGAGGAGTAGGAGTGGTTGGAGCGCGACCGCTTGGTGGAGTAGCAACAGCGCACCGATGTTCTGAGTAGCGAGCAGAGCGCCCGCAACAGGGCCGACTACATGGAGGCCGGCGCCCGGAAAATAGCCCTGGAGGCTGTCAGGCACGCACGCTTTCGCGACGCCGATTTTTATTACCAGCTCGTCAAGTGGGTTTTCCTCTTAGAAGCCAAAGCTTCGGTGGACCACGCCGGCATGGAAAGGGCCAACGCGTGCGAGCAACGCGCCCTATCTCACCTATGGCAAGTCCGAGGCGAGGCGGAGGACGCCGCTGGCGGCATTTAGCGTGTCACGCAGATGTCGGCCAGCATCGTCTAGTTAGCTAAGAGTAAGTTAGTACATGTATGCTACTAGAGTATTAGTGGGAGTAGATAGTTAACTTGGCTATGATGGTTGTCAACATGGAAGTTCAGTACTCTATATGTGGATCAGTCCTGTTACTTTGCTCTGAATGTTGAACTTTCCATTTGAACGTATGGAATGGGCCGTTATTTTATTAAATGGGTTGCATTTGTCCTCCACGGGTTTAGATGCTAACTTGTGGGCCTACCAAGTTGACGCATACAGAATCAGGAGATGATTGTACGTGGAGAGGATGACAGCAGGGACCCGCCAAGGTCATGGCAGTACGCAAGCAAGTGCCTCCTTATTTCAAGCCAATAAAAATATGGCTCCTTCTAATGGATTTCTGACATCTGGGTCCCATGCCATTGTCAACGTAGTCAATAAACGAGAGAACTGAACAACGAACGGCTGACAGCAGGGACCCAGCAGCTCGCCCAGTTAACTTTGTTTTGGGTTAATTTGATAAATGGCACTCCAAATCTGGTGTTTCTGAGAAATGCCACTGCAATCTCCAAACTTTGTAAAATGCCATTTCATGCCATTTCGAGTGGCATTTTTCGAAGTCTGGAGTGGCGTTTTTCAAAGTTTGCAAATTGCAGTGGCATTTTCAAAAGTTTGTAAAAATTGCAGTGTCATTTTTCAAAGTTTGGAAATTGCAGTGGCATTTTTATGAATAGCCATAATTGGAGTGGCATTTATCTAATTTGTTTTTGAGACGGAAGCAGGGTGTCAACTGGGCTGTGTGGGGCACTCCGGCCTGTCTAGACAGCCTTCTTTTTTATGTTTACCATAGACCAGCCCAGCAGTTTTGTTTTCTTTGTGAAAATGGCTAGCCTAGTTTTTTTGTGATTTTCCAAGTAAGTCGCTTTGTCAGGCCTGTTGGGCTGCAAATCGTTCAAGACGAGGAGAGCTTCATTCGGCTGGACGAGAAGATGGCCTATCAGTAATGAGAAATGGGTTGTACATTTTTTAAACACATCAACTAGGCAATTAGTTTCAAATTTTTTTTCATATCATGATTTTAAATTGCATTAATTTTTATGCATGGACAATTTGTTGGATTTTATATTGATATACATTTATTTTTTAAATCAGTTTGAATGTCACTCAAATTTCGGGATTAAAAACAGTTCGGACCGCACCGAGATATGCAAAATTCCGTATAATTTTTTAACCGTGGACACAATATGAGTTGTAATGCTAACAAACAGAATATGGGCACCAAAAAAACCTTAAGAATTAGCAAATGGGGTGTAAATTATTAGAAATAATGGCACATGGGTTGTATGATGTTTTCCATAGATTTGAGGCTTTCCTACAAAAAAGGTTGACGCACAAGCAGTGACTATTGGATATCCATCCAACGGCCGTCGTGCTTCTTCAATCTCTGCTCTTCCTGCTCCAGCCGCTCAAACAAGCGTCGGTGGGACTGCCTGCTCTCTCCACCCCGTGGCCGGCTGTGCTACCGCGCAGGCCTCACCGCCCCACCGTACTCCCATAGCTAGCCTAGCCATCCCTCTACTCACCCACACCTGCTATTTTCTCTGGGGACGGCGGACGAACTAGTAAACCCTCGTACTCCACTGCGTGGGAAACAACTGCTGAGTCTTCCCTGGCTCTGTGTCGTTCCCTTCCTTGGCCTCGCCGCCGTCCACCGCCCTGGTGCTCTCGGCGCGTCCTGGTCAACGTGGTCAATGAACGACATCCATCGAAAGTGGACTGTACGTGGAGAGGTTAACAGCTGGGTCCATGGCCGCACGCAAGGAAATGCCTCCTTACTACGCCAAAATAATGATTCCTCCACCTGACAGCTAGGTCCCACGGGAAGGGCTTCTATATTTCGCGGAAAAACGTCCCACCGCTGACAGGTCGGACCCACCAGCTATATCATCGCACGCAAGGAAGTGCCTCCTTATGACGCACAAAAAATGAATATCCGCTTGCTAGCTGGGCCCACCATAGTGGGTGGATGACTTGTGGGCCTACTAAGTTGACGGGGACAGAGGGCTTTGTCAAGTTAGTCAATATGAACGATTTTAGCTCCAGTGACCGTACGATGTCCATCCAACGGCCATAGTGCTTCTTCAATCTCTGGTCTTCTTGCTCCAGCTGCCCAAAGCAGCGACAGTCGTGCCGCCTGCTCCTGCCTCTCATGGCCGGCTGTGCTGCCGCGGAAGCCTCACCGCCCCCATACTACTCCCACCGCTGGCCAGGCCATCCCTCCACTCACCCACACCCCCTGTTATTATGCGGCGACGACAGCCTCACACCGCAGCCGAACCAGTGAACCCTCGTACTCCTCTCCACATGGGGATCCACTCATGCATCTTCCCCGGCTCCACGTCGTCCCCTTCCTAGGCCTCGCCCTCGTCCACCGCCTTGGTGTTCTCAGCGTGGCGTGGTCAATGTGGTCAACGACCGACTTCCATCGGAAGAGTACTGTACGTGGAGAGAGTGACAGCTGGGTCCACGGCCACAGCTGGGTCCACGGCCACAGCCAAGTTTTTTGTGATTTGCCAAATAAGTCGCTTTGTCAGGCCTGTTGGGCTGAAAATCTTTCAAGACGAGGAGAGCTTCATTGGGTTGGCCGAGAAAATGGCCTATCAGTAATGAGAAATGGGTTGTACATTTCTATAACACATCAAACCGGCAATTAGTTTCAAATTTTTTTTTTCATTTCGATATTTTAAATTGCATTGATTTTTATGTGTGGACAATTTGTTGGATTTTATATTGATATACATTTATTTTTAAAATCAGTTTGAATGTGACTCAAAATTTCAGGATTGAAAACAGTTCGGACCGCACCGAAATATGCAAAATTTCATATAATTTTTTAACCATGGCGACAATATGGACTGTAATGCTAACAAAAACAATATGGGCTAAAAAACCTTAAGAATTAGCAAATGGGTTGTAAATTATTGTTAATAATGGCAGATGGGTTGTATGATGTTTTCCACAGATTTGAGGCTTTCCTAAAAAAAGGTTGACGCACAAGTACTGATTGTTGGATGTCCATCCAACGGTCGTCGTGCTTCTTCAATCTCTACTCTTCCTGCTCCAGCCGCTCAAACAAGCGCCGGTGGGACTGCCTGCTCTCTCCTCCCCGCAGCCGGCTGTGCTGCCGCACAGGCCTCACCGCCCCACTGTACTCCCATCGCTGGCCTAGCCATCCCTCTACTCACCCACACCTGCTGTTTTCTCTGGGGACAGCAGACGAACCAGTAAACCCTCATACTCCTCAGTGTGGGAAACAACTGTCGAGTCTTCCCTCGCTCCGCGTCGTTTCCTTCCTAGGCCTCGCCATCGTCCACCGCCTTGGTGCTCTCGGTGCGGGCTGGTCAACGTGGTCAACGACTGACATGCATATGAAGTGGGATGTACGTGGAGAGGTTGACACCTGGATCCACGGCCGCACGCAAGGAAATGCCTCCTTATTACACGCAAAATAATGATTCCTCCACCTGACATCTATGACCCACCGAAAGGGCCTCTGTATTTCGTGAAAAAAACGTTACCGCCGCTGACAGCTCGGACCCACCAGCTATACCTTCGCACGTAAGGAAGTGCCTCCTTATTATGCACAAAAAAAAGAATACTCCCCCTGTTAGCTGGGACCCAGTATAGTGGCAGGCTGACTTGTGGGACTACTAAGTTGACGGGGACGGAGGGCTTTGTCAACTTAGTCAATATGCACGATTCTAGCTCGAGTGACCGTACGATGTCCATCCAACGTCTGTAGTGCTTCTTCAACCTCTGGTCTTCTTGCTCCAGCCGCCCAAACCAGCTAGCAAACCAGCACCGGTCGTGCCTCGTGCTCCTGCCTCCCGTGGTCGGCTGTCCTGCCGCGGAGGCCTCACCGCCCCCTACTACTCCCACCGCTGGCCATGCCATCCCTCCACTCACCCACAACGCCTGTTATTCTGCGGCGACGACAGCCTCACACCGCAGCCGAACCAGTGAACCCTCGTACTCCTCTCCGCGCGGGCTTCCCCTGACGCGTCTTCCTCGGCTCTGCATTGTCCCCTTCCTAGGCCTCGCCGTTGTTCACCGCCTGGGTGCTCTCGACGCGGCGTGGTCAATGTGGTCACAAACGACTTCTATTGGAAGAGTACTGTACGTGTAGAGGCTGACAGCTGGGTCCATGGCCGCAGCAAGGAAATGCCTCCTTATTACGCGCAAAATAATTATTCCTCCACCTGACATCGGCGACCCACCGGACGGGCCACCGTATTTCATGAAAAAAATGTTTCCCCCTGACTGTTGGGACCAACCAGCTACATCTTCGCACGCAAGGAAGTTCTTCCGGGCAAAAAAACGATTCACCCCCAGACTGCTGGGACCCACCAGCTACATCTTCGCACGTAAGGAAGTACATGGCAGTCGGGACCCACCTGGTCAAAGCGTACGTAGTATTGTCATTCTGGTCGCGAACGTGTACGTACATACTGGTCGATGTAGAGGCGCGCACGTGTCGTACAAGAGGCGCGCACATAGCATGTACACGTACGTACAGCGGCCAGGGTGTAAGAAAGAAAATATGTTCACGTACGTACATACGGGCGGGGTCTCGAACGCCTACTCGCGTGTATGTACGGCCAAGGCTCGTGTACATGGCTGGGTCGACACGGAGAAACAACATCATCGTTGTGTTCATGGGGAGTCAACCGGCTGGGTCGGAATGGAATGCATCGTCGTGTTCATCGGGAGGGCTTGGACGGAACAGCCGACGGAAACGAGGCCTGGCATACTGCAAAACAGAGGAAACAACCTTCTGTTCGACCGGCCACATTCGAAACTGGATCCTGTTCATTGGGAGGGGTCTGGCGTACCGCAAAACGAAGGAAACGGACCTCCTACGGTCGAACGGGGTCCTGTTGGTCGGGAGGGGTGTGGTGTACTGCAAAACGGAGGAAATGGACTTGTGTTGGAGTACTACGGTCGAAACGGGGGTCTTGTTCATCGGAAGGGGTGTGGCGTATCCCAAAACAGAGGAAACTGACTTGTGTTGGAGTGCTACGGTCGAAACGAGGGTCCTGTTCATCGGGAGGGGTGTGGCGTACCGCAAAACGGGACTCCACGAGATACTGTTCATCACCACCGTCGACCCCCTCCAGCCTCCACGAGCTACTGTTCATCAACCGTCGACCTCCTCCAACCTCCACCACGCGGTACTCCACCGGCTACTATTCAACCAGCCCTCTCCACGGGCTCCTGTTCAACCACCCCTCCACGGGCTACTGTTCATCTAGCCCTCCACTGTCTACTGTTCATGCAGCCCTCCACGGGGTGGTCCTGTTCATGCAGCCCTCCACGGGGTCCTGTTCATGCAGCCCCACCGGCTCGATCGAACGGGGTCCTGTTCATCCAGGGGAAACACCACGGGGTCCTGTTCAGCCACCCCCACCGGGAACAGTTCATCCAACCCCCCAGCAACGCTCACAGTTCATGCACAGGCAGCATCGATCGGCTTCAGTTAGCAGCAGTAGCGAAGGAATCGCTCGATCGGGTTCAGTAATGCGTAGCCTGCAGTGCAATCGCTCGGCTTCAGTTAGAGTCCAACGTCTCGCTCGGGTTCAATTAGAGCCCAACGCCTCGCACCCACGCGCGTGAGTGTACAAGAGAAACGCGCATCGCTCGGCCTTGACCACCCACTATAACCGGGAACACCCCGATATTTTCCTCGCCCTCGCTTCTACCACGGATTTTTCCGTCATGGACGGCCCAAAGAATGTCATGCAGCTGCGTCTCCGGCCCGCCCAGGACGAAAAGTCCATTTTATGTCATGATTTTTTGTCATAGAAGTAGGACCCCACCACATCTACGATGATAACGTGTTTTGTCATAATTATTGTCATAGAAGTGTCATAAGTATGACAGAAAAAAGTTTCGTTCGGCCCAAAACGTCACGGATGTGTCTTTTTTTTGTAGTGAGAGCTAGATTCATTCGATTTAGCTACTGGGTACCCAAGCTTGAAAGAAGATGGCTCAGCTTTCGACCATAAAGACTACGCTGCCTGTGTCAAGGACATCTGCCCACTGGCCAGTTTGATTGCGGATGAAACAGATTTGTCCTAATACCAGCCGGCTTATGATATGGAGTACCAGAAGATGTCCGCTCCGGCTTATAAAGTGAGGGATCTGATTCTTCCAATTAGTAAGCATACCTTTGCCCATGAAATTGATCCATGTGACCTTATTGATGAGGTGGCTAAATTTGAAGCTCTGGCTGGTTTAGATTGGTTGGCGCAGAATTTTCAAATAGAGGAGGACGAAGAACCGGTGAAGGATGACCCAGAATCATCAAAGCAGCAAGGCCAAGGAGAATGAACTGATGGGAGGCTCATGTTCCTATGATAAAAAAATTAAACCTTTGTTTGGCTCACATCATCTTGTAATGGGATAGCGAAACATTTTTCCTGTCGGCTTATTATACCAACTGTCGCGCCAGCATGCACACTTGTCTTTTGATGACTGAATGTTGCAATCCTTACTTTATTCTTATGATGGTATTGGTGTGCGCAGATCAATATAGACTGTATCCTGCATGGAAATAAAAAACAAACGCACTGGCGGTTTTCCGCCGGGCAGGTCATTGTGCCTAACCAGCACCACTTGGGACAGGTGTCCAGAACCAGGGCCGGTTTAAATGTTAGAAACATAGTCATACCTGAAGATATGATTTGTACAAACGGCTTAATCAATCTCCATATAACCTTGTAAAGGTATAGTCCCAGAAATAAGATTGTTATTCTCCGGGGGCTTAGAGCCATTCATGAGATTGGGTTGTAGAGACCCAGAGAGGCTTCAAATATGAGCCATGAAAAGAGGCAGCTAGGCCGATCTTGCAAAGAACACAAATCAAAACGAAAACTTACAAGAAAGCAAAGAGAATCAGAAAAAACAAGGGAAAAAACATTCGAGGCTTTTGTAGGCCGCCAAGCCAAAGGTTCTTCTTCAATGAAACTAGCCTTGGTGGCCCCTGGAAGGTACGTGTGTGCTATGAGCCGGCTCTCACAGTACCCAATCGACATTTGAACCTAGACAAGTGCAGGTCTTTGTTTTTAAAGATAGACTTTCCTAGAGTACGCGGGGTCAGAGTTGCATCTTGCATCATAGGCCGAGTTATCCAAGTTTCAAGGAATGCGGCATTTTGAGCCTGGATCTATCCTGACTATCTGTAGCACCGTGCTCTCGCAGTGACAGCTGGTGTTTGAACCTTAGCAACCTCAGGTCATGGTCGAATATGCCTTTAAGACTGATTGCCAAGAGTTCGCTGGGTCAATAAGGATGACCTGATGGAGATGAAGTAGCTGGGCATAGGTAGGATGACCCACAGGTTATGTCCTCTTTGGTCGAATACGCCTATGTTTGTGCATAATACGGTCAAAGGGGTAGTAATATTGTGTTCACTTTGGTCGAATACACCTATGTTTGAACAGGAAGCCCCCAAGTGACATACTTACTGATTATTCTCATCAAGAGCTTATGTTGGAGATGTGCTAAGCATCCAACTCTTCATGGTTCCTTTGACCTGGGTACTAAGCTTCTTTACAAAAATGTATGATGATAATAAAGACACGACTTTGAAAAAATGGCAGAGGCCCCGAATTTGTCAGGATGCCTGCTTTATTATATTGTACTGATATTTACATCATCGAACTACATCATGAGAGCCGGAGGCTTAAGTATAGTAAGGCCGGAGGTGAGCGATATTCCATAGCTGATTAGTTTCCTCTTCTGATGTGCGTGAGTCCTTGTGCTCTCGAATATCGATCAAGTAGTATGACCTGTTGTGCAGATTCTTGCTGACGACAAAAGGTCCTTCCCAAGGCGGAGAAATTTTATGCATGTCAGTCTGATCTTGGATGAGCCGGAGAACTAAGTCGCCTTCTTGAAAGGTTCTGGTCTTGACCCGCCGGCTGTGATATCGTCGTAAATCATGTTGATAAATCGCCGAACGAGCTGCCGTGAGATCACGCACTTCATACAATCGATCCAACGCATCCTGATGTGCCGTATCATTATCAGCTTCCACGTAAGCCGCCACTCATGGCGAGTCATGACGGATATCTCTAGGAAGAACCGCCTCTGCTCCGTAGACCATGAAGAAGGGCGTGTATCCTGTAGACCAGTTGGGTGTTGTATTAAAGCTCCATAACACGAAAGGTAACTCCTCCACCCAACAACCCAGCGTTCTCTTAAGAGGAACCATCAGCCGGGGCTTGATCCCTCGCAAAATCTATTGGTTGATCCGCTCTGCTTGACCATTGGACTGGGAGTGAGCCACAGAAGATACATCGAGCCGGATATGCTCATGCTTACAAAACTCCTTCATAGCACCCTTAGACAGATTAGTGCCATTGTCTGTTATGATACTGTGGGGAAACCAAACCGGAAAATTACCTTCTTGATGAATTGCACAGCTGTTTCTCCATCACATTTGCTGACTGGCTCTAACTCGCCCACTTGGTAAATTTTTCCACCACCACCAACAGGTGGGTTTTCTTATATTTGGATCATTTAAAAGGTTCTACCATATCAAGCCCCCAGGTTGCAAATGGCCAGGTTATGGGAATCATCCTCAACTCTTGAGCCGGAACATGAGCACGCCGTGAAAATTTCTAACAACCATCACATCTACTAACCAAGTCTTCAGGATCAGCATGAGCCATTAACCAATAGAATCCATGATGAAAAGCTTTGGCTACCAGAGATTTAGACACAACATGATGACCACAATCTCCCTCATGGATCTCTCGCAGGATCTCACAGCCTTCCTCGGGGAAGACACATCATTGAAATGCGCCTGTAACACTGCGATGGGTGCAATTCTCCGTTGAAAATCATCATCGACTTAGACCGTCGAGTTATCTATCTGGCTAGGATTTCATCCTCAGGTAACTCACCCTGGGTCATATAAGCCAAATATGGAACTCTCCAATCTGGTATGACATGATGAGCCGCCACCAACTGTGTATCCGGGTCAGGGATAGCAAGGTCCTCCTCTGTAGGCAACTTGACAGATGGGTTAAGCAAAATGTCCAGAAAGGTATTGGGGGGTACCGGCTTACGCTGAGATCCTAACTGGCTCAAGGCATCAGCTGCATCGTTCTTCCTTCGATCGATATGCTCAACTTCGTAACCCTTGAAGTGACCCGCAATAGCATCAACCTCTCGGCGATAAGCCGCCATGAACGGATCCTTGGAGTCCCAGGTGCCAGAAACCTGCTGAGCTACCAAATCTGAGTCGCCGAAACATCTTACCTGGCTTAAATTCATCTCTTTAGCCATCCGAAGACCATGGAGCAGGGCCTCATAGTCAGTTGCATTATTAGTACATGGAAACATTAACCGGAGGACATAAGAAAGTTTATCACCTCGTGGGGAAGTTAAGACAACTCTAGCCCCCGAGCCCTCCAATTGCCTGGACCCATCAAAATGAATCGTCCAATATGTATTATCCGGCTTCTCTTCAGGCGTCTACAGTTCTGTCCAGTCTTTGATAAAATCCACCAGGCTTGCGATTTGATGGCTATTCGAGGCATATATTTTAAATCATGAGTCCCAATCTCAATGGCCCACTTGGTCACTCGCCATGTAGCTTCCCTATTCTGGATGATGTCCCCCAGGGGAGCAGAGCTCACCACTTTAATGGGGTGATCCATGAAATACTGCTTGAGTTTCCAGCTTGCCATAAAGACTCCGTAAACCAGCTTCTACCAATGTGGATATCTCTGTTTGGACTTGATGAGGACCTCACTGATGTAGTAAACCGGCCTTTAAACCAGGTGCTCTTTACCAGCCTCCTTTCTTTCCACCACAATGGCCACACTGACAGCCCTGCTATTTGCAACAACATATAACAACAAAGGCTCTTTATCAAGGGGGGCCGCAAGAACCGGTGGCTTAGCCAATTGCTTCTTGAGTGCCTCGAATGCTTCATCAACAGCTTCACTCCAGACAAAATCATCTGTCTTCTTCATCATATGGTATAGAGGGATACCCCTCTCACCTAAGCGGCGTATGAACCGGCTCAATGCTGCTATCCGTCTCGCCACGCGCTGGACATCATTGATACATTTTGGCCGTGCCAAGGAGGTGATGGCCTTGATCTATTCCAGGTTAGCCTCGATGCTTCGCTCAGAGACTAGAAAACCCAAAAGCTTGCCTGCTGGAACACCGAAAACACACTTGGCCAGGTTAAGCATCATCTTATACACCCGGAGATTGTAAAACGTTTCCTTCAAGTCATCAATCAGAGTCTCCTTCGTGCTGGATTTGACCACGATATCATCCACATAAGCATGAAAATTCCGCCCAATCTGACCATGCAAGAAGTTCAGTACACACCTCTGGTAAGTCGCCTGGGCACTCTTAAGCCCGAATGGCATAGATAGATAGCAGAAGGCTCCAAACGGAGTGATGAAAGCCGGCTTCTCCTGGTCCTTAACCGCCATTTTGATATGGTGATATCCAGAATATGCATCCAAATAACTCAAGTGCTCACAACCCGTCGTAGCATCAATGATCTGATCAATATGAGGGAGGGCGAACGGGTCAGCTGGACAAGCTTTGTTTATGTCTGTGTAATCCACACACATGCGCCACGAGCTGTTCTTTTTACGCACCATAACCGGGTTAGCCAACCACTCAGGATGAAAAATTTCTATGATGAACTCGGCCGCCAAGAGCCGGGCCACCTCTTCACCAATAGCCTTCCGTCTCTCTTCATTAAAACGACGAAGAAACTGTCTGACCGGCTTATACTTCGGATCAATATTAAGAGTTTGCTCAACGAGTTCTCTCGGTACACCCGGCATGTCTGAAGGCTTCCATGCAAAGATGTCCCGGTTCTCACGGATGAACTCAATGAGCGAGCTTTCCTATTTCGGATCCAGATTGGCACTGATACTGAACTTCTTAGATGAGTCGCCAGGGACAAAGTCAACCATATTGGTGTCATCTGCCGACTTACACTTCAGTAACGGGTCATGCTCTGTAGTTGGCTTCTTTAAAGATGTCATATCTGCCGGGTCAACATTATCTTTATAAAACTTGAGCTCCTCTGTGGCACATACCGACTCTGATAAGCCGCATCGCCTTCTTCTCATTCCAAAGCTATGGTGCGACTCCCATGCACTGTGATATTCCCCTTGTGACCCGGCATCTTGAGCTGCCAATAAACATAACATGGGCTTGCCATAAACTTAGCATAAGCCGGCCTGCCAAATAAAGCATGGTACGGGCTGTGGATCCTCACAACTTCAAACGTCAAAGTTTCTGTCCTGGTATCATGCTCATCTCCAAAGGTTACTTCCAAATCGATCTTACCAACTGGATACACCGACTTACCACGCACAACTCCATGAAAGACGGTGTTCGACGGCTTAAGCTTCTTGTCAGTTAACCCCATACGACGGAAGGTATTGTAATAAAAAATGTTGGTGCTGCTACCTCCATCCATAAGTACCTTGGTAAACTTGTACCCTCCGACCTGAGGGGCTACCACTAGGGCCAGCTGACCCGGATTATCAACTCGGGGCGGGTGATCTTCGCGGCTCCACATAATGGGTTGTCCAGACCACCTTAAGTAACGGGGCACTGCTGGCTCAATATCATTCACCGCTCTCTTATGGAGCTTCTGGTCTCGTTTGCACAGACTTGTTGTGAACACGTGGTATTGCCCATTGCTGAGCTGCTTCGGGTTACTCTGATAACCGGACTGCTGCTAGTTCCCTTGGATGTTCTGTTGATTGTTGCCGCCTTGACTTCCTTGGCCCTGAAAGCCGGAGCTAGAGCCGCCGCCACAATGACCCGGACCCTGAAAACCGGATCATGAGCCACCGTTTGGTTCCTGTACGTTCTGGTAAACTCTTTGTAAGATCGCATGATGCTGCAATCTTTCCACGCATGGGTGGGCGGTTTTTCATCCGACCCTTGATTCGGACACGGCTGATTCATCACCTCATCAATATTGTACCTTGGAGGTGGCCTCCCCATGCGACGCTGGTTAAGATTCCGTGCCCCCGTATTAGCTACGAAAGCATCAGCCTTGCGTTTATTACCATTGTGTTGATTGGCCGGGTTATACTGTTGTCCTCCCGGGTCATTACCCCTTTTTCCCTTTTCTGGCCTTTCCGCTTCAGACTCGGGGTCCTTGGTACTATCAGAGTCGGCATACTTGACGAGATCCTCGATAAGCCCCCCCACATCATTACAATGGCGCTTAAGCCGCCAAAGCTTCATCTTGAGTGGAGGGAAACGACAATTCTTCTCCAACGTTAATATCGTCGATTCCACGTTGATCTTATCTGAGGAGTGCATGATGGTCGAAACCCGGCGCACCCAACTAGTTGTTGATTCACCCTCGTTCTGAACACAAGAGTCTAGATCCACGATCGACATGGGCTGTGTGCACGTGTCCTTGAAGTGCTTAATGAAGTTGGTCTTCAACTCTTCCCATGACCCGATGGAGTTGACGGGTAATCCTTTTAACCAGTTACGAGCCGTGCCTTCTAACATCATGGTGAAGTATTTAGCACAAGCAGCTTCGCATACATCGAGCATCTCCATCGCCATCTGATAGCTCTTTATCCACGCCTCAGGGGTCTGATCTGATGTGTAGTTTGGCACCTTACGAGGGCCCTTAAAATCTTTAGGCAACCGCACGTTCCGTATATCCGCCGTTAGACACGGCAGGCCCCAAGCCTAGGAAGTCCTATTTGCCTCACCTGAGGTTGCCGGGTAGTATGGCTCTGGCTGATGATCCGTTGCCTGAACCGGCACGTCCTATGCTCTGCCGTCATGCATCGCCGGGTTATGTCCACGAGGCGAGTTACGACGTCTCTCTGCTCTTGAAACCTCTGGCGAGTCAACGTGTCTGCTGTAGCTGGCACTTGGATGGGGGATTGAATGAATCCGGTCTCGACTATAAGAATAAGCCTGTTGCTGATGTAGCGCTATCTGAAGAAGTTCCTGAGCTCTCCGGGTTTCCACTCCTATCGGAGTTTCGCCCTTAACTGGCAAAGCCGCCAGCCTTGATGCCACTTCTATCATGTTATCCAGAGGGTTGGAATAGTGACCCGCCGGTGCCTTAGGGTAATGAGGGGCCGGGCGGTTTTGATCTGCGTACAGAGATCCGGTTGTATGCTGACGAACTAGACCGCCGGTCCTGGGTGCCTCCGTCCTCCGGTTTAACACCGGCGGCCCACTGCCCCTGCCTCGTCCGAAAAAAGATTTCTTGGCTCATAAATAAAGGGGAGAAGCCTTTGTTGCTTTCTCGTAATGGCTTCATTAGCAGCGTTCTGACCTACCGAGAGCCGGAAAGCTTCCACTTGAATCAGCTGGGCCCGGGCGTCCAAAACGGCCCGTTCTTCGGTCGTCCTGGTGTTTTCTGCTGCTAGGTCTTCCTTAGCTTGTGCTATCTCCTGCCGCAATTTATACACAGCTATCTTGTGTTGATCCTAGTTCTCTGGGGTTATCTCCGTTCCCATCAGAGTCACCAGAATCTCCAATATGTTTGGCAAAGCTTGAGTCGGCTCCTCCCGCGGCCCTGTCACGCCGGGTGTGATGGCCCCGACGATAGTTGATCTGAAAGCCGACTGGGTACCAGTCATGAAAATCGCCACCCTGCTTGGTGGCTCACTGAGGTCCGGAATACTGTTACCGTCTGACGAGCCCCCAAGCCGTCCGCTCTGCATCCGATACATGGAGTTAGTCTCACCTGTTGACGACTCATCATCGGAGAGAACGTCTGTTTCTTCATAAGATCCGGAGCCTCTAGTGCCCTGTATGTATCCAACAAAGGCACGCTTCTTCGCGGGCCGAACCCGGGCGGATCGTGCACGCTGAGCCGGCTCGACGATGTCGGTGCATGTGTCCGGCTCAGTGCCCCGTTCGCCGATCTTGTCGATGAAGACGTTAATTCCGCCGAAGGGGACCCGGTACCCGTATTCAATTGAGCCGGCCTCGGGACCCCAGCCTTCATCATCGATGTAGAGCTTGCCGCGACGACTCTTGGTCATCCGGCCCATAGCGTATCCCTTAAGCCCTTCGAAGTTGACCTTCAAGAACTCGAAACCATAGGCCGTAGGCCCCATGGTGGCCGCCAACTGTCATGGAAGTGTCACGGCGGATGTCCTAAGGTAAGGACTTGATTGCGGAGCCATAGCGACGTGGTTAGCTTAAAGGGGTTAAGAATAAGACAAAGGACACAGGGAGTTTATACTGGTTCGGCCCGTGCGGTGAGGGTAAAACCTAATCCAGTTTGAGTTGGAATTGCTGGGGTGTCGATTGCTAGGGTGCGGATGCACTCGCCTAGCCCTCGATCTCTTGTTTCTTTTTCTAAGCCGCTGCCGGGTCGTCCCCTTATATACACGAGTTGAAGCCCTGCGGCTTACGGAGTCCGGGCCGGCTCATACAATCGTGTCTGGCCCGGTGACTCTTATTACATGCCTTACAACACAAGTCACATATATGGTAGTTGATACTTACAGGCTTTAAGCCGCTGCAAGCCCTGGGCCCTTAACTAAACTGCCGTCTTTAATGTGCTTCTGGGCTGGGCCCATGATCCGTCGTTGGCTAACCCGGCCCCTCCTGGGTGGGTCATATGAAATACTTATATCCCTAACAGGGAGGACAGCTTGTGCTGGCCGGCTTGCTGTTGGACGAGCTAGAGGACGAGGTCTCCCGCTCGGAAAGCGAGGGCTTGATCTTCTTGCTGTGGTAGTGCCTCAGGCCTTGTTGGTAGATGGCTGAGCGCTAGAAGACGCGCCTCTTCGAGCAGGTCAACGACGTCTGATACGTCTCCAACTTATCTATAATTTTTGATTGGTGCATGCTATTATATTATATGTTTTGGGTGTTTAATGGGCTTTAATATACACTTTTATATTATTTTTGGGACTAACCTATTAACCCAACTAGATGGCACCCCACGCGTTGCTGCGGGGTCTCTTTGTAGTTATTAAAAGTAGCATTGAAACTAAATAGGACCCCAAATCAGCACTGAATTTCCCATGGTCAATAATCTAATAGCAAAGAGAATAGCCTCTTCACTGGTAGTACAGGGTCCTGGCCCGAGTACTTATATAAATATTGAATCCTATTGTAAGACCAATTCTTAGTGTCAACATGATTTCATATATGTGAATTGCAACAAAATAGGGTATCAGGAGTATTGACGTATGGAACAATACCTCGATAGTTTGGAGACTTATTCCAGTTTCCCCTATGAATTATGGGGGTTGACTTTCAGATTAAATTGATTAAGAATAACTTGTCTAGTTTTGTAGCTTCACACAAATCAAATCCAAGCATCAACAAAGCATGGGCAATTGGATGTCGACTTAATAAATAGTACTCTGGGATTAAACAGGGTGACAAACACAGCATCTATGGAGATCAAAAGATTAATAAGGTGAGTGACCGTATAATTCTGAAGATATTTGGCAAAAGCTAAGAGTAAAGAACATCTTCGAATGCTACCTACGACCATTGTTTTCAATTAAGTAGAATTGTTCTTTTTTCAAGGGAAAACTCAAGTGGTTTGGAATAGAAACTGCTCGATGATACATTGGTTGGAAACATATCTAAGACAAACACATGTTAAATATTGTACTTTCCAAAAAACTGATGAAGAAACCTCTCCGACTGAAAAATACCAGTTGTTGTCAAATCTTTCAGTTGGATCGTCAAGCAAAACCTGCAAAGGCATATCTAAGATCACCTTAGGCCTTTAGGGAGGCTCAATATTGTTATTATTCATAGATAAATGCAACAAATATTCAATGGGCATATAGCCACGAGTCATGATACAACGATGTACATATTGTAAATATAAAAAAGACATCAATCAAGATAGTCCAATTGAACTTATTTATTTTTTAAAATGTGAAGAACATACCTGATACTTACATCAACACTATCTGCAGGTGACGCTTGTGTACAAATAACTACATGTGACATAAACCTTCAAATGGTAAAACAATTAGGAAAATAATATTTTGCCCAAGCCACGTATAACCAGCCATTATATAGGGTAGATGCGGAGAACAGACATGTTGATTTAATTTGGCTATATATGTAACAATGCCTTGCCTGCAAACAACATGGAGAGAAGTACATGTCCACTGAAGTCAAGTTATCCTGGCTGGATCTGTAACATTGGCCTGCCTGCAAATAACATGAAGAGAAGTACAATTACACGGAAGTTTTGTAATTCAAATAGCAGATCAAGATGAGCAATAGTACTGGCACATGTATCATCATAAAAACTATTATGATTCAATGCGTAGGCTCAGGGAGATGAACATGCATGTGTTATGCATTGAATTATTGCAAACACAAAAATCAATACGAAATTGTACTCAATTAAGCATGGACGGGAAAAACCGACCACTTCCTCCTAATAAATACAAACAACTGGATCTAGTACATGAGAATCTAACACTAACCTCTTTTTTGTTGACATGCACTGATGCACATGACGAAGGAAAATGGAAACTGCATACTTTTGGGGATTTGAGGATGTGATAACCATTATCAATCTAGGTCTTCGTGGTCAATCTCCCTATGTACAGTGCGCTCCTTGTGGAAGGGAGGCGATGAGACGTACCAATGGATTGGTGATGAGAGGCGGGGGATGATGATGAGATCAATAGATGCCACTTACACAGGACAGAGGAGGAGCCGATTGTGGTCAATCTCCCCCATGTACAGTACGCTCCTTATGGCCAAGATTTGTATGATAAAGAACTTTGAACGAGGGCTAGCTTGTTTGATTTGGAAACGCAAATGTGAAATCTAACTTCCTTTTTTAGGGAAAACAAAACACCGCACTATCTTGCTGCAATCTCCAACAGGATTGGTGCGTACACGTGCAATTCAGGGTCATAGCACGAGAAATTTCCACTTCAAAGGAATCGATACATCCACACTACATAGCCATAAATGTATTTCTACCCTATGAAATAATCCTAAATAATCGGTCGGAAACATCGCAAACCCCGGGTCGCCACATCAATTCGAGAAGGATGCTCACCTAGGTGATGCGGGAGATGATGAGGCGGTGCAGAAGGTATGTGTTGCCCATGGCCCTGACGACGACATCGGAGAAGGCGCCGGAGCCGAATCCATCTGCCTGGACTTGGTCGCAGAGTGCCGCCAGGTTGCAGTCCACGGGGCGGAGCTCCGCCGCCGAGAGCGCGAGCTCGTACAACGATACATCTGCGGCGCCCCTGCCGATGCGGGCAGGGCCGCCGCCACCTCAGCCGGCACGGGCGGCAGCGGGTGTGGATGCTGCGCCGCCGACAAGGAGGTCGAGGGGCGTGTCTCTGCGATGGGGATGGGAATGTGATCAATCGGGAGGAGGAAGAAAGCATGTTTCATGGGGTTCGCAGTTTACTAGTCTTTATGTTTTTT
The DNA here is from genome assembly GCA_902687465.1 of Secale cereale. Lineage (NCBI taxonomy): Eukaryota > Viridiplantae > Streptophyta > Magnoliopsida > Poales > Poaceae > Secale > Secale cereale. The sequence continues at coordinate 629,352,010 of LR738714.1, forward strand.
TCCTTACGTTACGGCTAGGAGGTGGAAACGAAAGGTCTGGCCTGGGCCTGGGGACAGACAGTTGGGCTTCTTTTTTCTTTTTGCCTCTTGAGACCATTGGGCTTTGGTCTCTATTTAATTTTGCACATAAAATGTCGATAAAATTACTTAAAAAGGAAAATAATCGCTGATGTGGCAGTTTGCTGAGGTGGATAGGCTGCATGTCAAGAGAAATAGGATAGTGGGGATGAACTATTTAGGTATTATAGATGCCTAGTGCAAATTGCTGTTTTTTTGCCTATTTTAGTGTTTCGCAGAAAAGGAATATCAAACGGAGTCCAAACAGAAAGAAACCTTCGGGAGAGTCATTTTTGGAACAAATACAACACAGAAGACTTGGAGTACACGTCAGGGAAGGAACGAGGCGGCCATGAGGGCAGGGGGCGCACCTAGGGGGGTAGGCACGCCCCCCACCATCGTGGGCCCCTCGTGGCTCCCCTGATGTTCCTCTTCCTCCTATATATTCCTACGTACCCTTAAAACACCCAGGAGCACCACGAAAACCTAATTCCACCGCCGCAAACTTATGTACCCGTGAGATCCCATCTAGGGGCCTATTCCGGAGCTCCATCGGAGGGGGCATCGATCACGGAGGGATTCTACATCAACACCGTAGCCTCTCCTATGAGTTGTGAGTAGTTTACTACAGATCTTCGGGTCCATAGTTATTAGCTAGATGGCTTCTTCTCTCTCTTTGGATCTCAATACAAAGTTCTCCTCGATCTTCTTGGAGATCTATTCGATGTAATTCTTTTTTGCGGTGTGTTTGTCGAGATCCAATGAATTGTGGGTTTACGATCAAGATTATTTAAGAGCAATATTTGATTCTTTTCTGAAATCTTTTATGCATGATTTAAATATCTTTGCAAGTCTCTTTGAATTATCGATTTCGTTTGGCCTACTAGATTGATCTTTGTTGCAATGGGAGAAGTTCTTACCTTTGGGTTCAATCTTGCGGTATCCTTTCCCAGTGACAGCAGGGGCAGCAAGGCACGTATTGTATTGTTGCCATCGAGGATAAAAAGATGGGGTTTATATCATATTGCATGAGTTTATCCCTCTACATCATGTCATCTTGCTTAAGGTGTTACTCTGTTCTTATGAAATTAATACGCTAGATGCATGCGGGATAGTGGTCGATGTGTGGAGTAATAGTAGTAGATGCAGAATCGTTTCGGTCTACTTGTCACGGATGTGATGCCTATATACAATGATCATGCCTAGATATTATCATAACTATGCACTTTTCTATCAATTGCTCGACAGTAATTTGTTCAACCACGGTAGAAATCTGCTATCATGAGAGAAGCCACTAGTGAAACCTATGCCCCCCAGGTCTATCTTCCATCATATAAATCTTCTATCAACTATTTATCTTTACTTTACTTTTGTTTTACAATCTTTACTTTCAATCTATAAAACAAAAATACCAAAAATATTACCTTGTCATCTCTATCAGATCTCACTTTTTGCAAGTGCCCAAGAATGGATTGACAACCCTTTTATCGCGTTGGTTGCAAGGTTCTTATTTTTTTGTGTAGGTACGAGGGACTCGAGCGTGGTCTCCTGCTGGATTGATACCTTGGTTCTCAAAAACTGAGGTAAATACTAACGCTACTGTGTTGCATCACCCTTTCCTCTTCGAGGGAAAACAACGCAAGCTCAAGAGGTAGCAAGAAGAATTTCTGGCGCCGTTGCCGGGGAGATCTATGCAAAAGTCATATACCAAGTACCCATCACAAACCCTTATCCCTCGCATTACATTATTTTCCATTCGCCTCTCGTTTTCCTCTCCCTCACTTCACCCTTTGCCATTTTATTCGCCCTTTTTCCGTTTGCCTCTTTTCGCTTGCTTCTTGTTTGGTTGTGTGTTGGATTGCTTGTCCGTCACTATGGCTCAAGACAATACCAAATTGTGTGACTTTTCCAATACCAACAATAATAATTTTATTAGCACTCAGATTTCTCCTATTAACGATGCTGAATCTTGTGAAATCAATGCTGCTCTATTAAACCTCGTTATGAAAGATCAATTTTCCGCCCTTCCTAGTGAAGATGCATCTACCCATCTAAACAACTTTATTTATTTATGCGATATGCAAAAGAAGAGGGATACAGATACTGAATTGTTAAATTGAAGCTATTTCCATTTTTGCTTAGAGATCGTGCTAAAACTTGGTTCTCTTCTTTGCCTAGAAATAGTATTGATTCATGGAGTAAGTGCAAAGATGCCTTTATCTTTAAGTATTTTCGCCCCGCTAAGATTATCTCTCTTAGGAACGATATTATGAATTTTAAGCAACTTGATCATGAGCATGTTGCACAAGCTTGGGAGAGGATGAAATTATTGATACATAATTGCCCTACACATGGTTTGAACTTATGGATGATTATACAAAACTTTTATGCTGGCTCGAATTTTGCTTCTCGAAATCTTTTAGATTCAGCCGCGGGGGGCACTTTCATGGAAATCACCTTAGGAGAAGCTACCAAACTCCTAGATAATATTATGGTTAATTACTCTCAATGGCACACAGAAAGATCTACCAGTAAAAAAGTACATGATATTGAAGAGATTAGTGTTTTGAGTGGAAAGATGGATGAACTTATGAACTTATTTGCTACTAAGAGTGTTTCTTCTGATCCTAATGACATGCCTTTGTCCACATTGATTGAGAATAATAATGAATCTATGGATGTGAATTTTGTTGGTAGGAATAATTTTGGTAATTCCTACAACAACTCTTATGGAAATTTCAATAAGATGCCCTCTGATTTTGAGACTAGTATTAAAGAAGTTATGAATTCGCAAAAGAATTTCAATGCTTTGCTTGAAGAAAAATTGTTTAAGATTAATGAGTTGGATAGGAACATGGATAGAATTTCTCTGATGATGACTGTTTGAAACTTAGATCTATTCCACCTAAGCATGATATCAATGAGTCTCTCAAAGCCATGAGAATTTCCATTGATGAGTGCAAAGAAAGAACCGCTAGGATGCGTGCTAAAAGAGATTGTTTTGTGAAAGCGTGTTCTTCTAGTTTTCATGATAATAAAGATGAAGATCTAAAAGTGATTGATGTGTCTCCTATTAAATCCTTGTTTTCTAATATGAATCTTGATAAAGATGGGACTGGAGATGAGTCTACTTTAATTAAAAGGCGTCCCAATGATTCGGAATTTTTAGATCTTCATGCTAAAAGTGTTAAAAGTGCGATTGAAGAGGTAAAAACTTTACATAGCAATGAACCCACTACTTTGGATTTCAAGGGATTTAATTATGATAATTGCTCTTTGATAGATTGTATTCCCTTGTTGCAATCCGTGCTAAATTCTCCTCATGCTTATAGTCAAAATAAAGCCTTTAACAAACACATAGTTGATGCTTTAATGCAATATTATGAAGAAAAACTTGAATTAGAAGTTTCTATCCCTAGAAATCATTATGATGAGTCAGAACCTACTATTAAAATTAAGATTAAAGTTCATGAATTCTATGCTTTGTGTGATTTGGGTGCTAGTGTTTCCACAATTCCAAAAACTTTGTGTGACATGTTAGGTTTCCATGAACTTGATGATTGTTCTTTAAATTTGCATCTTGCGGATTCAACCATTAAGAAAACTATGGGAAGAATTAATGATGTTCTTATTGTTGCAAATAGGAATTATGTGCCCGTAGATTTCATCGTTCTTGATATAGATTGCATTCCTACTTGTCCTATTATTCTTGGTAGACCTTTCCTTAGAGTGATTGGTGCAATTATTGATATGAAGGAAGGAAATATTAGATTCCAATTTCTGTTAAGGAAAGGTATGGAACACTTTCCTAGAAAGAAAATAAAAGTACCTTATGAATCTATTATGAGAGCCACTTATGGATTTCCTACCAAAGATGGCAATACCAAGATCTATTCTTGTATCATGCCTAGCTAGGGGCGTTAAACGAATGCGCTTGTTGGGAGGCAACCAAATTTTGTTTTTTTTTGCTTTTGCTTCTGTTTAGTAATAAATAATACATCTAGCTCCTGTTTAAATGTTGTTTTGTGTTTTAATTAGTGTTTGTGCCAAGTAGAACCTTGGGAAGACTTGGGTGAAGTCTTTGAGATCTTACTGTAAAAAACAGAAACTTTTGCACTCACAAGATTAGCTACCATTTTTAATGGAGATCACTTTTAAGTTGATTCCTTTTGCAGATGATTAATAGACAAATTCCTCACGTCCAACAATTTATTTCAGATTTATACAGACTGTTATGTTTTTGACAGATTCTGTTATCCATGTGTTGTTAGCTTATTTTGATGAATCTATGAGTAGTGTCGGGGGGGGGGGGTATGATTCATGGAGAAGTTGGAATAAAGTAGGTTTAACACCAATATAAATAAAGAATAAGTTCATTACATTTCCTTTGAGTGGTGGTTCTTTTTCTTATACTTACGGAGCTCACGAGATTTTCTGTCAAGTTTTGTGTTGTCAAGTTTTCAAGTTTTTGGGTAAAGATTTGATGGACTATGGAACAAAGAGTGGCAAGATCCTAAGCTTGCGGATGCCCAAGGCACCCCAAGGTAAAATTCAAGGACAACCAAAATCCTAAGCTTGGGGATGCCTCGGGAAGGCATCCCCTCTTTCGTCTTCGTGTATCGGTAACTTTGCTTGATACTATATTTTTATTCACCGCATGATATGTGTTTTGCTTGGAGCGTCATGTATGATTTGAGTCTCTTCTTATTAGTTTACCACAATCATCCTTGCTGGACACACCTGTTGAGAGAGATACACATGAATCGGAATTTATTAGAATATTCTATGTGCTTCACTTATATCTTTTGAGATAAATAGTTTTGCTCTAGTGCTTCACTTATACCTTTTTAGAGCACGGTGGTGGTTTTATTTTATAAAAATTATTGATCTCTCATGCTTCACTTATATTATTTTGTGAGTCTCTTAGAACAGGATGGTAATTTGCTTGGGTAATAAAATTAGTCCCAATATGATAGGCATCCAAGATGAGTATAATAAAAGCTTTCATATAAAAGTGCATTGAATATTATGAGAAGTTTGATACTTGATGATTGTTTTATGATATGAGGATGGGGATATTAGAGTCATGCTAGTAGATTAGTTGTGATTTGAGAAATATTTGTGTTGAGGTTTGGAAGTCCCATAGCATGCACGTATGCTAACCTTTGTGTGACCAAGTTGAAGCATGAGCTATTTCATTGAGTGTGATCCTTTGTGTGGAGGTCGATATCACGCGATGGTTAACTCCTACCATCCCTTCCCCTAGGAGCATGCGTGTAGTACTTTGTTTTGATGACTTGTCGATTTTTGCAATAAGTATGTGAGTTCTTTATGACTAATGTTGAGTCCATGGATTATACGCACTCTCACCCATCCACCATTGCTAGCCTCCCTTGTACCGCGCAACTTTCGCCGGTACCATATACCTTCATGTGTTGTTAGCCTCTCCGATGAGTTGTGAGTAGTTTACTACAGGCCTTTGGGTCCATAGTTATTAGCTAGATGGCTTCTGCTCTCTCTTTGGATGTCAATATAAAGTTCTCCTCGATCTTCTTGGAGATCTATTCGATGTAATTCTTTTTGCGGTGTGTTTGTCGAGGTCCGATGAATTGTGGGTTTATGATCAAGATTTCCTATGAACAATATTTGATTCTTTTCTGAAATATTTTATGCATGATTTAAATATCTTTGTAAGTCTCTTCGAATTATCAGTTTGGTTTGGCCTACTAGATCGATCTTTCTTGCAATGGGAGAAGTGCTTAGCTTGGAGTTCAATCTTGCGGTGTCCTTTCCCAGTGACAGTAGGGGCAGCAAGGCACGTATTGTATTGTTGCCATCGAGGATAAAAAGATGGGTTAATATCATATTGCATGAGTTTATCCCTCTACATCATGTCATCTTGCTTAAGGCATTACTTTGTTCTTATGAACTTAATACTCTAGATGCATGCTGGATAGCGATTGATGTGTGGAGTAATAGTAGTAGATGCAGAATTGTTTCGGTCTACTTGTCACGGACGTGATACCTATATACAATGACCATGCCTAGATATTCTCATAACTATGCGCTTTTCTATCAATTGCTCGACAGTAATTTGTTCACCCATCGTAGAAATCTGCTATCATGAGAGAAGCCACTAGGGAAACCTATGCCCCCGGGTCTATCTTCCATCATAGAAATCTTCTATCAACTATTTATCTTTACTTTACTTTCATTTTGCAGTCTTTACTTTCAATCTACCAAAAATATTATCTTATCATCTCTCTCAGATCTCACTTTTTGCAAGTGGCTGAGAAGGGATTGACAACCACTTTATCGCGTTGGTTGCAAGGTTCTTATTTGTTCGTGTAGGTACTAGGGACTCGCGCGTGGTCTCCTAGTGGATTGATAACTTGGTTCTCAAAAAATGAGGGAAATACTTATGCTACTGTGCTGCATCACCCTTTCCTCTTCTAGGGAAAACAACACAAGCTCAAGAGGTAGCACCGTCCTCGCGGGCTTCTTTGGCTTTGGCCTCGGTGTACATCGTGACACGCGGCGAGTCGAACTCGACGTCGGTCCGGATGACGGCTTCTGCTCCGTAGACGAGGAAGAACGGGGTAAACCCGGTCGACCGGTTTGGCGTTGTTCAGAGTCTCCAAAGGACGTCCGGAAGCTCATCGAGCCATCTACCGAGTGAGCGGATGAGCGGCTCGACGAGCCACGACAGGATGAGGCCGTTCGCCCGCTCGACCTGGCCGTTGGACTGTGGGTGTGCAACGGAAGCCAGGTCGAGGCGGATACCGAAGGCAGAGCAGTACTGCGTGAGCGCGCCCTTAGCGAAGTTGGTACAGTTGTTCGTGATGATGTTGTTTGGCATGTCCTAGTGCACCGCTATGTCCTAGATGAATCGGACGGTCTTTGGCCCATCCAGCTTCTTGATCGGCCTTGCCTCGATCCACTTGGTGAACTTGTCGATTGCTACCAGCAAATGCGTCATGCCGCCTCAGGCGGTTTTGAAGGGTCCCACCATGTCGAGCCCCCAGACCACAAAGGGCGAAGCGATCGGGATGGTCCGGAGCACCGACGTTGGTTGGTGGGTGCGCTTGCTGAAGCGCTGGCATCCCTAGCACTTGAGGACGAGCGACTCGGCGTCTTGGAGGGTCATGGGCCAGTAGAAACCATGGCGAAAAGCCTTGGACACCAGGGATCATGATGCGGCGTGATGCCCGCACTCGCCCTGGTGTATGTCAAGGAGGATCTCCACGCCCTTATCTTTCTCGACGCAGCGTTGGAAAACACCAGTGGGACTGCGCTTGACGAGCTCGTTGTTGATGATGCTGTAGGCGGACGCTCGGTGCTACACTTGCCGATCTTCGGTCTCCTCCATGGGGAGGATCCCGCTCTCTAGACACTCCGAGATGGGCAGGGCCCATGATTGCGCCGTCACCGCGGCAAGAACGGCCACCATGGCTGGTTTAAGGGCGACAGCCTCCGAGCCGGGTCCAGCAGTCCCCGGGTCGGGAGCGGGAGCCGCCAGATTGAGGGTTGCAGTCACCTGGCCGGTTTTGGCTGTCCCCGGGCCAGACTCGGTAGTCCTCGGTTTGGGCTGAGCAGTCCCCAGCCGGGTTCGGCAGTCCCCGGGCCGGTTTGAGGCGCGACCGGGTCGTCCGGGGCGTGGATGGACTCTGAGTTCGGAGACGGCTTGACAGACGGCTTGCGCATGTCCTCGAGGGAGACGCCAGACGGAATGGACTGTCGAGACGAGGCGATCTTGGCGAGCGCGTCGGCCGCCTCGTTCTCCGCCCGTGGAACATGGAGAAACTCGCAGCCCGCGAAGAATCCGGACAGCTTCTCCACGAGGAAGTGGTATCTTGCCATGTTGGGGTCGCGGGCGCCCCACTCGCCGGAACACTACTGCACCACCAGGTCTGAATCACCATAGCACAGGATTCGCCGGATGCCGAGTTCCTTGGCAAGCCAGAGGCCATGCACAAGGGCCTCGTACTTGGAGACGTTGTTGGAGGCGGTGAAGTAGATTTGGAGCGCGTACTTGAGTAGGTCACCCTTTGGGGAGGACAGCATGATGCCGGCCCCCAAGCCGAGACGCATCTTTGAGCAATCGAATTGCATGCTCCAGTGCGTCGAGTCTGGCGGCGGAGGCAAGTACTGGGTCTCGATCTAGTCGACGAGGAAGTCGGCCAAAGCTTGGGACTCGTAGAGGATGGTGTGGCCAGCTAGCTCGAGCGCCCACTTGGCGACCCGGCCAGAGGCATCACGGCACCCAATGATTTCGCCGAGGGGGGACGTGTTGACCACGGTGACCTTGTGCTCTTGGAAGTACTGCTTTAGCTTCTTGGCGGTGAAGTACATGCCGTAACACATCTTCTGGTAGTGCGGGAAGTTTTGCTTGGAGGCGGAAAGCACCTCGCTCAGGTAGTAGACGGGATGCTGGACGGCTTGGATCTTGCCCTTCTCTGGTCGCTCGACCACCAGCACCGTGTTAACTGAGCGAGAGGTTGAGGCTATGTAGAGCAACAGCGGCTTCTTCTCAGTTGGAGCGGCCAGGACGGGTGCGGTGGAGAGCAAGCACTTGAGATCCCGGAAAGCTTCGTCCGCCTGGTCATTCCACTCGAATGGTGTCGTCTTCTTCATCAGCTGGTATAGGGGCAAGGCCCTCTCGCCCAGCCGGCTGAGGAACCGGCTGACTGAGGCCAAGCAGCCGGTGAACTTCTGGACATCACGCAGCCGGGCCGGCTTGCGCATGTGCTCGATGGCCTTGATTTTCTCCGGGTTTGTCTCAATGCCACGCTCCGAGACGAGGAAGCCGAGTAGCTTTTCGGCCGGGACGCCGAAAACACATTTCTCTGGGTTGATCTTGACCTTGTACTCGCGCAGGTTGGCAAAGGTTTCCTTCAGGTCGTCGAGGAGCGTGAGGTGCTGCTTGGTCTTCACCACGATGTCGTCCACTTAGACGTGTATATTGCGGCCGAGTTGCGGCAGCAAGCATTTCTGCATGCAGCGCTGGAAAGTGCCTCCGGCGTTCTTCATGCCAAACGACATGGTGATGTAGCAATACGCCCCAAAGGGCGTGATGAAGGACGTCTTTAGGGCATTGGTCGGGTCCAGATTGATCTAGTGGTAACCGGAGTAAGCGTCTAGGAAGGACATGAGCTCGCACACGGCGGTGGAGTCGATGACTTGTTCAATCTGCGGGAGGGCGAATGGATCCTTGTGGCAGGCCTTGTTCAGGCTGGTGTAGTCTATACACATGCGCCAAGTGTTGTTTTTCTTCAGGATGAGGACTGGGTTGGCCAGTCACTCGGGGTGAAATACTTCCATGATGAAGCCGGCCGCCAAAAGCTTGGCAATCTCTCCACCGATGGTCCTTCTCTTCTCTTCGGAGAAACATCGTAGGGGTTGGCGGATAGGCTTGGCGTCCTTGCGGACGTGGAGTTTGTGCTATTCATACTTCCTCGGGATACTCGGCATGTCCTTTGGGGTCCATGCGAATATATCCCAATTCTCACGGAGGAAGTCGACGAGCTCGCCTTCCTATTTGTCGCCGAGGCGAGTGCCTATAACGACGTACTTGCTGCAGCCGGGGTCTTCTGGGTTCAGCTTCACCTTCTTGGTCTCCTTGGAGGGCTTGCTTGAATGAGGCTTCATTGGTCGGCTCTTTGGCTGGGACTAACGCAGCCGATGCCTCACTGGCCAGAGCAACGATCCGGTCGAGCTGGCACCACTCAACAATGACCAGCGACTCAGCCAGCTTGGAGCCGTCTCAGGCACACTCCAGGGACTTGCGGTAGTCGCCGGTGATGGTGATGAGGCCATTTGGACCCAGTAGCTTTGTCTTCAGGTAGGCGTAGTGGGGGACCGCCATGAACTTGGCGAGCGCGGGCCGGCCGAGCAGCGCGTGGTATGCACCCGATAGGTCCACCACCTCAAACCAGTTTGGCTCGTGTCGGAAGTGGCTGCTGTCGCCGAGTAGGACGTTGAGCCGGATCCGGCCGATCGGAAAGTAGGAGTTGCCAGGTACGATGCCGTGGAAGACGGTCCTGGTCGGCTCTTGGTCCTTGGCCTTGAGGCCGAGCTTCGTCATGGTGTCCCGGTAGAGGATCTTGATGCTGTTGCCACTGTCGATGAGGACTCGGGAGAACTTCCACGTGCGTCGAGGCGCGACGATGCTGGGGTTGAGGACGAGGGCGTAACCACCCGGGTTTGACATGAAGGTCGGGTGATCCTCTCGTGTCTAGGTGGTCGGGCGCTCCAACCAGTGCATGTACTTCGGCCTTGCCAGGACGACAGTGTTTACCTCCTGCCGAATGAGGCGCTCAGTGTGCTTGTCATCGTTGAGGATGCTGAAGACAATGTTGGCCGCGTTCAGGTCCGGATAGGCGTCGTTGCGCATAGTGCCGCCTGCCGGAGGCGGTGAAAGAGGTGGAGGCGGATGCCCCGCTCCTGGAGCCGGGGCTGGAGGAGGCGGGACGTTGCTCCTCATGATGCGTTTGGTGATGGCGCACCGCCGGAGCATGTGTGTGGATGGCCTCGTGCCGCTGTGGTACTCGCAGGGAGCATCGAGCATCTCCTCGAAGCTCATGGTGGGGTGCCATGTCTCCTTGCCAGTCCGCCGACGCTTGGCGGCGCGAAGGAAGCCGACAGCATCAGCACAACCACCAGCAGCACAAGCGCAAGGCCGAACAGCAGGCCCAGCTTCAGGAAAACCGGCTCGGTCGCGGGCGCCTCCTCGGCGGCCGCTACGAGCCGGTTTTCTTGAAGCTGGGCCTGCTGTTCGGCCTTGCGCTTGTGCTGCTGGTGGTTGTGCTGATGCTGTCGGCTTTCTTCGCCGTCTGGCTTTGGAGGGGGAACCGGCTTCGCCTTGCCGGCTTCATCCAGTGCCACCTGGATCTTCATGGCGGAGTCGGCGTTCGCGTATTTGTCCGCCGTCCCTATGAGCGTGGACATGGTGGTCGGCTCGGAGCGCAGAAGCTTGTGCTTGAGGAGGGTGTCGTTCCGGCACCCGTTGATGAAGTACTGGATTACCCTCGCATCTGTTTTGGAGCTTGGTCCATCGTGCTAGGTACTCCCGGCCGGTTTTCGTCGGTCCCTGCACGCACATGGCGAGTTGGCTAGGACGGTCGGGTCGCCGGTAGGTTCCGGTGAAGTTGCACATGAAGGCCTCCTTGAAATCAACCCACGCATTGATGCTGCCCACCGGCATTCAGCCACGTGCGGGCTGACCCCTGGAGCATGATTGGTGCATAGCGGACGGCGAGACGGTGGTTACCACCGGCGATGCCGATGGCGGTGGTGTAGTCGGTGAGCCAGTCCTCCGGCTTCATGGTGCCATTGTACTTGGGTGTGTCGCGGGAAAGCGTGAACCCTTTAGCAAAGGGCTCACTCCATATGCGCGGACCGAAGCACGCAGGTCCAACCGCGCCGGTCTCCTCCAGCTCCTAGGAGAGAGAGAGCCGTTCGAGGCAGTGGCGAGCGTCGGTGTTGTCGATGGCGCGCGGACCCAGCCGGCCGGTGACTGTGCCGTGGGGACCCGGGTCGACCGCGGTTTGCTGCCGGGTCGGCTGATGAGCAGGGTTGAGCCGGCATTGGGCTTTTGAGGGCGACTCGTCGCCTAAGCCGCCAACGGTCGTCGGAGCGGGGTTGCGCCGGGTCTGGGTGCGGCCGGAGTGCGCTTCACCGGGTGGTGAAGAGGTCGTGTGCTAGTTATCGAAGGCTCCAACAACGCGGGCGGAGCCGGATCCGGCCGGCTTGGCGAGCTGGTTGAGGCGGTCCTTCTACGTGTTTGGCCGCCGTGAGGAGGTCGTTCACCCTCTTGAGATGCTCCCGCAGCTCTTCGCCTGCGAGCTGCTCCAGGCCGACAACGGGCGCCTGAGCAGCGCACATGTTCTTCACGAGTGTTTCGTAGATGGGAGGGAGGGCGCCGAGGGCGCGTCCGATCGTGCCGCCATGGGCCCGCACTTCTGTGACCCGGCTTTGCTCGGGCGCGCCAGGCGTAAAGTCATAGGCGGCGTTGCGTTCCATCTGAGCGTATTCGAGGCGACACTGCGTGGCGGCGAGCGTCTGGGTGCCGTCCATCAAGTGCTGGTGGTCCCTGTCAATGCGAGGCTAGGCCTCGGCGATGTTGGAGGTGTCGATGTCGGTGCCAATGGGAACGCGAAGGCTCTGCATCGTGGCGCGCAACAGGTAGCGCGAGCCGGCCCGTTCCGCCGCTGCATCAGATTCGGCGACCTTTCTTGCCGTGCTCGTCGAGGAGGTGGCGCCGGTGTCCGTGACGATAACCTCCACGCAGAGGCCCATCGTTCCGTTGGGAACGCTGCCGCTGGGAGAGATGGGGGAGTCGGGAAAGTCAAGTACCTTGTTGGGGTACTCATCGACCGTAGGCGCATCAGAGATACGTAGTGCGGCGAAGGAGACGGCGAGGACATCGACGACATCGTCCGCCAGCGCGACGAGCTTGTTGGAGTCGGAGGGGAGGCCCATCTGAAACATGCTCCCGGCTAGGACCTCGGGCTGCCCCACGATGGGCGGCAACTGTCATGGTGGGCGCACGGCAGATGCTAAGGGATGGCTAAAGATAGGAGGAGGCTCAAGGGCAATGGTGAGCTTCAGAGGCGAGGTTGGCATGAGCGAGCACGGGACGCAAGACATACCCAGGTTCGGGGCTCTCCGGAGAGATAACACCCCTAATCCTGCCGAGTGTGGTTGATATTTATCAGTACAGAGATGCTCCTTGAGCTGTATCGAGGAAGGAGGAAGACATGCCATGGGTTAGACTTCTTCTCCTTGTGATGCGTGTCTATCCTGTTTTCTCTAGTGCGCGTGCTCGTATGCATGAGGGCTCCTGGGGGTTTTATAGGCCAACCCCCCAGGGATACAATGGTAATGTTACAAAGCCGTGGGGCCGGATTGTCATCGTCCGAGAAGCCGGCACTGGGACCCGCTGGGTACATGGCTCGCCGGGTTCTCCAGGTGCGGGACCCGCCAGGTACAGGGGCACTGTATGCCGTCTTGTCATTCGTCAAGGAGTGGTCGGGTTGAGTCGGGCACAGTTGCCACGCCTCTGCTGACTAGGGGCATGGGCGAGGTACTGTTGCCTCGGTCATGGGTAGGTGGTGTCTCGTCCCATCGTATGGTCGGGATGGGATGGGAGCTGGCCCGTGGCCGTATTGGGGAACACGCCACGGGCTGGGCTGTCTTGTTGGAGAAGTCTTGGCACGCCGGGTCCGGATCCCTTGAGCAGGCTGTTGGGGCTGGATCGTGGGAGCCGGCCGTATTGGAAAGTTTGGCCAGGTCGAGCGACACGGCCAAGCGAGAGCCGGATTGCAGGGCGATGCTGGCTCCATCGTTTTTTTAAAAGGATCTGGCTTTCGTTGCCTGCCTGG
>LR738714.1:629373877-629399843 GCA_902687465.1 Secale cereale
CCCCCCCGCACTCTCCACACTGCCACGCGTGCTTCGCCGCTTCCTCCAGCGCCCGCTGCTTCGCCGTCGACACGAGCTGCAGGCTACCGCGGCGTCCGCGTTCGTCCGTCTGGCACCTACTCCGCCGACATTCGGTCGGGCGACGTGCGCCTCGGCCTCGGAACCTTCGACACCGCTTAGGAGGGCACTCGCGCGTACGACGCAGTAGCGTGGCCCCTCCGGGGTTGCCGTTGGGACATGAACTTCACAGATGTGCCTACACGGGAGCGGGCACAGGAGTTGGAGCCTCCCCGCGGCTTATCACCGACGACGATCGTCGGAAGAACCATAGGCCGGAGCACCGTCTCAGCCTAGCCGAGATGGACGAGGAAGCCATGGCGACGTGGCGTCAAAACTCCCCGCAAGACATCATCAACGAGCACAAGTTCTTGACCGAGAATAGGGCGAGCGGCCTACCGCGAGGACAAGCGAGCGCGGAAAGCGGTCGCTAAATTCAACATCGAGCTAGGAGATGCATCCTCGTGGGACTCCAACGACGAGCGGTTCCTTGACGCCTACGGTGAGACATCGGAAGAGGACATCACCGAGGCAGAGTCCGAGTCGGAGAATGACGAGTAGTAGTAGTTCGTAGGAGAAGACTATGTGAACTATCTATTTATCTATCTATCGTAGGATATATGTAAACTATCTATCTATCTATCGTATGTGAAACTTTGATTTTATTTGCGACTATGTGATTCTATTTCAATAGACGCCGAAACACGTCGAGCCTGGGCCATTTGCGCCGGAAATTGGGCCAATCCAGTACCGAAAATAGGCTGAAAATGCCGAAACTGGGCCGATATCGACGCCTGAGGGCGACCTGGGGCGGCGGCGAATGGGAACGCACCGGCACCCAAGTCGAAATTAGTGCCGGCTTGCCCCCAGGCAGTGGTTTTTGGCACGTATTGGGAGCGCAGTGGCTGGAGATGCTCTTAGCCCAGCGGCGAGAGCCGCCACTAATCTGCCGATGCGTTAGGGGTTCAAATCCCAGTTGCCCCTATTAATTCTTTTTATTTCTTTTTGCTATCTGTTCATGTTCCTTCAGTTCAGATCAGTCCGAGAGGTCGTGCCATCTAGCGCCAAACCTATCAAATCTTTACAGTTTCTAAGCTCCCTTGAAATGGAGCGTTGTGGTTAAACTGAGGCTATTGGCACTGCATAGCCCCGGTTGTCAGTTTCTCTAAATTCTGGTTTTGACGCGTGGATCCACATGCCATGCATCCGTGTCACTCATTACACCTCTGATTTTACGTTGGTAACTCAAGCTCTGCTGGTGAAGAGAAGAAAAATTAGGACACCTCATTCTTCAGCAGTCTGCGCTCATCCCCATTGGCCAGTTGCCCGGTCGGAGGGCTGCTTCTGATCCGGCGAGCGAACAAGCAGTCTACCTCCGTAGCACTCCGCCCCACATCGCCGCGCTGCCTCCCCAATTTCCTCCGCTCGCCACCGGTGAGATCTGATGGGATCTATCATCTCCTTCACAGGTCAAAGCTCCCCACCTCCCCTGCTAGTCGAACCCTCTCCCTCCCTCCCTTCCAAAGCCTACAGCCAAGCTGGTGATCGTGCCAACAAAAATCAGAGGAGAGGAGCTTGCCTCGCCGGTCAAAGCTCCCCCCAGCTGGCACGACATCCTCAGGTCGCCGTCTCCTACAACTGCCAAGTGCCAACGCTGATCGGCGCAGGGAGGGCCCGGATCCCGCGGCTGGCTACCACCCACTCGGCGGTGCGGGGGTATGAAGGTCTCTGCACCCCAATTCGCGATGGACGGAGGGATGGGGAGCTGTTCCGCTGGGCATCCGCCTGTGAGCCGCCCCATGTGTCCCCCTTTTCCACCTTCCCTCCTCGGCCACGGGAGTAGGGCTGCATCGTAGTGAAGTTCACTAGCTGGTGCGCACTCATGGGTGTATTATCTGAGTATGGCGTGATAGGTGTATCTTCTTCCCGGTTCGAGTTAGTGATTCGGACTATCATAGTTACATTTGGTTCATTGTCTGAATTCCCCACACAACTATACGGTTAAATACATCAAAATATATGTAGGTAATCTTATTTGACAATCGCTACTGCAGGATGCTGCTAACGCGACACTACGATCAGAGACCCTTCGAAAAACTATGTATGATGCAATCATCGCAAACGGTGGTGTATGAAAGTCATAAAAAATGTGTAAAATGTTTGCGAAGACGGATGCATCAAACACGGTTCAGATTTTAGTTGCCTATGCGATGAAGGGCATATGATTCAGTTCAATTAACTGTTTGCGATGTGGAGGAACAAAAAGATACAAACATCCAGATGAAGGCATGTGCGATACACAACATACGGTTCACTCGGATGATTTGTTTGTGATTAGACAACACAAAAGAAACTGGCAGCCAGATGAAGGTGTGTGTGATATACAGCATACAGTTCACTCGGATGACCTGTTTGTGATTAGGCAATACAAAAGAAATGGTCAACTAGATCAAGGTGTGTGCAATACACGGCATGCGGTTCACTCGGCCTTGTCGTTAGTGTGTGACCTCTGTGGCAACCGTTCGCTCCCCACTAGCCTCTTCTTTTACCATGGCAACCGTCCACCGCCTCTTCGCGTCTCCCTCGATTTTGAAACTGCTGTCGCACGCTCTTCCTCCGTCCATTTGCCTTCACCCTTCCTTCTGCCATTGTTCGATCGTCTTCTCCATGGAGGGAACAGGCCGGAAATGACCCCGTTATTCTTTCCCCGTTCTAAAAGATGACGTGGTGGAGGAATTCATTGATCGGTGGGAAGTCATCACCTCGGCTAGCATGGCCGGTTCATACAAGACCATTCTCGACTCAAAAAATAGGATCATTACAAAGAACACAAGGGTTCATGAGCGGTTAGATCTCCCCTATCTTCTTCGCCACCCTGCTCGCCGTCGTGAGGATGACGAAAGCCTTGCCTTGTGCAAGTTGGTGCCACTTGATAATGATACGTGTGATGTTAAGATGCCATCTCTTAATAGAAGGCCTTGGTAGGCGCAAATGGAGATTGGGTTGTTTATATTGGGAACACCTACGAGTGGGAACTTGTGAATGTGTGCACTCGTCACCGGGTTCCACTTCCGAAAATCAAAGACTGCCATGAGGTTCAGCACACAGATAGTCTACGTACGTTCACATACGATCATCATGACATTCATCTATGCAAGATTGTAATTTCTCGAGTTCCCAACCGCTCATGGGAATACAAGACCTATGCGACTAGTAGATAAAGGGACATCTGACCCGGTTCGTTTGGGCCTTTAGCCCCGGTTTTTGAACCGGGACTAAAGTGTCGGTACTAATGCCCTGGACCTTTAGTTCCGGTTCAATCCAGAACCGGGGCAGATGGGTCTCCACGTGGCCTGTGCGCGGAGCCCAGGCAGGAGGGCCTTTTGTCCCGGTTGGTGGCACCAACCGGGACCAAAAGGCATCCATGCATCAGCATTTCTGTAGCTGTGGTTTTTGTTTTTTTTAAAGGGGAGGGGGGGTTGGAGGTTTTGGGGGGTTAATTTAGGTGTTTCATATTGTGTTAGCTAGCTAATTAATAGAGAGAAGTGTCCTCTCTTACGTCCGTCCGTGCTTGGTCGATGCTACGTACTACACATACGTATAAAGAGGACAAGACACGCTAGCTAGCTAGCTAGTAAGAAAACGAAGGAAACAGAAGATCGTAATCAACATATATATGCATAAAGAGAGAAGTAATATCGGAGATTGGTCGAACAACAAGTTCTCGTATATCTATCCGACACTACCGGGGACATATATACAATAATTATCTCTTACAAATATAATCTCCTATGCGATGGACGCATGGTCCACATAGTATTCTCCGTCTGGCGCGATCACGTGTTCAAGGAAGAATGCCGCCAATTCCTCATGAATTGCTCGCAGACGATCTGGTGCTAGGAGTTCATCCCGCATCCGAAACATCTAATTTGAAGAAGGGGGTCAATACATGAAATGATGCTATAAAATTGTGAATATTATTAATTAATTGCTTACACACTTCAAATGATGGTAATGAAATAAAATTGTGAATATTATTTATTTCTTACGCACTTCAAATTGTGCTTCAGAGTAGCCCCGCTCACAGGTCGTGTGGCGGATGGACTCGCAAAATAAGTATCCACAGGAATCATTTCAGGGTTCCTGCCACAACCACTTTACAAGAAATAGAGGTCAATCAAACTGTTAAGCAAGAATGCCAAATGGTATTGATGAAACTACCGCTTGAATCAAGATATAGGAGATGCGCAGAACATGCTACTATATAGTACTTACTTTCGGGTGTCTAAATTATAGCTTCTTCGGCAGTCCCGGAGCTTTTTTGGTGAATTTTCTCCAAACCTTGTCAGACAAAGAAAACAATTACTTGATATCATAAATGAACAAAGTTGCTGATATATATGCATGGTGGATAATATTGATCGATTTAACTTACCTGTCGAGCATTTGAGTCATGTCTGCATACTCCTCGGGATCTTTACGTTTAGAGTCCAAGACAGTTACTACTCCCTTCTCAAGCTTAATCTCTAAGAGAATATAGTGGAAGCTGTGCACGCATGCATGAACTCATCAATTACATTACTATAACCTTGACTGATATATAAGGGAAACCAAATATACACAAGACAGTAACACTCACTTAAAGTTGTAAGGAAAGAGTATTATATCTTTGTTTTCATTTACCACCAATGATCGTAGCAAGTTGGTTTCGGTATCTGAGGCACGCCATTTAACCTCGGTTGCATCTATGAGGTATGTGTTAATGAACCCAATATCACCGACTTGTCTTTTCTTCAATTCGACGATCTTCAATCTGCATAATATAGTGAGGATAATTATAAATACATGTAATGAAAGAGCTGAGCTATATTGAGAGACTTAATGACAGAAGTAATACTACTTACAGACAGTAGCAGGTGACCGTTGCTTTATCGAGGGCCAATTGATTGAAAAACTGATAGAACTCCTCAAATGGAATAGGCAACAGTTCAATTCCAACGAGGTCATGCTCCGGTTTAACTCTAACATACAAGCCATCCCTCCCCGCACACTCTCTGCAGATTTTCAAGTACCAATCATGCAATCTTCGCATATTCGTTGATAGAGATCTTTCATTTTTGACGAGAGGCTTCCCGTACTCATATCTTTGTATCTGCACCTCCAAGAAATCATATTGTACATCGTCGGACAGGTAATCTCCAAGATTGCTATAACCAAGCACTATCCTCGGATCATTAGCGACCATGTCGCTAGACACCTTGAGCGGGGGGCACGATTGGTCCGCTTGTTCGCCAAGCTGGGCAATTTGTTTCCCAGCTCGTCCTTCTGCTAACCTTTGATCACTTTTAGTACTTCCCGACCGCTTCGCTTCTTGAAATGACTTTTCAATAATGTGGTCATAGTTGTCCTTCGTCTTACTTTTCGCTGGTTTCTTCAGGGCAGCAAGAGTGCGCTTTGCTTTCACCGGATCTATCTTCTCCTCCGGAGGTGGATGTCTCTGTGCTTTCAACCCTTCAAGCCAGTCCTTCACTTTGCCTTGAGCGATCTTCGTGTTTTCCTCGTCGGACCTCTCGTATGGTAACTTCTCTAGAGGCGTGAGAGAAGGACCGAATCTTCATTGCCTCCCGCCTCTGGCTGTACTACTAGACGTTGGCAGACCAGATGAAGCGGTTGTCTTCTTTCCTTGCTTACGCGCCGGAGTAGGAGCAGCCGGAGCGACGGCAGGTCTCTTCCGCCCTTGCTGACTAGGCGGAGAAGGAGGAGCAGGCTGGCTGCTCGGGCGCGCCGACGCAGGCGGAGACGGAGGAGGCTTGCTGCTCGGGCGCGCCGGCGCAGGCGGAGAAGGAGGCGGAGTGCCGCCACGCGCCGGAGAAGGAGCCGGAGTGCCCTGATCATCACTTGCCGGAGGAGGAGGCGGTGGAGGAGGCGGAGTGCCCTGACTCGCCGGAGGAGGAGGAGGAGGAGGCGGAGGCGTCCAGTCGAGAATGTTGATGAGGTCCTTCCGCCATAGGCATGGAGTCTTCAGTGAAGAACCCAGCCGAGTCTCCCCTTCACCGGTAGGGTGGTCAAGCTGGAGCTCCTCAAATCCTTCCGTAATTTCATCCACCATCACCCTAGCATATCCTTCTGGAATCGGCCGGCAGTGAAAAGTTGCGCTGGGTCCAGTAGGATAAACAGAGCCGGCAGCCGCCTTGACCTTCATATTTATCCACTGCGTCATAAGGTGGCAATTTTGTACCTCCGTGATAGCATCAACGGGATAGCTGGCAGTAGCCGTCAAGACATGCTCCGGCTGAAGCAGCTCGGTGAAAGCCACGCTGCTTCTCCGCTGAGATGGCGGGGTAGCTTTGGGGGAAGCTTCGGCAATTCTTTTGTCCCGATTTGCATGAAAAGTTCCGCCGGGTCCAGTAGGATAAAAAGAGCCAGCAGCCGCCTTGACCTTCATATTTATCCACTGCGTCATAAGGTGGCAATTTTGTACCTCCGTGATAGCATCCACGGGATAGCTGGCAGTAACCGTCAAGACATGCTCCGGCTGAAGCAGCTCGGTGGAAGCCACGCTGCTTCTCCGCTGAGATGGCGGGGTAGCTTCGGGGGAAGCTTCGGCAATTCTTTTGTCCCGATTTGCTTCTCCTTCCTCTATCGCTTGTATTCTGGCGCGCAGCGCCAGCAGTTCGGTCTGCTGCATTTTCTTCCTCCTATCATGGCATTTGTAGCCGCCTACGTCCGGAAACCCAGCACTCCACGGAAGGGAGCCTGGCGTGCCTCGTGTCCGTCCAGGGTGCTCAGGATTCCCGAGGGCCATTGTCAGCTCGTCGTTCTCTCTGTCGGGGAAGAACGTCCCTTGCTGCGCTGCTTTGATATAGTGCCGAAGCTTCCTGAGTGGTATTTCCAATTGCTTGTCCATCCAAATGCACATCCCTGATACAGGGTCCAAAGTTCCGCCAGCCCCGAAGAACCAAGTCCGACAACGGTCTGGCCACTGCATTGTCTCTGGTTCGATCCCTTTCTGAAGCAGATCATTCTCAGCCTTGGCCCACTTAGGCCGGGCTCTGAGGTAGCCACCTGACCCCGTGCGATGGTGATGCTTCTTCTTCGCAGCATTTATCTGGTTTGTCGCCGACATCTTCTTACTCTTTTCCGATGTCTTATAGGCCACAAATGCGGGCCATTCATCTTTGATCTTCTCATATATGCCCACGAATTCTGGAGTCTATTTTTCGCGGACAAACTTATTCAGTTTTTTCTTCCATGCCCTGAATTGGTCTGCCATCTTCGTAAGAGCAGCAGACTTGATTAATTCCTCTTTAACTGGATTCGCCGGATCATCCTCTGGCGGTAGGATGAAATTTGACTTTAGCTCAGTCCAAAGATCTTCTTTCTGCATATCAGTGACATAACACACCTGAGCGTCTTTTGCAGCTGGCTTTAACCATTGATGGATGTTGATCGGGATCTTGTCCCTAACCAGAACCCCGCACTGATTAACAAATGCGTTCTTTGTCCGGTTGGGTTCAATCGGTTCACCGGAGCGCGAGATTTCTGAGATCTCAAACTTTTCATGCGGCCTCAACTTTTTCTTCGCGCCTCGTTTCTTTACCGAAGATTTGCTCGATCCGGAGGGATAGAAAAAGGAACAAAGACGAGAGTTAATGAATGCATCAATGAACTAGTCAGCATAGACTTAACTAACATATATACCTCCTGGCCGGACTCGGTTCGGTCACCGGAGCCAGCATCACGGTCTCCTTCTTGCACCGTCATTGGGTCACCGGAGCCGTCCTCACGGTCTACTTCTTCCATGTGCATTGGGTCACCGGAGCCATTGATACGTCTCAAACGTATCTACTTTTCCAAACACTTTTGATATTGTTTTGACCTCATTCTTGCATGATTTGAACTAAACTAACCCGGACTGACGCTGTTTTCAGCAGAGCTGCCTGTATGGTTTTATTGTGTGCAGGAAAACGGATTTTTAAGCATCTCGGAAAAATCCACGAAAAATCACAGAAAATCCACGCACCCGAAGGAACCAGGAGCCAGAAGTGGGGCCAGAGGGGGGCCAGGGGGTGCCCATGCGCCCTGTGGGCGCGCCCCCCCTGGGCCGCGCCGGGGGGTCGCCTGGGTGGGACCCACACCCCCTGGTGCCCTACTTTGCCTCGTATTTTTACTCGCGACACGGAAACCCCAGATCAGAAGTTCTTTTCGCAGTTTTCCGTCGCGAAGCCGCCGCTACCCTCTGTTCTTCCTCGGGAGGGCTAATCTGGAGGCTGAATTGGCCTCCGGAGAGGGGAGATCGTCGCCATCGTCATCATCATCACCACTCCATAATCCTTTATGACTTCTCCCTCCATGTGTGAGTAATTCCCCTGCTGTAGGCGAAGGGGATGGTAGGGATTGGATGAGTTAGATCATGTAATAGTTTGTCGGATCGTTGGGGGCATGTTGCCTATCATCTACTATGGTGTTTATCATCTTTGCTTCAACTTGTTATTCTTAATGCTTGACACTTAGGGCCCGAGTGCCATGATCTCAGATCTGAACCATATGTGTTTGCATGAATATATTTGTGTTCGTGATCCTATCTATGAGTTGTTTGCACCTATTACGGTTCGGAACCGGCGATCCCAAAAGTGACAGCTTGGGACACCAAAGGGGATGGTCCGTAGTTTGAGGATTACATGTAACCATTGAGTTCATTGCTTTGTTCCGGTGCTCTTTGACAGGAGCACCTTAATCTCCATAAGTTCCTTTTGGCCCCGTTCGTAGCGGGATGGTAGGACAAAAGATGTTGTGCAAGTTCTTATTGCAAGCACGTAGAACTACCAACGGGATACATGCCTCATGTTTGATATTTGCCTAGATGATCATTACTTTTCCGTGTGCCGTGCCCCAAGTTAGAATCTATCTCATCCATGCAGCGCCCAACCATCCATCTCCCTAGCCTACAGTGTTTTAAACCCTGCTTGTCACTAGTTGCTACTTTTGCCATTTACCTTCACTATTTACTTTTTGCTGTTTACTTTTACTATCACTATTATCACTATCATATCACTGTTACCACTTATCTTTTGTTGCAAGTAAGTATATTTCAGGTGCGGTTGAATTGACAACTCAACTGTCAAAGCTTATAAATACTCTTTGGCTCCCCGTGTGTCGAATCAATAATTTGGGTTATTCTTACCCGCGAAGACTATCTCGATCCCTTACGGTTGAGGGTTATCAAGTACCGTTTTCTGGTGCCGTTGCCGGGTAGCATAGCAATATTTACAAGTCTACTTGAGGTATCCTACCTGCTGCACTTCATCCACTATGGGTAAGAAAGGAGACCCCAAGGTTCCGATCTTACCATCTACTACAAGAAGAGGTACTGCTCTAAGCACTAGTGCTACACTTGATTCACCTTCTGTTATGAGTAAGTTTGCCTCACCACCACCACATGATGCTCCTACTGAATCTGTTACTATGTCCAATACTCTTGATGATGCCTCTACTACTTTTGATGATATTAGTTCGCTTGGTTATGCTCTTGAGAAACAAATTGCTGCTGCTGCTAAAATGTCTGGAATTGAACTTCCTGTTACTCGCTACCCTATTGGTGAAACTTATGATTATCCTCATTTGAGTAAACTCAAAGAGAGGCCCGTTGATGATGATTACATATGCTTGATGAAGATTTATGCAGGGAACTGACATAGTTTTCTGGCTCTGACCCTGAAGTTATTAAGAAACTATTTGAAAAACACTCTTTGAAGAACAAAACCGTTCCTGATCCTGAATTTGCTACATCTCCTATATGCATTGATGATCCTGATTATGATTTCTCTGTTGATCTTTCACTTATACCTATGGTTGAAGCTGACCCCTTTTATGGCAGAGAAAATGATGATGCTATTGCACACCTGACTAAACTCGGTAAGTTAGGTGGCCTGTTTACCACAGATGAGAAGATACGATACTTTTATATCACCAAGCTTCTTCCTTTCTCCTTGAAGGAAGGTGCTAAAGCATGGTATGATTCACTCCCATGCGGTTCCATTAAGAGTCCTCAAGACTTAGCTCACTCTTTTGTCGATAAGTACTTTCCTGCTCACATGCAACATGCTGCTTTACAAAGAATTTATAACTTTAAACAGTTGCAGGATGAGTCCCTCCCTAAAGCTTGGGGGAGGTACTGCGGTCTGATTCGGGCTAGACCAGGACATGAAATCCCTAAGAATGAATTAATCGATATATTCTATGCTGGTCTAACTGATGAATCCAGGTCCTATTTGGACAATTGTGCTGGTTGTGTTTTCAGGAAAAGAACACCGGACGATGCGGAAGATTTGATGGGCAGGTTTGCCAAAAACCATGAAGATTGGTCCGTCCCTGAACCACCTCCACCACCAAAGAAGAGGGGCATGTCTGTTCAAAGCCCCGAAGATATGCGAGAAGCAAAGAAGTCTATTAAAGAGAAAGATATTAAAGCTGAAGACGTGAAGAATCTACCCCCTATTGAGAAGCTGTGTGAGCCTACCACTCACCCTCCTATGGTAGAGACGGTGCTGAACCTGAAGGTAATAATAATGAGAAGAATGATCCGCCAGAAGTTCGAGAAGAAGAAGCACCTGACAAACGTAAGAGGTACACTAAAGAAGACTTCATCGCAAGAAAACATGGGACGGAAAGAGAACCATCGGTACAGAAACCCATGTCCTTTCCAAGTAAGTCCATCAAATCTAAAGAAGAAGAGCATTATAATAAGTTTTGTGAGTGGATTAAACCTCTTTTTCTTCAAATCCCTTTGACTGATGCTATTAAGTTACTTCCTTATTCAAAATATATGAAAGATATTGTCACTAATAAAAGAAAAGTTCCTAATGATGCAATATCTACTATGCTTGCTAACTACTCTTTCAGCGGCAAGATTCCTGAGAAGCTCGGTGATCCAGGTATACCCACCATTCCTTGCTCCATAATGAATAATTATGTCAAAACTGCTTTATGTGATCTTGGAGCAGGAGTGAGTGTTATGCCTCTCTCTCTTTATGAGAGGCTTTGTTTAGAGAAACTAATTCCTACAGATATCTCCCTTCAGATGGCTGACAAGTCAACCGCTGTTCCGATAGGTATTTGTGAGGATGTTCTCGTAGAGGTTGCTAATTGTTTAATTCTCACTGATTTTGTTGTGCTTGACATGCCCGAGGATGGGAGCATGTCCATTATTCTTGGTAGACCTTTCCTTAACACCGCAGGTGCTATTATTGATTGCAATAAAGGGAAGGTTACCTTCCATGTGAATGATAAAGAACACACGGTATATTTTTCGAAGAAGATCGACAGGAGGCATGCCCTCAACTCTATAGAGAATATCGAGACCGTGAAAATTGGATAATGGGACTGTCCACTACATGTGCCTCACAAATATAAAACTATCATGGTGGGGACAATGTCCATCAAATTAAAGGTTTAGTAACTACTTCGTAGGAGGTGAGACTTTTTGCTCTATATATCACCTGTTTGTTGGTAAGACTTGATCAACCTTACTAGTAAACATGTTTTATATAGATAAAAAGTTGAGCTTGTTATGTTTTTATTTGTTTTTAGTTTTTGTCCTACTTGTTGTACCAAGTATTTTTGTTTTGAAGCTTCACAATACTACTCACTACTTCAAGTTTTCAGAAAGTTCCGCAGCTTTTTGAACTTCGAAAAAATTTCAACAGTGAAGTTTTCAGAAAAATTCCAGAAAAATTTAAATAAAAATTTCCACGTCGGGAGAGACCCAGAAAGACCTGGGGCCAGCCAGGGGGACCCACCAGTGGCCCAGGCGTCCAGCTGGCGCGGCCCAGCCCCTGGTCGCGCCCATAGGGCGCCTGGGGCCCACAGGGCCCCCCTCCAGGTATGTCTTCTTCCTCCCTCTCTCTCTTTCTCCGAAAACGCGAGTTCTGCACTTGTTCTTGTGTTCTTGCTGTTCTTGGAGGCGATTCTTCGATCTCTCTCTACAGCCCCTCATTTGAGCTGAAATTTTGAGCAAATACTCCCTGGTATGTGACTCCTCCACCCCTCCAATTAGATTTTTGATTGGTGGCTTCATTTGTGAGTATTTAGTAGTTCTTGGTGTTGTATAGATGAGCTTGCATGCATATGTAGAAAGTTATTTTTCAAGTTTTGATGCAAGTTTATGCCTTGGGCAAGTGAGTTGAGTAGTTTGCCTTAGCTCACTTTGTTTTAATCCTCGTTTTTGTAAATTGTAAAAAAAATTCAGAAATGAGTTTGTTAGGAAGGGCAAAAGGGTGGCTTGAGAAGAGGAGGCCCGCACACTCCGATCGAGTTACTAGAGCCGCAGCTTCACCATCGACTGCTAGGGTGAGCTATAATGAAGATCATGTGCCCCTGGAGTTGTTGGAAGACACAAGTCCGGCATGTGCAATGACATTTCCATGTGATGAATTCCTCGAAGCTGCGGGAATCAAGGATGAGTTTTATAATCTTTGTGCTAATGCAGGTTTGACATGACTCGTCACGAGTCGTGTTACCCAGTATCAAAAACTCACCTCTAGTTTCATTAACAGTTTTAGATATAATCCTAATTCAGGTGCTATTGAGTTTAAAATTTACAATGATCTTATCACCATGACTTTGGGAAATTTTTGTGAAATAATAGGTGTGCCGAACGTTGGGAGGACGGCTAGGATGGCCACTCAGCCCTCTGAGCTGAAAACCGTCATCAACTCTCTCTGCAGCATGGGTACGAGGGATATTCATCGGTCGAAGATCTCCAGCATCTTATTTCCTCACCTCAGGTATTTTGCATATTATATTGCCAGAGGGGTGTTAGCTCGTGACAACACGAGCAGCATTTCTGCTCCGGATATTGCTATCCTGGCAGCAGCCCTCTCAGGGAGGTCTGATTATAATCTGGGTGCCTTAATTGCTCGACGCCTTGCTATGAACGGTAACAAGGGGGACTTATATGGTGGCGTTTATGCCACACTTATCTTAGAACCTCTTGGAGGCACCCCACACCCTGATGATAATCCTTTTACTTATTTAAGCTTTGATCTTGCTGCTATGAAAAGGCATAAGTTTGTCACCATGGGTTCTGAGCTTGATAATCTTGTTTATATCTTGCGTTTCGGAATTACCGCGGAACGCGAGATCCGTCTACCTACACCTCTTTTGTTTGATTTTTCTCGCAGGAACGGATGGTCCTTTGATGTTGTCCAATTCGATGAGTTCATGGTCCAGCATCAGTTTCATAACCCCATGGAGGGGGTTGTGCCCGACGAGGAGGAGCACGGTGAGTTACCACCTTTTCAGGGAGAAACCGCCAAAGAGTTTGGTGAAGGTTCTTCCTCTGTTTGGCGTTCGGAACCTTCCTCGTGGGAGACTCCGAGGAGTTCGGTGTATGCGCCAGCATCCTTCTACGACCCTTGGAATCACCACCATACCCCCGGAGCAGGAGGCTCCTGGGGGCAGTAGCTGCTACCAACTTAGGCCAAAAGCCTAAGCTTGGGGGAGTACGTGCCCCTCTTACTCTTCCATTGTATTATCCATTTTATTCACTTTGATCTTTTCAAAGTTTTTGCCCGTTCTTCTTTATTTCTCTCTTTGCAAAAACAACAAAAAGATTTTCTCTTTCTTTTGCTTTTATTCAACCTTTGAAAAATCCAAAAAGATTTCCTTTCTCTCTTTAGTTTGCTTTGTTTTTAGAGTTCAGCTCGAGTCCGTGATGGCATTTAATTATATTTCCTACGTTCAATCGTGCAAGTGACAAGCAGTAATGACGAAGATCGACTGAAGGGAAGCAACAAGGAAGACCGGTATGAACTCTTCTTGTTTCTACTTTTGTACATATGCCTGTACTTATGATCTAGAGACCAGCTTGTAGCGACATAGTGCTATGTTTACAATGCTCGTCCAGTGGTTCATGCTTTCCTTGTGGCTAGTCTCGAATAACTAGAGTATATAATGTGTTATTGAAATGATCTACATGCATTGCACTGTTCATAGTTCGGTATACTAAGGTGGTATTTCCCTTTAGAGAATTTTTGGATTGACTTGGCACATGCTTACACATGTTAAGACTAAAAAGTCTACTCTGCCTTGATGATCTTTGAGTTTTATAATAGTTATATCACTTTCATGCCCGATTCAATGTTGCTTTGTCGCTCTGCATGATTATGACCGTTATTGCTCTCTAGTTGGTCGCTTCCCAGTCTTTTGCTAAACCTCCACCTGTACTAAGCGGACTGACTGCTTGTGCATCCAAAATCCTTAAAACCAGTTATGCCATATGAGTCCACTATACCTTCCTATACATGGTATGTACCATCTCGAAATTAATCAAAAGCATTTCTCTTTTGTGCCTATGTTTTAGCTCATGAGGAAGTAGTAGTTAATTCATAATCTTTTTAAGTTGGACAAGTTTCACCCTTGGATTGCATGGATAATGTGCAAACCCCTAATACGAAAAGGAACTGGCATTGAGTGCGCCCGGCTCAAAAAGATAATATAACAAACAAACCCTCCTTCACGCTTTGTTCATGAGAAATCAGAAAACTTTGGCAGTGATAAACAAATGAGAGTAAGAGGATGTGATCGTCCTCGTGCGGGAGCCGTTCCTCGAGACTTGTCCACTCAAAGAGTGATTGAGTTATCTACTAGCATTTGTTGACGAAATATGCACCTCTCAAAAACGTTTTTACCTCTGTTTCTAAAAACCAAGAGCTCTGGTACATGTTTAGTTTTTGTTTCCGATCACGGGTTTTCAACTTTGCCAACAAAAGCCACGGTTCGAGAGTCTTCACCTTCTTTCTTCAAAGCACAAACTATGAGAGCATAATTGTCATTCTGAGTGTAACGTGCATTGTCCCAAAGTATTACACTGTCTTCTGCATACTTGTGATATGATTTATTCTGAAATTCTTAGTTCTAGTCTCCTTTAAAACTCTGGAGGAGTTTCTGCATTTATGTTTTGCTTCACTCATGGAGACTAGCGAGATACCACCCTAGTATGCTCAAGCTATGTGCAATGTAATCTTGTCTTGATTTTTAGTAGTATATTATTTACTTTTAAGTATTTCTGACTAATCACTTGAAAGAAGGATTGCTCCTTGCATTGTCCTCATAGTACTGTTTTAATACTTGCTAGACTCTTTTCGTAGTACATGCTTATATACATCTAATGAAGCAAAAGAGTTTGTCAAAGTTTTCTTTGTCGCGTCCAGTTCGTTGAACTGAATTGCTTGAGGACAAGCAATATGCTAAGCTTGGGGGAGTTGATACGTCTCAAACATATCTACTTTTCCAAACACTTTTGATATTGTTTTGACCTCATTCTTGCATGATTTGAACTAAACTAACCCGGACTGACGCTGTTTTCAGCAGAGCTGCCTGTATGGTTTTATTGTGTGCAGGAAAATGGATTTTTAAGCATCTCAGAAAAATCCACGAAAAATCATAGAAAATCCACGCACCCGAAGGAACTAGGAGCCAAAAGTGTGGCTAGAGGGGGCCAGGGGGTGCCCAGGCGCCCTGTGGGCGCCCCCCCCCTGGGCCGCGCCGGGGGGTCGCCTGGGTGGGGCCCACACCCCCTGGTGCCCTACTTTGCCTCGTATTTTTACTCGCGACACGGAAACCCCAGATCAGAAGTTCTTTTCGCAGTTTTCCGTCGCGGAGCCGCCGCACCCTCTGTTCTTCCTCGGGAGGGCTAATCTGGAGGCTGAATTGGCCTACGGAGAGGGGAGATCGTCGCCATCGTCATCATCATCACCACTGCATCATCCCTCCATGACTTCTCCCTCCATGTGTGAGTAATTCCCCTGCTGTAGGGGAAGGGGATGGTAGGGATTGGATGAGTTAGATCATGTAATAGTTTGTCGGATCGTTGGGGGCATGTTGCCTATCATCTACTATGGTGTTTATCATCTTTGCTTCAACTTGTTATTCTTAATGCTTGACACTTAGGGCCCGAATGCCATGATCTCAGATCTGAACAATATGTGTTTGCATGAATATATTTGTGTTCGTGATCCTATCTATGAGTTGTTTGCACCTATTACGGTTCGGAACCGGCGATCGCAAAAGTGACAGCTTGGGACACCAAAGGGGATGGTCCGTAGTTTGAGGATTACATGTATCCATTAAGTTCATTGCTTTGTTCCGGTGCTCTTTGACAGGAGCACCTTAATCTCCATAAGTTCCTTTTGGCCCCGTTCGTAGCGGGAGGGTAGGACAAAAGATGTTGTGCAAGTTCTTATTGCAAGCACGTACAACTACCTACGGGATACATGCCTAATGTTTGACATTTGCCTAGATGATCATTACTTTTCCATGTGCCGTGCCCCAAGTTAGAATCTATCTCATCCATGCAGCGCCCAACCATCCATCTCCCTAGCCTACAGTGTTTTAAACCCTGCTTGTCACTAGTTGCTACTTTTGCCATTTACCTTCACTATTTACTTTTTGCTGTTTACTTTTACTATCACTATCATATCACTGTTACCACTTATCTTTTGTTGCAAGTAAGTATATTTCAGGTGCGGTTGAATTGACAACTCAACTGTCAAAGCATATAAATATTCTTACCCGCAAAGACTATCTCGATCCCTTACGGTTGAGGGTTATCAGCCATCAATATCATAGCCTAGATCTTCCAGCAGCTCTCTTTCCATCGGCTCATTGGTGTCGTTGAGAAACGACAAGACGACATCTTGTCCGTCTGCGATTATGTCCATCAACATCGCTTCTTGTGCTTGGTCTCGGGTGTTGTCGTCCATAGTTTCTACAAATATTGACAATATGCCAATTATTATTCGAACATGACAGATGGATATATTAATGGCAAACGTAGAACTAGCTTCGACCCTCGACCCCTGGACGACCCTCGACTGCTCGGCGATCCACAACCCTAGACCCCCTCATGTCACATTTTGTCTAGTGTCAAAGGATTCAACAAAACCAATACTTCATCATTAGGCGAAAGTAACAGTCGCATGATGGTACGAAGGTCTCCAAAGTTATTTTGGAACGGAGTCGAAGATAGGATAATTCGTAACAAAAGACGGATTATCCAACCAGGAACTCCGTTCCAAAACAACTTTGCAGAACTTCGTACCAACATGCCTTGGTTACTTCTGGCAAATGATGAAGTCATGGATTTCTTCAATACTTTGACACTAGCTAGGCAACCTCCCCCTCATGTCACATTTTGTCTAGTGTCAAGGATTCAACAAAACCAATACTTCATCATTAGGCGAAAGTAACAGTCGCATGATGGTACGAAGCTCTCCAAAGTTATTTTGGAACGGAGTCCCAGAAAGGATAATTCGTAAAAAAGACGGATTATCCTATCAGGAACTCCGTTCCAGAACAACTTTGTAGAACTTCGTACCAACATGCCCGGGTTACTTCTGGCAAATGATGAAGTCATGGATTTGTTCAATACTTTGACACTAGCTACGCAACCTCTCGACCCCTCGACCCTCAACTGCTCGGCGATCCACAACCCTAGACCCCCTCATGTCACATTTTTTCTAGTGTCAAAGGATTCAGCAAAACCAATACTTCATCATTAGGCGAAAGTAACAGTCGCATGATGGTACGAAGTTCTCCAAAGTTATTTTGGAACGGAGTCCCAGATAGGATAATTCGTAACAAAAGACGGATTATCCTATCAGGAACTCCGTTCCAGAATAACTTTGCAGAACTCCGTACCAACATGCCCCGGTTACTTTTGGCAAATGATGAAGGCATGGATTTCTTCAATACTTTCACACTAGCTAGGCAACCTCTCGACCCCTCGGCGATCCCTCGACGACCCTCGACCCCCCCCCCCTCATGTCGAAGTTATCGGGGAGGGTGTATATCGACAATGACATATCCGATAAAAAAAAGAAGAGGAAGAAGAAGAAAAAATATAGGAGAAGAAGAAAGAAACCGCTAGAGGAGAAGATCGAAGAAAAAAGAAGAAAAAAAAGGAGAAGAAGAAAGGAATAGAGGAGAAGAAGAGAAAATTCTCTTCTTCTCCTCTATTCCTTTCTTCTTCTCCTCTTTTTTTTCTTCTTTTTTCTTCTTCTTATTTATTTCTCCTCTTCTTCCTCTCCTCTTCTTCCTCTCCTCTTCTTCTTTCTTTCCTCTTTTTATTTTCTTCTTTCCTATCCTTCTTTTTCTAAATTTGTAACTTCTGCATATATAAAACTTTTCTACAATTGTAACTTTCTATATATGAACAAAAAACTTTCTATGAACAAAAAAACATTCTTCTCCTCTATTTCTTTCTTCTTCTCCTCTTATTTTTCTTCTTTTTTCTTCTTCTTATTTATCTCTCCTCTTCTTCCTCTCTTTTCTTCTCCCCCCAACACGAGAACATTTTAACTTAGCAAATTTATCGAGTAGGGGGTATATCGACCCCCCTCATGTCGAATTTATCCGGGACGGGGTATATCGACCCCCCCCCCCTCATGTCCTAGTTTTTCGCTTATTTTCCTTCTTACTCGACGACCCTAACCCTAAACAATACAACTAAAAGCAACGAAAAAAATCATATCTATCAACAATAAAAAAACATCATATGATATATGAACAAAAAAAATCAACAAAAAACATAGTATATATATGCAGAAAAAAACATCATATATATATGCAGAAAAAAACATCATATATATATACATCATATATATATACATCCATACATATATGCATCCATACATTAACATATATATATATACATCCATACATTGACATATGTACATCAAAATATATGCAAAAAAACATCATATATATATGCAGAAAACAAACATGCATATATCAAAGGTGGGGCCACGGCGGCCACATCCACGGCGGCGGCGGGGGCAGGGCAGGGGCTTGATGGCTTCTCGCCCCTCGTTGGTTACCCCAAGTGGAAGGTTTGAGATGCAGTGTAGCGGAAGTTTTCCCTTGGCAAAGATACCAAGGATCGATTTCCCCTGAGACTCCAAGTTTCAACAAGAAGGTGTTAACTGCTAACGGCGCCAGATATTAGCAATCAACGTGGACCTGCACACAGATACAAATAACTTTGCTCCCAACGAGTACAGGGAGGTTGTCAATCCCTCTGGCCTTGTCGTTTACAAAGGATCAAACACAAGTGATAAAAGTGATAGGTAATGCTGCAAATAGTAAGTAAAAGCATAAAGTAAATAGCGGATGTGATCAATGATGGTAATATGGACCGGGGTCCCATGATGTTCACTAGTGATGTCTCTCTCCCAAAAGACGATAAAACAGCTATGTGAGGTAAACGAATTACAGCTGGGCAATTGACAGAATTATGTGCGCAAACCAATGCTAACTATGTTGCAAGAAAGGTAGAGGTTCAAAGCATGGGCGGTACGCCAAGGCAAGTAGATCGAAATCCATCTGCATCTACTACTAATCATCCACCTTGAGATATCTATCGAGAACATCTCGCTGGTATTAAGTTGCGAGTCCCACCCGTAGTGTAAACTCAAAGCAACAGACAACTGCATTAAAAGAATTTTGCGTAAAGTAAACAATCCTTGCACCTGCGGGCACAAGCACCGTTGTTTTCCCCCTTGTGGCAACAGCACATCCCCTAGACTCATGTTTCTGTCACTCAAGCTAGTCATCGAGGGGCATGAACCCACAATCAAGCATGACGTTCCCTCTTGGAGTCACTACCTACTACTTGGCCAAAGCAATAAATAGCAACGGAGAACATGCAAGAATTACTTACGAACATAAATATAAAAGAGGTAGATCAAATATATTACTCAAACACAATCTGAACATAATCTCACAATCCATCGGATCCCAGCAAACTCATCATAGCTACAGCATAAGGTTTACATATGTGCCTCGATCATGTAGGGCAGCTCACGAGGTCTAATTAGTGAAGAACAAGAAGGGGAGGAGAACATCACATAGCTACTGGTCATGGACCCATGGTCCAAGGGAGACTACTCACAACTCATCCGGGAGGCGTCCATGGTGGTGGAGAGGCTCCCGGTGGTGATCCTCCCCTCCGGCAGGGTGCCGGGAAGAGTTCTCCTGGTGCTCCCGAACTTGGAAGGGCGTCGGCGGCGGAACAGAGATGAGATCGCGAAAAAGGGTTCCCGTCTCGAGGGTTTCGGGACACGATATAAATATATGCCAAAGGGGGGCATCAGCGGAGGCCTGGGGGGCCCAGGCGCCCCCCCGGCGCGGCCAGTAGGGGGGCCACGCCACCAGGGCGCCTGGAGCCCTGGTGGCCCCCCTCCGGCACTACTTCGGGTGCCGGGAAGCTTCTGGAACGCTGATTTTTTATATAATTTTTATGGGATTTTTCTGGCAGTTTTCGTAATGGGAAAACCTGAAATACAAAAATAGCAGAAAACAGAAACCGGCACTGGGGTGCACTGAGTTAATAGGTTAGTCCAAATATGATCATAAGTTTATGGAAGTGTATAAATATCATAGCAATATCACCCAAAAGAGGCATGGAGCAAGCAGAAATTATAGATACGTTTTGGACGTATCAACATCCCCAAGCTTAATTCCTGCTCGTCCTCGAGTAGGTAAATGATAACAAGAATAATTTCTGTGGTGACATGCTATTAACCATATAGGACTTTTTCATAGTCATATGACAAAAGCTTACTGAGACAATGAATTTGTAGTAATTAAGTTGCCTCATGAGAAAATCACAAAGAACTGAAAGTTTTACAACATGATACTGAAACATCAAATAGATTTGTAATGAGCATGGTGTGCAAATATGATAAAGTGATATCTCGCTTGCCCCCTTTAGTGAAGCAAAACATAAATCCAGGGGCACCTCCAAGGTTTAAGTGATGACTAGATACAATGATTTCAGAATAAACGATATCATAATCATGCAAAAGACAATGCTACTTTGGGACAATACACATTACACTCAGAATGACAACCATGCTCTCAGTAGTTGGTGCTTTAAAAGAAGGTGGAGACTCTCGAACCGTGGCTTTTGTTGGCAAGGTTGAAAACCCGTAGTCGGAAACAAAGACAAAACATGTACCAGAGCTCTTGGTTTTAAAAACAGAGGTAATAATTTTTTTTAGATTATGCATGTTCCGTCAACGAATGCTAGCAAACAACTCAATCACTTCTTGAGATGGACAAGTTTCGAGGAACGGCTCCCGAATGAGGACGATCACATCCTCTTAATCTCCTTTGTTTATCACTGCCAAAGTTTTCTGATTTCTCATGAACAAAGCGTGAAGGAGGGTTTGTTTGTTATATTAATTTTGAGCCGGGCGCACTCTTTGCCAGTTCATTCTCGTATTATGGGTTTGCACATTAGACATGCAATCCCGGGGTGAAGCTTGTCCAACTTAAAAAGATCATGAATTAACTACTACTTCCTCATGAACTTAAAACAGAGGCACAAAACAAAAATGCATTTTTTGAATAATTTCGAGATGGTACATGAAAGTCTCCGTTAGGAATGGCAGGTAAATACCATGTAGGAAGGTATGGTGGACTCATATGGCATAACTGGTTTAAAGGATTTGGATGCACAAGCAGTCAGTCCGCTTAGTACAGGTGGAGGTTAGCAAAAGACTGGGAGCGACCAACTAAGAGAGCAATGACGGTCATAATCATGCAGAGCGACAAAGCAACATTGAATCAGGCATGGAAGTTATATCGCTATTCAGAAACAAAAGATCATCAAGGCTTGACAGACTTTCTTTACAGTCTTAAATATACGTGAGCATACGCCAAGTCAATCAAAATAAAGTCTTGAAGGAAGATATTACTAAACCATACCACATCATAGGCAAACAAATCATGTTGGTACTCCAATAACACATTGGAAACCCCCTAGCTATTTGAGACTAACCATAAGAAAACATGAACTACTAAGCACCATTATGCACGTAGCATCTTTATCATAGACATATCAACCAATTCAACAGAAGCTAACTCTCTTAATAAGATAAGCATGATAACTAAAGAGAGTTCAAGCAACCAACTAAACAAAAGCTCTTTAAAAATATAAGCATGAAAACTAAAAGCTAAACATGATAGTAGCTATTAAAAGACCAAGAACATACACAGCAAAGATAAACATGAAAATTCTATGTTATGTTCTAGGTAGAAGTGGAGCGTGTTTCTCTCCCACATAAAGAAAGCTGAGTTCCGACTCGTTATGAAAAGCTAAAGAAAACTAAAAAGGAAACTAAAAGCAAGACGCTCCAAGCATAGCACATAACACATGAGGTGATAAAAATATAGTGGAACGAAAGACGAACTCATAATGTTGATGGAGAAGGGGATGCACGGGGGCATCCCCAAGCTTAGACGCTTGAGTCTTCTTGAATATTTCTTGGGGGTGCATGGGGGCATCCCCAAGCTTGAGCGTTTGACACTCCTGAATCTTTTTATCATCTTCCCTCGCACACTTGAAAACTCCCTTCATACATAACTCATCATAATCTGATTAGCGAGGTTAGTACCCATAATAAAATAATTGTTCCTTGCTGGAAATAAGGATTTTCTTGAAGGTCTACTGTTTCTGAAGATTTCCAAAAGGTTTTTGCAAAGAAAAAGCAAGCTCAAGGTTTGCAAAATGAAGGAAAGGCAAAACAGGACAGAATCTGTGAAAAACAGAACAGCAGGTAGTAAATGATTTTTTCGGGCCACTTCTGCAACTCTAATCAAAAAACTCAGAACAGACGCACGAAAGACAATTGTATAGAGCACGCTATCGAAACAATTCAGACCAAAAAGATGATCTGGTGATTTTATACGAATTGTTCTATCCAAGGACAGAATCTGTTTCCTGGACAGCACGTCACAACTTTTGAACTTTCTTGCAATCAGAGGCTACACTTGGCACAAAGTTGAAAAGCAAAGATACAATGATGATGCTACTGTAGTAACAACATCAAGACACAACAAAAGCAAAATAAAAAAATTATTCATGTGGGCTGCCTCCCAAAAGCGCTTTCTTTTATGCCTTTAAGCTAGGCATAATGCATAGAGATCAAGTTTTATCAAGAGTAAAAGAATAGCTAGCCCGTATAACGGACTCAAAAGGTAACTTAATCTTCTTTCGAGGGAAGTGTTCCATCCCTTTCTTGAGAGGAAATTGGAATTTTATATTCCCCTCTTTCATGTCAATGATAGCACCAACGGTGCGTAGAAACGGACGTCCCAAAATAATTGTACAAGAAGGTTCACATTCAATATCCATAATAGTAAAATCAACGGGAACATAATTGTCATTGACAATGATAAGAACATCGTCGATCCTCCCCAAAGGTTTCTTTATGGAAGAATCAACGAGACGAACACCAAAAGAACAAGAATCAAAAGGTTTCAATTTAAGCATATCATATATTCTTTTGGGCATAACAGAGGTACTAGCTCCAACATCACATAAAGCATAGCAAGAGAAGTTATTCAACTTAATTTTAATCATAGGATCCCAACCATCTTCTAGCTTTCTAGGTATGGAGGCTTCTACTCTAAGTTTCTCCTCCCTAGCTTTGATAAGAGCATTAGTGATATGCTCTGTGAAGGCAAGATTAAGCGTGCTAGTGCGGGGATCTTTAGCCATTCTTTGTAGAAAGGTGACAACTTCTGAGATACTACAATTATCAAAATCAATTTTATCATTATTGGGCAGAATTGTAGTGTCATCTTCTTTGTTTGATTGCTCTCTATTATAAGAGTTTGAACGTCTTCCCAAGTTTGGGGAAGCATAGGAGCAACTTTAAACTGAGGCTCATACTCTTTTCCTGGAAGACCATGCCATGGGCATAACTCTCCATCAAGACTAACATAATCACAAGGTTTATTACTTTTGTAGATCCCGACAGTGGTGATTGGCGTAATGGAAGAAGGGGTGTACTCCTCTCATTTAGTGTTTTTGGTGGAACCCATAGCAGCAAGCAAGCAAGATAACTATTTTTGTGATTTTTGATAAAAGACACTAAAGCAAAAACTGAAAGGTAAACTAACAAGACTAAAAAGCAAAGGTAAAAGATAGCTTGCAACTCCCCTATATTGAAGAGTGGAGTCCCCGGCGACGGCGCCAGAAAACTTTGCTTGATGGCTTCTCGCCCCTCGTTGGTTACCCCAAGTGGAAGGTTTGAGATGCAGTGTAGCGGAAGTTTTCCCTTGGCAAAGATACCAAGGATCGATTTCCCCTGAGACTCCCAGTTTCAACAAGAAGGTGTTAACTGCTAACGGCGCCAGATATTAGCAATCAACGTGGACCTGCACACAGATACAAATAACTTTGCTCCCAACGAGTACAGAGAGGTTGTCAATCCCTCCGGCCTTGTCGTTTACAAAGGATCAAACGCAAGTGATAAAAGTGATAGGTAATGCTGCAAATAGTAAGTAAAAGCGTAAAGTAAATAGCGGATGTGATCAATGATGGTAATATGGACCGGGGTCCCATGATGTTCACTAGTGATGTCTCTCTCCCAAAAGACGATAAAACAGCTATTTGAGGTAAACGAATTACAGCTGGGCAATTGACAGAATTATGTGCGCAAACCAATGCTAACTATGTTGCAAGAAAGGTAGAGGTTCAAAGCATGGGCGGTACGCCAAGGCAAGTAGAGCGAAATCCATCTGCATCTACTACTAATCATCCACCTTGAGATATCTATCCAGAACATCTCGCTGGTATTAAGTTGCGAGTCCCACCCATAGTGTAAACTCAAAGCAACAGACAACTGCATTAAAAGAACTTTGCGTAAAGTAAACAATCCTTGCACCCGCGGGCACAAGCACCGTTGTTTTCCCCCTTGTGGCAACAGCACATCCCCTAGACTCATGTTTCTGTCACTCAAGCTAGTCATCGAGGGGCATGAACCCACAGTCAAGCATAACGTTCCCTCTTGGAGTCACTACCTACTACTTGGCCAAAGCAATAAATAGCAACGGAGAACATGCAAGAATTACTTACGAACATAAATATAAAAGAGGTAGATCAAATATATTACTCAAACACAATTTGAACATAATCTCACAATCCATCGGATCCCAGCAAACTCATCATAGCAACAGCATAAGGATTACATATGTGCCTCGATCATGTAGGGCAGCTCACAAGGTCTAATTAGTGAAGAACAAGAAGGGGAGGAGAACATCACATAACTACTGGTCATGGACCCATGGTCCAAGGGAGACTACTCACAACTCATCCGGAAGGCGTCCATGGTGGTGGAGAGGCTCCCGGTGGTGATCCTCCCCTCCGGCAGGGTGCTGGGAAGAGTTCTCCTGGTGCTCCCGTTCTTGGAAGCGCGGCGGCGGCGGAACAGAGATGAGATCGCGAAAAAGGGTTCCCGTCTCGAGGGTTTCGGGACACGATATAAATATATGCCAAAGGGGGGCATCAGCGGAGGCCTGGGGGGCCCAGGCGCCCCCCCGACGCGGCCAGGAGGGGGGTCGCGCCACCAGGGCGCCTGGAGCCCTGGTGGCCCCCCTCTTGCACTACTTCGGGTGCCGGGAAGCTTCTGGAACGCTGATTTTTTATATAATTTTCCAGGATTTTTCTGGCAGTTTTCGTAATGGGAAAACCTGAAATACAAAAACAGCAGAAAACAGAAACTGGCACTGGGGTGCACTGGGTTAATAGGTTAGTCCAAATATGATCAAAAGTGTATGGAAGTTTATAAATATCATAGCAATATCACCCAAAAGAGGCATGGAGCAAGCAGAAATTATAGATACATTTTGGACGTATCAGGGCTCGGGGGCTCACTAGGGGCGGCGAGGTCGGGGCTGGGCTGAGGAAGAGGCGGCGCGGGGATGCGACGGGGAGGAGGGGGCGGCAACGGGTCGGCGCGAGGAGGCGATGGCGCCGAGGGGGCGAGCGGGGACGGGTCGGCGCGGGGAGGCGACGGGTCGGCGCGGGGAGGCGACGGGAAGGCGCGGGGAGGCGACG
>LR738714.1:629401524-629443979 GCA_902687465.1 Secale cereale
CGAGCGGGGACGGGTCGGCGCGGGGAGGCGACGGGTCGGCGCGGGGAGGCGACGGGAAGGCGCGGGGAGGCGACGGGGAGGCGCGGGGAGGCGCCGGGTCGGCGACGGGGCAGGGCGCGGCGACGGCGTGGGGGAGCAGCCTGGCGGCGAGGAGGAGCAACTGAAGACGAAATCTGAAAAACGCTAAGTGCGGGTTTATATAGCAAAGGCATTGATCCCGATTCGTGGCACAAACCGGGATGAATGCCCC
Organism: Secale cereale; assembly: GCA_902687465.1. NCBI lineage: Eukaryota > Viridiplantae > Streptophyta > Magnoliopsida > Poales > Poaceae > Secale > Secale cereale. Next base: position 629,401,775 of record LR738714.1, read on the forward strand.
CCTTTAGTCGCGGTTGGTGCCACCAACCGGGACCAAAAGTCTCTTTTCAGCAGCCCAAAGGGCGGGAAGGAGAGGGCTTTGGTCCCGGTTGGTGCCACCAACCGGGACTAAAGGGTGGCATTGGTCCCGGTTGGTGACACGAACCGGGACCAATGCCCCCCCTTTAGCCCCGGTTAGTACCACCGACCGGGACCAAAGCCCTGTGCTGGCGCGGGTGCGGTGGGATGTTTAGTCCCACCTCGCTAGTTGAGCGAGCTCGGGTGTTCTTGTTGGGGAACGTAGTATTTTCAAAATTTTCCTACGATCACGCAAGATCTATCTACTAGATGCATAGCAACGAGAGGGGAGAGTGTGTCTACGTACCCTCGTAGACCGAAAGCGGAAGCGTTTATCAACGCGGTTGATGTAGTCGTGCACCTTCACGATCCGTCCCGATCTAGTACCGAACGTACGGCACCTCCGCGTTCAGCACACGTTCAGCTCGATGACGTCCTCGCCTTCTTGATCCAGCAAGACGGACGAAGTAGTAGATGAGTTCCGGCAGCACGAGGGCGTGGTGACGGTTGTTGATGAAGAACAATCTCTGCAGGGCTTCGCCAAGCACTACAGAAACTAGACGGAGGATAAACTAGAGGGTCGGGGTAGCCGGCACATGGCTTGGTGTATCTTGATGTGTCTTGGGTGCTAGCCCTACCCCTCTATTTATATGTTGAGCCTTGGGGTCGAAACTTGGAGTAAAAGCCTTCACAAAGTCGGTTTCACCCGAAAGGCAAGAGTCCTTCTCGGACTCCAGGGCCAGACGCCAGGGTTCCCGGCGTCTGGACCCAGACGCCAGGGACCCTGGCGTCTGGCCCCTGGACTCCGCAAAACTTCCTTTTGCGCTTTCCAAAAACCATGTGTGCTTTCCCTTTTGGCCCAAATAACGTGTTCTCGTACCCAAACACTTCGGGAAACATCCGGAACCTCTTCCGGTGAATTCCGGAACTCTTCCGGAGGTCAAACACTATTATCTCATATATTAATCTTTATCTCCGGACCATTCCGGAGTTCCTCGTCATGTCCGTGATCACATCCTGGACTCCGAATAACATTCGGTCACCAACATACATAACTCATTAAATACTATATCGTCAACGAACGTTTAAGCGTGCGGACCCTACGGGTTCGAGAACTATGTAGACATGACCGAGACATCTCTCCGGTCAATAACCAATAGCGGAACCTGGATGCCCATATTGGCTCCTACATATTCTACGAAGATCTTTATCGGTCGAACCGCATAACAACATACGTTGTTCCTTTTGTCATCGGTATGTTACTTGCCCGAGATTCGATCGTCGGTATCACTATACCTAGTTCAATCTCGTTACCGGCAAGTCTCTTTACTCGTTCTGTAACACATCATCTCGTGACTAACTCATTAGTCTTTTGCTTGCAAGGCTTATTATGATGTGTGTTACCGAGAGGGCCCAGAGATACCTCTCCGACACTCAGAGTGACAAATCCTAATCTTGATCTATGCCAACACCACGAATACTTTCGGAGACACCTGTAGAGCATCTTTATGATCACCCAGTTACGTTGTGACGTTTGATAGCACACAAGGTGTTCCTACGGTATTCGGGAGTTGCATAATCTCATAGTCATAGGAACATGTATAACTCATGAAGAAAGCAATAGCAGTTAAACTAAACGATCATAGTGCGATGCTAACGGATGGGTCTTGTCCATCACATCATTCTCCTAATGATGTGATCCCGTTGATCAAATGACAACTCATGTCTATGGCTAGGAAACATAACCATCTTTGATCAATGAGCTAGTCTAGTAGAGGCATACTAGGGACATACTGTTTTGTCTATGTATCCACACATGTACTAAGTTTCCGGTTAATACAATTCTAGCATGAATAAAAGACATTTATCATGATATAAGGAAATACAAATAACATCTTTATTATTGCCTCTAGGGCATATTTCCTTCAGTCTCCCACTTGAACTAGAGTCAATAATCTAGATTACAAAGTGATGATCCTCACACCCATGGAGTCTTGGTGCTGATCATGTTTTGCCCGTGGAAGAGGCTTAGTCAACGGGTCTGCAACATTCAGATCCGTATGTATTTTGCAAATCTCTATGTCTCCCTCCTTGACTAGATCGCGGATGGAATTGAAGCGTCTTTTGATGTGCTTTGTTCTCTTGTGAAACCTGGATTCCTTCGCCAAGGCTATGGCTCCAGTGTTGTCACAAAAGATTTTCATTGGACCCGATGCACTAGGTATAACACCTAGATCGGATATGAACTCCTTCATCCAGACTCCTTCATTTGCTGCTTCTGAAGCAGCTATGTATTCCGCTTCACACGTAGATCCCGCCACGACGCTCTGCTTGGAACTGCACCAACTGACAGCTCCACCGTTCAATAAAAATACATATCCGGTTTGTGACTTAGAGTCATCCGGATCAGTGTCAAAGCTAGAATCGACGTAACCGTTTACGACGAGCTCTTTGTCACCTCCATATACGAGAAACATATCCTTTGTTCTTTTCAGATACTTTAGGATGTTTTTGACCGCTGTCCAGTGATCCACTCCTGGATTACTTTGGTACCTCCCTGCTAGACTTATAGCAAGGCACACATCAGGTCTGGTACACAGCATTGCATACATGATAGATCCTATGGCTGAGGCATAGGGAATGACTTTCATTTTCTCTCTATCTTCTGCAGTGGTCGGGCATTGAGTCTTACTCAACTTCATACCTTGTAAAACAGGCAAGAATCCTTTCTTTGACTGATCCATTTTGAACTTTTTCAAAATCTTATCAAGGTATGTGCTTTGTGAAAGTCCAATTAAGCGTTTTGATCTATCTCTATAGATCTTGATGCCTAATATGTAAGCAGCTTCTCCGAGGTCTTTCATTGAAAAACTTTTATTCAAGTATCCTTTTATGCTATCCAGAAATTCTATATCATTTCCAATTAACAATATGTCATCTACATATAATATTAGAAATGCTACAGAGCTCCCACTCACTTTCGTATATTCCAACTCCGAGATGCTTGCACCAGTCCATAGATGGATCGCTGGAGTTTGCATACTTTGTTAGCACCTTTTGGATCGACAAAACCTTCTGGTTGCATCATATACAACTCTTCTTTGAGATATCCATTTAGGAATGCAGTTTTGACATCCATTTGCCAGATTTCATAATCATAAAATGCGGCAATTGCTAACATGATTCGGACAGACTTAAGCATCGCTACAGGTGAGAAAGTCTCATCGTAGTCAACTCCTTGAACTTGTCGAAAACCTTTCGCAACAAGTCGGGCTTTGTAAACAGTAATATTACCGTCTGCGTCGGTCTTCCTCTTGAAGATCCATTTATTTTTGATGGCCTGCCGATCATCGGGCAAGTCAACCAAAGTCCACACTTTGTTCTCATACATGGATCCCATCTCAGATTTCATGGCTTCAAGCCATTTTGCGGAATCTGGGCTCATCATCGCTTCCTCATAGTTCGTAGGTTCATCATGGTCTAGTAACATGATTTCCAGAACTGGGTTGCCGTACCACTCTGGTGCGGAACGTACTCTGGTTGATCTACGACGTTCAGCAGAAACTTGATCCGAAGTTTCATGATCATTATCATCAACTTCCTCACTAATTGGTGTAGGAATCACTGGAACAATTTCCTGTGATGTACTACTTTCCAATATGGGAGAAGGTACAATTACCTCATCAAGTTCTACTTTCCTCCCACTCACTTCTTTCGAGAGAAACTCTTTTTCTAGAAAGGATCCGTTCTTAGCAACGAATATTTTGCCTTCGGATCTGTGATAGAAGGTGTACCCAACAGTCTCTTTTGGGTATCCTATGAAGACACATTTTTCCGACTTGGGATCGAGCTTATCAGGTTGAAGTGTTTTCACATAAGCATCGCAGCCCCAAATTTTAAGAAACGACAACTTTGGTTTCTTGCCAAACCATAGTTCATAAGGTGTCGTATCAACGGATTTAGATGGTGCCCTATTTAATGTGAATGCAGCTGTCTCTAAAGCATAACCCCAAAATGATAGTGATAAATCGGTAAGAGACATCATAGATCGCACCATATCCAATAAAGTACGGTTACGACGTTCGGACACACCATTACGCTATGGTGTTCCAGGTGGCGTGAGTTGTGAAACTATTCCACATTGTTTCAAATGAAGACCAAACTCGTAACTCAAATATTCTCCTCCACGATCAGATCGTAGGAACTTTATTTTCTTGTTACGATGATTCTCTACTTCACTCTGAAATTCTTTGAACTTTTCAAATGTTTCAGACTTGTGTTTCATTAAGTAGATATACCCATATCTGCTCAAATCATCAGTGAAGGTCAGAAAATAACGATACCCGCCGCGAGCATCAACACTTATTGGTCCACAAACATCAGTATGTATGATTTCCAACAAATCTGTTGCTCGCTCCATGGTTCCAGAGAACGGAATTTTAGTCATCTTGCCCATGAGGCATTGTTCGCAAGCACCAAGTGATTCATAATCAAGTGATTCCAAAAGTCCATCTTTATGGAGTTTCTTCATGCGTTTTACACCAATATGACCTAAACGGCAGTGCCACAAATAAGTTGCACTATCATTATTAACCTTGCATCTTTTGGTTTCAATATTATGAATATGTGTATCACTACAATCGAGATCCAATAAGAATAGACCACTCTTCAAGGGTGCATGACCATAAAAGATATTATTCATAAAAATGGAACAACCATTATTCTCTGATTTAAATGAATAACCGTCTCGCAATAAACAAGATCCAGATATAATGTTCATGCTTAACGCTGGCACCAAATAACAATTATTTAGGTCTAAAACTAATCCCGAAGGTAGATGTAGAGGTAGCGTGCCGACGGCGATCACATCGACTTTGGAACCGTTTCCCACGCGCATCGTCACCTCGTCCTTAGCTAATCTTTGTTTAATCCGTAGTCCCTGTTTCGAGTTACAAATATTAGCAACCGAACCGGTATCAAATACCCAGGTACTACTACGAGCATTAGTAAGGTACACATCAATAACATGTATATCACATATACCTTTGTTCATCTTGCCATCCTTCTTATCCGCCAAATACTTGGGGCAGTTCCGCTTCCAGTGTCCAGTCCCCTTGCAGTAGAAGCACTCAGTTTCAGGCTTGGCTCCAGATTTGGGTTTATTCGTTGAAGTAGCAACTGACTTGCTATTCTTTTTGAAGTTCCCTTTCTTTCCCTTGCCCTTTTTCTTGAAACTAGTGGTCTTGTTAACCATCAACACTTGATGCTCCTTTTTGATTTCTACCTCCGCAGCTTTGAGCATAGCGAAGAGCTCGGGAATTGTCTTTTGCATCCCTTGCATGTTATAGTTCATCACGAAGCCTTTATAGCTTGGTGGCAGTGATTGAAGAACTCTATCAATAACACTATCCTCGTCAACTTTGCAACCAAGTTGAGTCATATGATTGTAGTACCCAGACATTCTGAGCAAGTGTTCACTGATAGAACTATTCTCCTCCATTTTGCAGCTGTAGAACTTATTGGAAATCTCATATTTCTCAATTCGGGCATTTGCTTGAAATATTAACTTCAACTCCTGGAACATCTCATATGGTCCATGACGTTCAAAACGTCGTTGAAGTCCCGGTTCTAAGCCGTAAAGCATGGCACACTGAACTATCGTGTAGTCATGAGACCGCGACTGCCAGACGTTCAAAGCGTCTGCATTAGCGGAAGGGGGCTTGTCACCTAGCGGTGCTTCAAGGACATAATTCTTCTGTGCAGCAATGAGGATAATCCTCAGGTTACGGACCCAGTCCGTGTAATTGCTACCATCATCTTTCAACTTAGCTTTCTCTAGGAATGCATTAAAATTCAAAGGAACGGTAGCACGGGCCATTGATCTACAACGACATAGATATGCAAAACTATCAGGACTAAGTTCATGATAAATTAAAGTTCAATTTAATCATATTAATTTAAAGAACTCCCACTTAGATAGACATCCCTCTGGTCATCTAAATGATCACGTGATCAAAATCAACTAAACCATGTCCGATCATCACGTGAGATGGAGTAGTTTTCAATGGTGAACATCTTATGTTGATCATATCTACTATATGATTCACGCTCGACCTTTCGGTCTCCAGTGTTCCGAGGCCATATCTGTATATGCTAGGCTCGTCAAGTTTAACCCGAGTATTCTGCGTGTGCAAAACTGGCTTACACCCGTTGTATTTGAACGTAGAGCTTATCACACCCGATCATCACGTGGTGTCTCGGCACGACGAACTTTCGCAACGGTGCATACTCAGGGAGAACACTTATACCTTGAAATTTAGTAAGGGATCATCTTATAATGCTACCGTCGTTCTAAGCAAAATAAGAAGCATAATAATATAAACATCACATGCAATCAAAATATGTGACATGATATGGCCATCATCATCTTGTGCTTTTGATCTCCATCTCCAAAGCACCGTCATGATCACCTTCGTCACCGGCGCGACACCTTGATCTCCATCGTAGCATCGTTGTCGTCTCGCCAACTATTGCTTCTACGACTATCGCTACCGTTTAGTGATAAAGTAAAGCAATTACATGGCGATTGCATTTCATACAATAAAGCGACAACCATATGGCTCCTACCAGTTGCCGATAACTTTACAAAACATGATCATCTCATACAAAATCGTATAACTCATCATGTCTTGACCATATCACATCACAACATGCCCTGCAAAAACAAGTTAGACGTCCTCTACTTTGTTTGTTGCAAGTTTTACGTGGCTGCTACGGGCTTTAGCAAGAACCGTTCTTACCTACGCATACAAAACCACAACGATGTTTCGTCAAGTATGTGCTGTTTTAACCTTCACAAGGACTGGGCGTAGCCACACTTGATTCAGCTAAAGTGAGAGAGACAGACACCCGCCAGTCACCTTTAAGCAACGAGTGCTCGTAACGGTGAAACCAGTCTCGCGTAAGCGTACGCGTAATGTCGGTCCGGGCCGCTTCATCTCACAATACCGCCGAAGCAAAGTATGACATGCTGGTAAGCAGTATGACTAGTATCGTCCACAATCTCATTGTGTTCTACTCGTGCATATCATCTACGCATAGACCTGGCTCATGATGCCACTGTTGGGGAACGTAGTATTTTCAAAATTTTCCTACGATCACGCAAGATCTATCTACTAGATGCATAGCAACGAGAGGGGAGAGTGTGTCTACGTACCCTCGTAGACCGAAAGCGGAAGCGTTTATCAACGCGGTTGATGTAGTCGTGCACCTTCACGATCCGTCCCGATCTAGTACCGAACGTACGGCACCTCCGCGTTCAGCACACGTTCAGCTTGATGACGTCCTCGCCTTCTTGATCCAGCAAGACGGACGAAGTAGTAGATGAGTTCCGGCAGCACGACGGCGTGGTGGCGGTTGTTGATGAAGAACAATCTCTGCAGGGCTTCGCCAAGCACTACAGAAACTAGACGGAGGATAAACTAGAGGGTCGGGGTAGCCGGCACACGGCTTGGTGTATCTTGATGTGTCTTGGGTGCTAGCCCTACCCCTCTATTTATATGTTGAGCCTTGGGGTCGAAACTTGGAGTAAAAGCCTTCACAAAGTCGGTTTCACCCGAAAGGCAAGAGTCCTTCTCGGACTCCAGGGCCAGACGCCAGGGTTCCCGGCGTCTGGACCCAGACGCCAGGGACCCTGGCGTCTGGCCCCTGGACTCCGCAAAACTTCCTTTTGCGCTTTCCAAAAACCTTGTGTGCTTTCCCTTTTGGCCCAAATAATGTGTTCTCGTACCCAAACACTTCGGGAAACATCCGGAACCTCTTCCGGTGAATTCCGGAACACTTCCGGAGGTCAAACACTATTATCTCATATATTAATCTTTATCTTCGGACCATTCCGGAGTTCCTCGTCATGTCCGTGATCACATCCTGGACTCCGAATAACATTCGGTCACCAACATACATAACTCATTAATTACTATATCGTCAACGAACGTTTAAGCGTGCGGACCCTACGGGTTCGAGAACTATGTAGACATGACCGAGACATCTCTCCGGTCAATAACCAATAGCGGAACCTGGATGCCCATATTGGCTCCTACATATTCTACGAAGATCTTTATCGGTCGAACCGCATAACAACATACGTTGTTCCTTTTGTCATCGGTATGTTACTTGCCCGAGATTCGATCGTCGGTATCACTATACCTAGTTCAATCTCGTTACCGGCAAGTCTCTTTACTCGTTCCGTAACACATCATCTCGTGACTAACTCATTAGTCTTTTGCTTGCAAGGCTTATTATGATGTGTGTTACCGAGAGGGCCCAGAGATACCTCTCCGACACTCGGAGTGACAAATCCTAATCTTGATCTATGCCAACACCACGAATACTTTCGGAGACACCTGTAGAGCATCTTTATGATCACACAGTTACGTTGTGACGTTTGATAGCACACAAGGTGTTCCTACGGTATTCGGGAGTTGCATAATCTCATAGTCATAGGAACATGTATAAGTCATGAAGAAAGCAATAGCAGTTAAACTAAACGATCATAGTGCTATGCTAACGGATGGGTCTTGTCCATCACATCATTCTCCTAATGATGTGATCCCGTTGATCAAATGACAACTCATGTCTATGGCTAGGAAACATAACCATCTTTGATCAATGAGCTAGTCTAGTAGAGGCATACTAGGGACATACTGTTTTGTCTATGTATCCACACATGTACTAAGTTTCCGGTTAATACAATTCTAGCATGAATAAAAGACATTTATCATGATATAAGGAAATACAAATAACATCTTTATTATTGCCTCTAGGGCATATTTCCTTCAGTTGTTTATAAGCGCTGCTGCGCCCACCCACTCGAGCTCCTCTCAATTGTAGGCTTCTGGGCCTAACTCTGCGCGCTGCCTTGTGAGCTTGCTGGGCCTTGTAGTCCAGATGCATCCTGGGCTGTAGGCCCTGCAGGCTCACTGGGCAGCGCCCAATTTTTTTTTTTTTTCCTTTTTTGCTTTATTTATTTCTAAGTTGTTTTTTGCTGTATTTAGAGTTTCTTTGTGAATATTATTGCTTTAGGTAACACAAATTACAAACTTTCTGTTAGTGCAAGTAGTATTCAAATTTGAATAGTTTAAATTTGAAATTATTTTTTTTCTTTGTTGCTTTATTTATTTTATTTTGTTTCTACTTACAACAAAATACTTATTGTTGCTATTTTTTGTCAGGACCCCGATCCTATGTCACATCGATCTAGCTGTAACACGTCATATCACTTTGCGGCCTCACGCACGGTAACCCCACGGGTGCCACCTTACCTGGCCCGGGACCATTTGCGCATTTAGGCACACGTATATGACAGTGTCGCTAGCATCCATATGACAGAGAACCCGGGCCGACATGACTAGTTATAAACCAAAAGTGGCACTAAATTACAGAGACAGGCATCCATGACCCAGCAACGAACGTGTCGGTCATCAACGTATGAACCCAAGTCGTAGCAAGCTACATGGACTTAAAGGAACAACGCGTGACATTTCCCCTAAGGGACAGACACAGGAACGAAGAAGGACACATGCCGGCCAGCCTACGTGTTCCGAGCAGTAGCAAGCTACCAGGGCTCATTGGAGACACTAGGAGGCATTTCCCTGTAAGGTAGGCTACCAAAGGAAAACAACTAGGTGTCGGATCCCACACATACCAAGCATTTCAAACATACACGCAATATGCTCAATATGTGCAAATACAACATTGCATCACAACAGAACTCTATGACTCAAAGTACTTTATTTAAAAGGCTCCAAGAGCCATACATAACATATCCATACAGGTAGGGGTCACATGACCCAACACTCAAGTCATACAGTCATACAAGCACAAGCGGAAGCTACATGTCTGAGTACAGACAACTTAGAAAATAAAACAGGCTTGGTGTAGCCTGACTATCTACAAGGCCCTTCACAAGCTCCAGATCTCCGTCTGGGTGTCAAGCTACTCGTCGACATCAACGTCTATGTAGAACCCATCAGCAGGGGCAGGGTTCTCCTCTGCAACAGTTATTAAGCAAACATGAGTACAAAGGTACTCAGCAAGTCTTACCACAGAACCTATCGTACATGCAACATTATCTAAGGGGGTAGTGGAGTTTATAGCAGAATGCCCGCTTTGACCTTGGCTAACCTATACTACAACTCTCAACAGATTTCAAGATGTTATTACGAACACGAGTCCACTACTCACCACATCAATACACTACCGAGGATCCTCTTCCGTCATCCTACGGAAGGGCCATCCACGACACTCACACTTATCTTGAGGCTTTTAGTAGTATCCATCAACTTGTCTATGAACTGTAAGAGTAACCAAGTAGTTCATACCGCGAACAACGACTATTCGAATAGTTTGATAACCCTGCAGGGGTGTACTTGTTCACACATGTTTTCACCACTTAGCGTCTGCACACGACATGTGCTCGGCAGACTTCAAGCGAAAGCCGACGTGGGTGTAGACCACGACCTAACCAACCACTCAAGTCTCTCGTCCAGGTTTATCGCCTATTTGGGTTCCATCCGTGGGGAGATTTGGCCGGGGTGTCGCTCACGGCCCCAAACGATGTGTACAGGGTTCCCGAGTCACCAAACGGGCAACCGGTACACCGTGCCACGTACCTGTCGCATCACAGCCCACCCCGAGGGTCAGCGCTGTGCACGACCTCCAGTAAACTATAAACACCAGAAACTAGTTGCAACTCCTGGACAGAGTACAAGGGCAGTCAATAAGTCGAGCGAGGTCATATTTCAGGGCCCAATGTGTGGTAGTAACTGTAACTTGAATCACACACACAGATCTCGGGTCCTATGGACGATTCCAATGAAACAACCCACCATGTACTCCTACATGGCCTTTCATCGATACCTTTACCAAGCGTGTTCCACACTTCCCTCTCTTTATCGGTATGATCATTTCACTCTGATCCATCACCCAGATGAACCAGACTAGACACAACTCTAAGCATAGCAGGCAACATAAACAAATAGCATGGTGGATCACACATCACATGGCTCAAACAACTCCTACACATGCTAGTGGGTTTCAACTATTTACTGTGGCAATGACAGGTCATGCAAGGGATAGGGTTCAACTACCGCAGCAAGTAGCAGTTCACACGCTGTTGCCTTAATGCAGTAAAAGAGAGCAGGAGCGAGAAGGTTGGGTTTGTATCGGAATGATCAATGATTGCTTGCCTGACAAGGTAGTTGTCGGGTACTGCTCTTCAACTGGATACGCAGCAGTATCCTCGGGAGCAGGACCTAACACAGGGAATACCGACGTTACAATCATTAACAAACAAATGCAACAATATGATGCATGTTTATGACATGGCAAGATGCATGTGTGTTGGCTAATGCAACTAAAACCAGAAGGGTTTGAACCTATTTGAATCAAGGATTCAAATTGAAGTTCAAACTATTATTTAAATAAGTGCATTATCATGTTTTTGATGTATACAGCAAGTTAACTTGATCAAACATGCATGAAACCAGTGCCATTGGAAAGATTGGATTTTTCTGATCATTTTTCATATATAAATCTTTTCCATCAGAGCTATGGTTGATTTTATATGATTTTTAGAAGTTTTGGGTATTTTCTGGAATTTCCTGAATTATTTTAAATCTAAAAATCCCAGAAAAACCTTTACTGCGTCAGCATGACATCATGCTGATGTCAGCAAGTCAACAGGGCCAGTCCAGGTCAAACCTGACTGGTGGGTCCCTCATGTCAGTGTCTCAGGAGTTAATTCCGATCATAACTAGGGTTGACTGGGTTTGACTAACAACGGGGGCCCACTGTTAGTGACTGTGGTGACTAAACTAATTACTGTTAGCTCCTAATCAACGGGCCACGTCAGCTCGCCGGAGTTTGGCCGGCGGCGACCATATCGCACAGCGGTGACTCGTCGGAATCCTTATTACGGCAGCCATTTGTCGCGCGGATGGGCTCGGTGTGCTCCTGGTGATGCACCGCATCCAACGGTGCCACTGGTTGGACGAGAGGTCGCCGGAGTCGACGGCGACGAGCTCGTCCGCGGCGGTGCTCGCATGGAGTTGGTCGGGATGGAGTTGTAGTGCATGGTAGGAGGAGCTAAAGCTCGCTTTAGCTTGCTGGTGACCTACTGAAGCTAATGGCGTGCTCAGCCATGAAGTACGGTGCCTATGGCCGCGGCGGTGAGTTGGCCAGTGGCGGTGATCGTCGGTCAGCAAAGGGGGCGGCGGCTACAAGGCCTAAACGAGCCCGTGGAGAGGGGGGTTCGAAGCGTGAGCTCACAGCGGTCGCAGAGGGCGTCGAAGTGAGCTCGGGGACGGTCGGACGACGGCGTACGGGCGGCGGCGATCTCCGGTGCCGGAGGTTGAAGACGACGGCGAGGAGGACGTTGCGGGGCTCCTGGCGTCGTGTGCGTCGGTGGGGAGCTTCGGGGTGATGCGGCGAAGCTAGTGGTGCTTCGGGGAGGCGAGGGAGTTGCGTAGGGCGCGGTGTCAGCGGTCGTCGGCGACGAGCTCGCTCGGGGGAGCTCGGCGGAGGGGAGAGAGGATGGGGAGAGACGCGGGGAAGAGGGAAAACGGTCGAGGGGGCTTTGTCGCGTCGTTCTAGTCCGTCCAGAGGGCCGAGGGGCCAGCCAGGCAGGCAGGAGGTGGCCGGCGCATCGGCGGCGCTCGCCACCGAGCTGCTTCGTGCGCTGGCGCAGCGAAGAAGACGGGGATGCCCCTGGTGGGCCGGGCCGGCTGGGCCAGTGTAACACCCCAAAAATTTAATCTTGTTTGATTAATTAAAATTTTGTCAGAAAGATTTATTTTCTATTTTCTGACTTTTCTTTTAATTTCAGAGCTACTTCTTTTCTCTGGATTTTTTTTTAATTTTTTTCCCTCTTATCAGAAACTTTTGGATAATATTGAAGGGCTTGAATGCTTTCTTAAAGCATTTGATTTTTGTTGGGTATGCAAGTGGAAGCATTTGTATAATACTTTTGCCAAGCATCAATTCTTTTAAAATGGCTTTTCCATTCTTTCAAGGGCTCCCATTGCACTGCAACCTATTTAAATATTTCTTTAAAAATTACATAAAAATTTGGAGATGTCAGTAGATGCATATAACTCATTTTTATGCAAAAATCCAGCTTTGTGTTTTATAAATTTTGAGCAAACCATCCTCTTTTTCATTCTGGTCCAGTTTGGTATTTTGCACTGCAACCCTATTTTAAAACTCCTCTAGTGATCTTGGGATCTTTCCTGCTATTAGTACTTGCTACCAAACCCTTAAGTCCAGGATATTGGACCCATTTGAATAATTTTGGTCCATGCAATAATAGCCTACATTTTCTGTCCATATTTTGTTTTCTCAAAAAACATGCACTAACAAGTTTCTGTTTTTCTCAAACTAACCATGCCATTCTCTTGTGCATCTAGAGAGACCATGATATGGAAAGTTTGGTGGCCAGAAAACATCCCTAGATGCCCATGGCATTCTGTCGAGCACCTTGTGCGCCTGGACAGAATTGGCATAGTTTTTAGTTTGCATTGTGGAGTTGCTTTCTGTGCCAAACCAACATGTCCCCTAGCCTCCTTTTGCCCACTAACCTAACCCTGGGTAGTTCCAACAGCACCAGAGCATTTTAGGTCACCCTAGCATTTCGTCGAGCACGTGGTGGGCATGCCGAGAGCACGAGCAGAGCGTGCGTTTTGCACGCGCCTGCCCGAGCCGCCTCACCAACCCCCGAGCTCATCCTAGCCCTCTGCCGCGCGCAGCATAGCGCCAAGGCCAGACCTGCTTCGTTCACGAGCACCGCAGCCTTCCCTCGTCTCCCCCGCAAGCCGCCACGACCGCCGACTGCCATCTCTGCCGTGGCCAGCACCGCCCAAACCATCCACGCGCGCCAGCTAGCCCCTGGGGCAGTCGCAGTTCGTCCGCTAGCTCCTGGCATGCTCCCAGAGCTCCGCCACGTCGCCCCGGCTACAGAGGCGACGAACCGCCATCGCCGCCGTCGTGCTTATCCACGGAAGCCGCAGAACCGACAGCACGCGCCTATAAAAAGGCCTCTTCCTTGCTTCCCCAGCCTGGCGCAGCGCCCCGCCTCTCCCTTAGAGCCTCTCCAAGCCACCAAACGACTGGTAGTGGCCTTCTTCCCCGCCTCCGACAGTGACGCTCGCCACCATCTCTGTTAAATCCGACAACACCAGAGTCCCCTAGCCTCTCCCACGCCACCACCCACTCTCCCTCGACACCACGGAGCCACCCCTCCTCGCAACCTTGACTGGGAGTCACCGTAGGCCACTGCCCCGTTTGCTCCCGAAGGCGCCGTTTTCCCCAGAGCTCGCCGCCGGCGAACCCCTTCGCCCCCGAGACCCTTTCGACCACTGGGAGGATCACCCTGGAGCGGCGGATCCTTTCCCACCCTCGGATGGCTCCTAGGAGCCGTCGTCCGCCGGCGAGGATCGTCGGGCCTCCGCCCCGGCTCGGCCGCGGGAGGAAGGAGAAGGGCGACTGGTCAAATATGACCAGTGGACCCAAGGGACCCACCCGTCTGTGACTCCAGGCTCGGCTGAGCGTTTTGAGTGAAAGCGTAAAGACCGAAGTACGTCTCTCCCTCTCGGAAGCGTATTCTGAGCCGATGCGTTTTCCTTTTTCTGGTTTTTAATAAAGCAGAATTTTGACTAAACTTTGACTGGGCATATCTTTTTAAATAAAACTCCAAATGAGTTGATTCTTTTTCCTACCTCTCTCAAATTTCACCTAGTTTATTTTAAGATTTATTTCAAAAATAATTATGACAACTTTTTGTACTGTTTTTTTAAAAGTTTGTGTTAATTTGAATATTTTCAAAAATAGGATTTGGAGGGAAGATCAAAACTTTCAAAAGTTTTGGAGTGCACCTCACCTCTCTACACCTTGAAGGCAGGCATCTTGAACTCCATTATGACATAAGCTGTGTGTTGTTTGCTAGAACATATGAACTCCATCAATATGCTAAAATGGAGTAGCGTTATTTCATGTGGAAGTCATACTCTTGCATATCAACATATGGTGAAAATCTTTTCTGTTATATGTGTGATATTGGTGACAGTAGCCACTTCTCATGCCACATATGCCTGGTGATAGTTCGGATGGAGTCCGAAGGAAGATTGTGTTCCGGTGAACACAACCACGTGACGGACATCTCGTTGTGGCGAGGATGTGCAGTGAGGCATGATGGGGCATGAGGGGTGGTGACCCTGTCAGGAAAACTGTGGAAAGTATCTGTTGTGCTAACCATGCAGGGAACACATAAGCCTCCTGAGTTGACCATAGATCGAGTCTTGTTCCAGTAACCCCCATGCTTGTTTTCGTACTACCACTTGTCCCTGCCGCGGGCAGGGTACGGTTCAGTAAGTTGTCAACCCCTTTCTTGGCACACACCGTACAGAGAGGCCATGGTGGAAGATACCGGGTGCATCTGGTAGACATGCCACATGGTACGGGGGCATGGGTGTTTCCGGTTGGGACCGAGAGGGGGGCACCCCTTAGTAGCGCGCGATATAAATTTGATCCCATGCAAATCGAGGTTGTAGCCTCCCCACTTAGAGTTTTGCTTAACAAGTGTCGTGGGTGATTCCAGGCACCGGTAAGTTAAGCTGGTGTGTGCTGGTTTGGTGTGTTTTCAATTCAAAGACCGTAAGCAGAATTAGTCCCGGTGGACTAAAGGAATCTGTTACTCGTGGGTAAAGAGTACACCCTCTGCAGAGTTTATATCTATTCGAATAGCCGTATCCGCGGTTAAGGACTACAGTCTGGGATGGGTCAAGTGTCGGTCTCAGTGTCGGTCTTCGGAGGAAAACTTCTAAACCAGAATATTGATCATGACGTGTGACGAATGATGAATGTGATTATTATTATTGTGGATTAACCATTTATATTGTTGTTGAATTCTTGAGTATCCCTAGGATGGTTCTACCTCCAGAATACTCATTGTGATTATTATTATATAAGCCCTTTATGTGGTGTCGCTGAGACGCCCGACTGTGGCATACTTGTTATTTATTTTCTTTATAAGCCCTTTATGTGGTGTCGCTCAGACGCCCGACTGTGGCATGCTTGTTATTTAATTTCCTTATAAGCCCTTTATGTGGCGTCGCTCAGACACCCGACTGTGGCATGTTGATTATTTATTTTCCCTATAAGCCCTTTAGGTGGTGTCGCTCCGACGCCCGACTGTGGCACGCATGTGATTTATTTTTCTTATAAGCCCTTTATGTGGCGTCGCTCAGACGCCCGACTGAGATATGCATTATATTATTATCCTTTCGAGGCGTCGCTTCAGACACCCGATCGGTTTATTTTATCTTCATTCTCTGATTGCTTATTCCTGTTTAATACAAATGACCTGCTCATGTGCATCATGAATTTTATTTTGGGACTGACTAAGTGATCGTGGATTATTTCAGTGCATGATTATCACCTGCTATGTTATACTTGTTTTCATGATGTTTGCGAGTACATTCAAAGTACTCACTGGCTTGTCCCTGGCTATTGTCTTGGCCAGATCTCTTGCTTGGAAAGGAGCACAACGACGACAGCCCCGGAACCTAGGCAATGGAGATAGCAGACGCGCGAAGATAGGAGTTATCCAGGTCAGCTGTTCCTGTGGGAAATGGAGTCCCATAGACGCTGATGATCCGCAAACCGCTTCCGCCGTCAACCATTAGAAAACTTTTGTTGTACTCATGGACCAGAATGGTCTTGTACTACATATTTTATATTTTGCTTGGAATTTCTGTATCAAGATTGTGTCTCATCAGCTAACAGTAATCCTGGGGCTGGTGAGCACAAGGACCATTGACTGGGAAATTTATATCCTGGAAAACCGGTCCTGACAGCCAGCAGGTAAGTGGCACAGGTAAGTGTTCTTCCTATTTTTCTTTTCCTATTTTCTTTCTGTTTTATTTCTTTTGCAGCTTTGTTCAATTAATAAAAATGCCTAAACATCTTTATAACTCAGGACACTTGTCAAACCTACTGTATATAATATGAACAGTAGGAAACATTTTAGTTCATGATTATTTGAGCATTTAAAATATTTTTAAGTATTTAAATGCCCAAATTCAAATACCATATGATTTAATCCAAAGCCCTTGAGTGTCCTAGAAAATTGTGCACCATTTTTGGCAGAGGTTTAAGACCAAGGCAGAAATGATGAACATTTTTGAAGGGCATTTTGGGTACATTGGAAAATATTTTAACAAACCCTAGTTGTTAGGGGAGGGGTGCTGTGGTTTCTGTTAATCCCATTTCAAGTTTCTTTGAAATTAAACATGATGCACACTCTAGTTAGGTCCTAATGCAAGTGCTAGCTAGGGATGTGACAACTCACCCCCACTTAAAAGAATCGCGTCCCGAGATTCAGGTTCCTCCGGAAAAAGGGTGGGGTACTCAAGTCGAAGACGATCCTCCCTTTCCCAAGTAGCTTCACTCTCGGAATGATGTGACCATTGAACCTTAAGAAACTTGATATTGTGGCGCCGAGTGGTGCGCTCAGTTTGATCAAGGATACGAACAAGGTATTCTCGATATGTGAGATTATCCTGGAGATCAAGCGTTTCGTGGTCCACTCCGCGGATAGGATCCGAGAAGCAACGCCTGAGTTGAGAAACGTGAAAAACATCATGAACTCTGGAGAGGTGCGGAGGTAGTTCCAATTGGTAGGCAACTTCTCCTCGTTTGGCAAGAATGCGAAAAGGACCGATGAAACGAGGGGCCAATTTGCCTTTGATACCGAAACGATGGGTTCCCTTAAGAGGAGTAACCCGAAGGTAAGCCTTATTGCCGACTTCAAAAGTCACAGCCTTATGATGACTATCATATTGGCTCTTTTGGCGAGACTGGGCTGTTTTCAATCTCTCACGAACGATGCGAACTTGTTCCTCGGCTTCCTGTATCATATCCGGGCCAAAGAATTGTCTTTCCCCGGTCTCTGACCAGTTAAGAGGTGTTCGACACCTTCGTCCATATAGAACTTCGAAGGGAGCTTTGCCCAAGCTGGCTTGATAACTATTGTTATAAGTGAATTCGGCAAATGGAAGACATTTTTCCCATTCCATACCGAAAGAAATGACAGAGGCTCGAAGCATGTCTTCCAGAATTTGATTGACTCAGTCCACTTGACCACTTGACTAGGGATGGAAGGTGGTACTGAAGGAGAGATGAGTTCCCATAGCATTCTGGAAACTTTCCCAAAATCGTGAAGTAAAAAGACTTCCACGGTCCGAGTTAATCTCCAACGGCACACCATGAAGTGATACTATTCGAGAGATATATAAGTCTGCTAGCTGGCTAGCGGTAATACTCTCTCGAACAGGCAGGAAATGAGCTACTTTAGAGAGGCGGTCGATAACGACGAAGATAGCATTATTCCCTTTCCTGGACCTGGGAAACCCGGTAATGAAGTCCATACCGACTTTGTCCCATTTCCATTCAGGAATAGCTAAAGGTTGAAGGGTGCCAGCAGGCCGTTGATGCTCTGCTTTGACTCGACGACAAACGTCGCAGTTAGCAATGAATTGAGCGATTTCTCTCTTCATCCTAGTCCACCAGAATCTTTGACGTAGGTCTTGATACATTTTCGTACTACCGGGATGAATCGTGAGAGGAGATTCAGGAGCCTCCTTAATGATTAATTGACGTAGATGGTGGTTCTTGGGAACCACTACACGGTTCTCAAAGAAAACAACACCTCGATCATCCATGGAGAAACTTTTAGCGAGTCCGCTAGCAATGTTCTCTTAGAGTCGTGATACACCTTTATCACGCTTCTGGGCAGCTATAACTTGATCCATAAGGGTAGGTTTCGCCACCAAGGTGGAAAGGAATCCTCGAGGAACAATGTGAAGGTTAAGCTTGCGGAATTCCTCGTGGAGAAGTGGTTGACTTTGTTGTAACATTAAATTGTTACAATATGACTTACGACTTAGTGCATCGGCCATGACATTGGCCTTTCCAGGAGTGTAGGTGATTCCTAAGTCGTAATCTGTGAGCAACTCAACCCAACGTCTTTGCCTGAGATTTAGATCCGGTTGGGTGAAGATATACTTTAAACTTTGGTGATCAGTGAAGATTTCACAGCGATTACCAAGGAGGTAATGTCGCCATGTTTAGAGTGCATGGACTATAGCTGCAAGCTCTAAATCATGAGTAGGATAGTTATCCTCATGTGGACGCAACTGTCGGGATGCGTAGGCAATCACTTGACGATCTTGCATGAGAATGCAACCTAGTCCTTGTCGCGAGGCGTCGCAATAGATTATAAAATTCTTGGAAAAGTCTGGTGGTACCAGTACAGGTGCAGATGTCAGGCGTCTTTTCAGTTCCTGAAAACTGGACTCGTACTGTGGGGTCCACTCAAACTTTTTATCTTTCTTGAGGAGTTCGGTTAGAGGTTTAGCAACTTTGGAGAAGTTCTCGACGAAACGTCGGCAATAGCTCGCTAAGCCAAGAAAACTCCTAACTTGCTTGACCGATTCAGGGGGAGTCCAATCAAGTACGGCTTGAACTCGCTCGGGATTGACAGCAATACCCTTGCCAGAGATCACATGACCTAGATAGGTTACTTCTAGCAACCAAAATTCACATTTAGAGAATTTGGCATAAAGGCGGTGCTCTCGAAGTTTCGTCAATACCAGCCTTAAATGCTCGGCATGATCTTCCTTGTTCTTGGAGAAAATGAGTATATCATCGAGGTATACCACGATGAATTTATCCAAATAATCCATGAATATAGAATTCATTAACCGAGAAAAGGTAGCTGGGGCATTCGTTAATCCGAAGGACATAACGGTGTACTCATATTGGCCATAACGAGTAACGAAAGCCGTTTTAGGAATGTCCCCGTTCTTGATTTTGATTTGATGGTAGCCCAACCTCAAATCCATCTTAGAGAAGACTGAGGATCCAGCAAGCTGATCATACAGGTCGTTGATCCTGGGGAGCGGATACTTATTCTTTATGGTGACCAGATTGACAGGTCGGTAATCAACAACCATCCGCTCCGTTCCATCCTTCTTCTTGACGAAGAGGACGGGGCAAGCCCAAGGGGAAGAACTAGGACAGATTAAACCTTTTTGCAAAGAATCATCGAGTTGTTTCTTTAGCTCAGCTAATTCTAGTGGTGCCATCTTATAAGGTCTCCTACAGATTGGGACAGTTCCAGGGATAAGATCTATCACGAACTCGACATCTCTGTCAGGTGGAATCCCTGGCAGTTCTTCTGGAAAAACATCCGGGAAGTCACGGACTACCGGGATATCTTCGAGTTCTGGTAGAGGGCTGACATTAAGAGAATAGAGCTGACGTTCAGCCATTCGGGCCAAGACATTGACTATCTTGCCGGATGGATGTGTAAGTTGAACGGTCCTAGTAAAGCAATCAATCTTGGCATAACGAGTTGTCATCCAATCCATACCCAAGATGATGTTTATGTCCGAGGACTTGAGAGCGATTAAAGATGCAAGGAAAACAAGTCAATCGACAAGGATTTCATTTCCATGGCTTACCCTAGAGGTTTGCCACTTTGAACCAGGAGTTTGAATAACCATGGAAGTAGGCATGTCACAAAAAGTCATGTTGTGCAATCGAGCATAGCTCTCAGATATGAACGAATGGGATGCTCCAATATCGAAAAGAACAGATGCCGGATGGCAGTTTACGAGAAGCGTACCAAGGACGACGTTAGGATCCTCATAAGCTTCTTCGGCAGAAACATAGTTGACATGACCACGTGCAGTGGGGATTGGCTTGACATAGTTCACCTTGCCGGTTGGCTTACCACGGCCAACGGGTTTTCCTGGCTGATTCTGGGGACAATCATGCATGTAGTGTCCCGGTTCTCCACACTTAAAACAAGTCACAGTGGTGGTGCGTGGAGCAAAGTTGGAGGGTGGACCTCCATAGGTCTTAGCAGGTGCAAACTGTTGAGTTGGGCAAGGCGCCTCATAGGATGGCCTCGGTGTATACTTGGGTGGCAGAGCAGTGTTAGGAACCCACACACGGCGCTTGTGAGAGCCAGAGCCGGATGAGGAACCAAGGTCTCGAGTATGCTTGCGGGTGGCCTCGAAGTCGGTCTGGCCTGTTTCAGCACTGATAGCCTTGTTTACCAACTTCTGGAAGGAAGTGCACTCGTGCAGACGTAGATCTCGACGGAGTTCAGGGCTGAGTCCCTTGCGGAACCTCGCCTGCTTCTTGGCATCGGTGGATACTTCCTCAGGTGCATAGCATGCCAGATTACCGAACTCGCGGCTATAGCCATCCACAGTTAAACGGCCCTGGGTGAAATTGCAGAATTCCTCCCGCTTGCGATCCATGAGACCTTCCGGAATGTGATGTTCACGGAATGCCTCACTGAACTCAACCCAGCTAGTGACTTGGCCAGCAGGACGCATAGCTTCAAAGTTTTCCCACCAAAGACTGGAAGGGCCCTCAAGATGGTAGGCGGCGTAGATAACCTTGTCAGCTTCGGCCACACGGGCAGAGTGTAGCTTGTGGGTGATACTACGTAGCCAGTCATCAGCATCCAGAGGTTCAGTGGAGTGATGGAACTTTGGTGGACACATCTTGATAAAATCGTGGATTGACACCACGTCATTCCTCTGACGGAACCCAGTGTTCTGCTCTATGCGTTCCAGCAGACGGTTGGTCTCTCTCTTGTTCCGTTCTGCTTCAAGCATAACTTCCGCCAAGGAGAGTGGCTGAGGCAGATTTCCATCTCTAGCCCCACTAGCCTCACCCTGCTCCTGAGCAGCAGGAGTGTTGCGAGTGTTGACCATCCTAGGAAAACAAAACAACGGTTTAGACAAGGATGGCAAAATTTGACATAGAAGTGCAGAATGTAATGGATGGCACAGAATGCAGAGATGTTCATCCGTACGACATGGTAATATAGGAACTGCTATATATACACCAGTGGTCATACACACCATACAAAGTTTCGTACAAGCCAAGGCTAAAGTACAACTGCGGTGAAAGACGATACATCCCATCAGAGGCACTCCGAGCTCCTATACATTATTTAACTACACCTCCGGAACTCAGTACACACTAAGTCATATTCCACAAGACGCGCAGGACTGTGGAAATACAACTACTACAATACTACTACTACCACGGACTAGCTCAGACATTCGCGTAGTAATCCTCGTAGAGATTACCACCGTAGCCTGGAAGTGGTACAGATGGATCTCGGAACTCGCGAGCACTCGAAGGCTGTGGACCATAAGGGCATGGGTGTGGTCTCGGTCCCGATGCTGGTGGTAACCGACGCCCACGTGGAGGTGTAATACCCCCAACGTCACGCCAATCCATGCGATCAGGCAGACGAGTCCGCACAGGATACAAATCCCGCATGTCCAGATATCCGGCGTGCACAGCAGGTGCAAGCCATGTCAAAGTAGTCCACTGAGCGGCTCGAGTATTATACAGCTCCATTCGGAGGGCACGGACCTCACGGTCCCTATCCTCCAACATCTGAATAGTAGTCTGAAGCAGTGGCTCTTCATGAGCAGCATCCGTATACAGACCAGTGTAGTAGCCTTCCTCTCCGGGAAGTGAGGCTGGCATGTAACAGAACTCAGTGTTCAGCAACAGGGCATGCCTAGCACGGAGAATGGTCATCATCGAATAAGCGGCATCCTGCACTGCCATCTCGATGGTAATCCCAAGTCCATAAGACCAATGGATGGGATCATTAGCTCCGGGATATGAGGGGTAAATCCGGACTGTGCAGAAATACTGACTCTGATTGAAATCCCGGTACTGTTCCTCCACGGTGTATTCAGGATACCAGCGATAACCGGTCTCAGTCATCACACGGACTAGCATGGCCGTGTGACCGGGCACATTAATGCACCGAGTCAAACGAACCACTTGGTGAGGGATGCGGCCAGACATCTGAAACACGAAGTAATGCAAAGGCATTAGTGTTTCTGGAAGAAATCGGGCAGTATAACAACTGTAAATGCTCAAACAAAGATTTGAGACATCATACAAATGCTAGCATAGCCACTCAACAATTCCATATCAGGGTTTCGGGTTCAACAATCATCATACTCAAAGGATAGAAACTGAACTGAGGCTTGAAACCAACAATCCTAAGAGTCAACGGATTAGTAACACGTGAACCTAGTAAGGATAAGAGGCCTAGTCCTAAATCCCCGTAGAAAGAATAGACAGACTCAGATCAGAAGGGCATAAGGTAAAGGAGTAAAAAGAGCCTTACGTTCCCTTCCACAATCAATTCACCTACATATAACTAAGAATTTTTCTAGTCTCAACATCGACCAGTTTGGCTTGAGAAACCTACAGGCAGTCCAGCTCTGATGCCAACGCTGTCAGGACCCCGATCCTAAGTCACACCGATCTAGCTGTAACACGTCATATCACTTTGCGGCCTCACGCACGGTAACCCCACGGGTGCCACCTTACCTGGCCCGGGACCGTTTGCGCATTTTGGCACACGTATATGACAGTGTCGCTAGCATCCATATGACAGAGAACCCGGGCCGACATGACTAGTTATAAACCAAAAGTGACACTAAATTACAGAGACAGGCATCCATGACCCAGCAACGAACGTGTCGGTCATCAACGTATGAATCCAAGTCGTAGCAAGCTACATGGACTTAAAGGAACAACGCGTGACATTTCCCCTAAGGGACAGACACAGGAATGAAGAAGGACACATGCCGGCCAGCCTACGTGTTCCGAGCAGTAGCAAGCTACCAAGGCTCATTGGAGACACTAGGAGGCATTTCCCTGTAAGGTAGGCTACCAAAGGAAAACAACTAGGTGTCGGATCCCACACATACCAAGCATTTCAAACATGCACGCAATATGCTCAATATGTGCAAATACAACATTGCATCACAACAGAACTCTATGACTCAAAGTACTTTATTTAAAAGGCTCCAAGAGCCATACATAACATATCCATACAGGTAGGGGTCACATGACCCAACACTCAAGTCATACAGTCATACAAGCACAAGCGGAAGCTACATGTCTGAGTACAGACAACTTAGAAAATAAAACAGGCTTGGTGTAGCCTGACTATCTACAAGGCCCTTCACAAGCTCCAGATCTCCGTCTGGGTGTCAAGCTACTTGTCGACGTCAACGTCTATGTAGAACCCATCAGCAGGGGCAGGGTTCTCCTCTGCAACAGTTATTAAGCAAACATGAGTACAAAGGTACTCAGCAAGTCTTACCACAGAATCTATCATACATGCAACATTATCTAAGGGGGTAGTGGAGTTTATAGCAGAATGCCAGCTTTGACCTTGGCTAACCTATACTACAACTCTCAACAGATTTCAAGATGTTATTACGAACACGAGTCCACTACTCACCACATCAATACACTACCGAGGATCCTCTTCAGTCATCCTACGGAAGGGCCATCCACGGCACTCACACTTATCTTGAGGCTTTTAGTAGTATCCATCAACTTGTCTATGAACTTTAAGAGTAACCAAGTAGTTCGTACCGCGAACAACGGCTATTCGAATAGTTTGATAACCCTGCAGGGGTGTACTTCTTCACACATGTTTTCACCACTTAGTGCCTACACACGACATGTGCTCGGAAGACTTCAAGCGAAAGCCAATGTGGGTGTAGACCACGACCTAACCAACCACTCAAGTCTCTCGTCCAGGTTTATCGCCTATTTGGGTTCCATCCGTGGGGAGATCCGGCCGGGGTGTCGCTCACGGCCCCAAACGATGTGTACAGGGTTTCCGAGTCACCAAACGGGCAACCGGTACACCGTGCCACGTACTTGTCGCATCACAGCCCACCCCGAGGGTCAGCGCTGTGCACGACCTCCAGTAAACTATAAACACCAGAAACTAGTTGCAACTCCTGGACAGTGTACAAGGGCAGTCAATAAGTCGAGCGGGGTCATATTTCAGGGCCCAATGTGTGGTAGTAACTGTAACTTGAATCACACACACAGATCTCGGGTCCTATGGACGATTCCAATGAAACAACCCACCATGTACTCCTACATAGCCTTTCATCGATACCTTTACCAAGCGTGTTCCACACTTCCCTCTCTTTATCGGTATGATCATTTCACTCTGATCCATCACCCAGATGAACCAGACCAGACACAACTCTAAGCATAGCAGGCAACATAAACAAATAGCATGGTGGATCACACATCATATGGCTCAAACAACTCCTACACATGCTAGTGGGTTTCAACTATTTACTGTGGCAATGACAGGTCATGCAAGGGATAGGGTTCAACTACCGCAGCAAGTAGCAGTTCACACGCTGTTGCCTTAATGCAGTAAAAGAGAGCAGGAGCGAGAAGGTTGGGTTTGTATCGGAATGATCAATGATTGCTTGCCTGACAAGGTAGTTGTCGGGTACTGCTCTTCAACTGGATACGCAGCAGTATCCTCGGGAGCAGGACCTAACACAGGGAATACCGACGATACAATCATTAACAAACAAATGCAACAATATGATGCATGTTTATGACATGGCAAGATGCATGTGTGTTGGCTAATGCAACTAAAACCAGAAGGGTTTGAACCTACTTGAATCAAGGATTCAAATTGAAGTTCAAACTATTATTTAAATAAGTGCATTATCATGTTTTTGATGTAGACAGCAAGTTAACTTGTTCAAACATGCATGAAACCAGTGCCATTGGAAATATTGGATTTTTCTGATCATTTTTCATATATAAATCTTTTCCATCTGAGCTATGGTTGATTTTATATGAGTTTTAGAAGTTTTGGGTATTTTCTGGAATTTCCTGAATTATTTTAAATCTAAAAATCCCAGAAAAACCTTTACAGCGTCAGCATGACATCATGCTGACGTCAGCCAGTCAACAGGGCCAGTCCAGGTCAAACCTGACTGGTGGGTCCCTCATGTCAGTGTCTCAGGAGTTAATTCCGGTCATAACCAGGGTTGACTGGGTTTGACTAACAACGGGGGCCCACTGTCAGTGACTGTGGTGACTAAACTAATTACTGTTAGCTCCGAATCAACGGGCCACGTCAGCTCGCCGGAGTTTGGCCGGCGGCGATCATATCGCACGGCGGTGACTCGTCGGAATCCTTATTCCGGCAGCCATTTGCCGCGCGGATGGGCTCGGTGTGCTCCTGGTGATGCACCGCATCCAACGGTGCCACTGGTTGGACGAGAGGTCGCCGGAGTCCACGGCGACGAGCTCGTCCGCGGCGGTTCTCGCACGGAGTTGGTCGGGATGGAGTTGTAGTGCACGGTAGGAGGAGCTAAAGCTCGCTTTAGCTTGCTGGTGACCTACTGAAGCTAATGGCGTGCTCAGCCATGAAGTACGGTGCCTATGGCCGCGGCGGTGAGTTGGCCGGCGGCGGTGATCGTCGGTCAGCAAAGGGGGCGGCGGCTACAAGGCCTAAATGAACCCGTGGAGAGGGGGGTTCGAAGCGTGAGCTCACAGCGGTCGCAGAGGGCGTCGAAGTGAGCTCGGGGACGGTCGGACGACGGCGTACGGGCGGCGGCGATCTCCGGTGCCGGAGGTTGAAGACGACGGCGAGGAGGACGTTGCGGGGCTCCTGGCGTCGTGTGTGTCGGTGGGGAGCTTCGGGGCGATGCGGCGGAGCTAGTGGTGCTTCGGGGAGGCGAGGGAGTGGCGTAGGGCGCGGTGTCAGCGGTCGTCGGCGACGAGCTCGCTCGGGGGAGCTCGGCGGAGGGGAGAGACACGGGGAAGAGGGAAAACGGTCGAGGGGGCTTCGTGGCGTCGTTCTAGTCCGTCCAGAGGGCCGAGGTGCCAGCCAGGCAGGCAGGAGGTGGCCGGCGCATCGGCGGCGCTTGCCACCGAGCTGCTTCGTGCGCTGGCGCAGCGAAGAAGACGGGGATGCCCCTGGTGGGCCGAGCCGGCTGGGCCAGCAGGTAAGTGGCACAGGTAAGTGTTCTTCCTATTTTTCCTTTCCTATTTTCTTTCTGTTTTATTTCTTTTGCAGCGTTGTTCAATTAATAAAAATGCCTAAACATTTTTATAACTCATGACACTTGTCAAACCTACTGTATATAATATGAACAGTAGGAAACATTTTAGTTCAGGATTATTTGAGCATTTAAAATATTTTTAAGTATTTAAATGCCCAAATTCAAATACCATATGATTTAATCCAAAGCCCTTGAGTGTCCTAGGAAATTGTGCACCATTTTTGGCAGAGGTTTAAGACCAAGGCAGAAATGATGAACATTTTTGAAGGGCATTTTGGGTACATTGGAAAATATTTTAACAAACCCTAGTTGTTAGGGGAGGGGTGCTGGGGTTTCTGTTAATCCCATTTCAAGTTTCTTTGAAAGTAAACATGATGCACACTCTAGTTAGGTCCGAATGCAAGTGCTAGCTAGGGATGTGACATTTTTATTTTTTTGCAAGTTTTTTTAATTCTTTCTGGTAAAACCAATTACAAACTTTCTGTTAGTGCAAGTAGTATTCAAATATGAATAGTTTAAATTTGAATTATTTGTTTTCTTTGTTGCTTTATTTATTTTATTTTGTATCTACTTACAACGAAATACTTATTGTTGCTATTTTTATTTTTTTGCAAGTTTTTTTGTTTTGTTTTCTGCATTATTTATTTTCTTTTGTTTTTTGCTTTATTTTTTAATTCTTTCTGGTAAAACCAATTACAAACTTTCTGTTAGTGCAAGTAGTATTGAAATTTGAATAGTACAAACGGACAATGGTATCATACTCGTCTGTTACAAAGTTGGCATGGTATCATCATAATAGTTTCGGAAAAAAGTCTTCACTTTTTCTTCGCTTGTGTCATTTGCTTAATGCGCCGTAACCATGGATAATCTTCATCGTTTATCAGGATGCTTGGGTCAGCCTTGACTTTGAAGGGAGGAATTTCATGAAACTTTTCATAATCTTCGAATATGTCTGTCTTGCCCTCCACTCCCAGGATGTCCCTTTTTCCTGAAAGAACTATGTGGCGCTTTGGCTCATCGTATGATGTATTCGCTTCCTTATATTTTTCTTTTTCTCGGTCTGGTAGACATGTCCTTCACATAGATAACATGTGCCACATCATTGGCTAGGAGGAACGGTTCGTCAGTGTATCCAAGATTTTTCAGATCCACTGTTGTCATTCCATACTGTGGGTCTACCTGTACCCCGCCTACTGACAGATTGACCCATTTGCACTTAAACAAAGGGACCTTAAAATCATGTCCGTAGTCAAGTTCCCATATGTCCACTATGTAACCATAATATGTGTCCTTTCCCCTCTCGGTTGTTGCATCAAAGCGGACACCGTTGTTTTGGTTGGTGCTCTTTTGATCTTGGACAATCGTGTAAAATGTATTCCCATTTATCTCGTATCCTTTGTAAATCAATACAGTCGAAGATGGTCCCCTCGACAACAAGTACAACTAATCACAAACAGTGTTGTCACCTCTGAGACGTGTTTCCAACCAACTGCTGAAAGTCCTGATGTGTTCACATGTAATCCAGTCGTCGCACTGCTCCGGGTGTTTGGAGCGC
Source organism: Secale cereale (assembly GCA_902687465.1). Lineage (NCBI taxonomy): Eukaryota > Viridiplantae > Streptophyta > Magnoliopsida > Poales > Poaceae > Secale > Secale cereale. The sequence continues at coordinate 629,430,403 of LR738714.1, forward strand.
AGACTGTTCTTGTGTTCATCGACATACGGGGTCACCAATGTAGAGTTCTGTAGAACTATGTAGTGTGCTTGAGACCAAGAATATCCGTCCCTGCATATTATTGAGTCCCTTCCAAGCGTGCCTTTTCCAGTCAGTCTCCCCTCGTACCGCGATTTAGGGAGACCTATCTTATTAAGGCCAGGAATGCAGTCAACACAAAACCCGATGACATCCTCTGTTTGATGGCCCATGGAGATGCTTCCTTCTGGCCTAGGGCGGTTACGGACATATTTCTTTAGGACTCCCATGAACCTCTCAAAGGGGAACATATTGTGTAGAAATACGGGCCCCAGAATGACAATCTCATCGACTAGATGAACTAGGACGTGTGTCATGATATTGACGAAAGATGGTGGGAACACCAGCTCGAAACTGACAAGACATTGCGCCACATCACTCCTTAGCCTTTGTACGATTTCTGGATGGATCACCTTCTGAGAGATTGCATTGAGGAATGCACATAGCTTCACAATGACTAATCGGATGTTTTCCGGTAGAAGCCCCCTCAATGCAACCGGAAGCAGTTGCGTCATAATCACGTGGCAGTCATGAGACATTAGATTCTGGAACTTTTTCTCTGGCATATTTATTATTCCCTTTATATTCCACGAGAAGCCAGTCGGGACCTTCATAGTGAGCAGGCATTCAAAGAAGATTTATTTCTCTTCTTTCGTAAGAGCATAGCTGGCAGGACCTTCATACTGCTTCGGAGGGATGCAGTCTTTTTCGTGCAAACGTTGCAGGTCCTCCCGTGCCTCAGCTGTATCTTTGTCTTTCCATACACGCCCAACAAGCCTAGAAGGTTCACGCAAAGGTTCTTCGTCACGTGCATCACGTCGATTGAAGAGCGGACCTCTAGGTCTTTCCAGTAGGGTAGGTCCCAAAATATATATTTCTTCTTCCACATGGGTGCGTGTCCCTCAGCGTCATTCGGAACAGCTAGTGCGCCGGGGCCCATTCTACAGCTGTAAAAGTTCTTCAAGTAATGGCCTTAGGTACACATCAATGTCGTTGCCGGGTTGCTTAGGGCCTTGGATGAGAACTGGCATCATAATGAACTTCCGCTTCATGCACATTCAAGGAGGAAGGTTACACATACATAGCGTCACGAGCCAGGTGCTGTGATTGCTGCTCTGCTCCCCGAAAGGATTAATGCCATCCGCGCTTAAATTAAACCATACGTTCCTTGGGTCCTTTGCAAACTCCTTCCAGTACTTTCTCTCAATTTTTTCCACTGCGACCCGTCAGCGGGTGCTCTCAACTTCCCGTCTTTCTTACGGTCCTCACTGTGCCATCGCATCAACTTGGCATACTCTCTATTTTTATACAAACGTTTCAACCGTGGTATTATAGGAGCATACCACATCACCTTCGCAGGAACCCTCTTCCTGGCGGGCTCGCCGTCAACATCACCAGGGTCATCTCGTCTCATCTTATACCGCTATGCACCGCATACCGGGCATGCGTTCAGATCCTTGTATGCACCGTGGTAGAGGATGCAGTCATTAGGGCATGCATGTATCTTCTCCACCTCCAATCCTAGAGGGCATACGACCTTCTTTGCTACGTATGTACTGTCGGGCAATTCGTTATCCTTCGGAAGCTTCTTCTTCAATATTTTCAGTAGCTTCTCAAATCCTTTGTCAGCCACAACATTCTCTGCCTTCCACTACAGCAATTCCAGTACGGTACCGAGCTTTGTGTTGCCATCTTCGCAATTGGGGTACAACCCTTTTTTGTGATCCTCTAACATGCGATTGAACTTCGGCTTCTCCTTTTGACTTTCACATTGTGTCCTTGCATCGACAATGACCCGGTGGAGATCATCATTTGGTTCCTCTTGATCTTCAGCAGCTTCACCCGTTGCAGCATCATTGGGCACATCGTCTGGTTCCTCTTGATCTTCACCAGCTCCCCCCATTGCAGCATCACCGTATTCAGGGGGCACATAGTTGTCATCGTACTCTTCTTCTTCGCCGTCTTCCATCATAACCCCTATTTCTCCGTGCTCGTCCAAACATTATAGTGTGGCATGAAACCCTTGTAAAGCAAGTGGGAGTGAAGGATTTTCCGGTTAGAGTAAGACATCGTATTCCCACATCTAGTGCATGGACAACACATAAAACCATTCTGCTTGTTTGCCTCAGCCGCATTTAGAAACTCATGCACGCCCTTAATGTACTCGGAGGTGTGTCTGACACCGTACATCCATTGCCGGTTCATCTACGTGCATTATATATAATTAAGTGTGTCAAAAACCATTACAGAACATCATAAATAGATAATTAAGTGACCAAATTAATAGAAGTTCATCATCACATTAAAACCAAAGTACATACATATATAGTTCTCATCTAACACCATATAGCTCTCCATACACATCGAAACTACGTAAAACATTTCAATGCGAAAATAAATGCGATCATAATCGCAACCAAGGTCACAATGGATCCAACGGAATAATGATACCAAGCCTCGGTATGAATGGCATATTTTCTAATCTTTCTAATCTTCAACCGCATTGCATCCATCTTGATCTTGTGATCATCAACGACATCCGCAACATGCAACTCCAATATCATCTTCTCGTCCTCAATTTTTTTTATTTTTCCTTCAAGAATTTGTTTTCTTCTTCAACTAAATTTCACCTCTCGACAATAGGGTCCATCTTGATCTTGTGATCGTCGACGACTTCCGCAACATGCAACTCCAATTCCATCTTCTCCTCCTCCATTTTTTCCAATTTTTTCTTTAAGGAAATGTTTTCCTCTTCAACTAAATTTAACCTCTCCACAAGAGGGTCGGTTGGAATTTCCGGTTCAACTACCTCCTAGACATAATAAAACATCTATGCATGTCAGGTTGGTCGGCATAACTATCATAAACACTAAAACAAATAGTTATAAATTAAAGAAAATATACCACATCTGAATCGTACACAGGACGAGGGCCCACGTGGGCGGATATCAAAATCATCGCACTATATAATAACAAGCAATAATAAACGTAAGAAAATTAGACAAATATCTATCTAAAGCAATAATAACAAGCAATAATAAAAGTAAGAAAAGCATGGACATAACAAGAGGCTCACCACGGTGGTGCCGGTGACGAGATCGGTGGGGGCGATCGACGACGGCGAAGACGGGGACGGGACGTGACGGACCGCTAAACCCAGACAAATCTCGGAGAAAATAGAGCTTCGAGAGGAGAAAAGCTTAACTACTGTGGCTCGGGCATTCCATCGAACACGTTGTGTGCATAGGAGGTGAGCTAGAGCACCACTAACCCCTCTCCCCCTCGGCCAGAAAAAAAAAACAGAGCAGTGTGCTCTGCTCTCGCGCGAGGGTGTATATATAGGCACCTCATTGGTCCCGGTTGGTGCTACGAACCGGGGCTAAAGGTGTGCCTTTGGTCCCGGTTCATATCACCAACCGGGACCAATGGTGGTGGGCCAGGAGCAAGACCCATTGGTCCCGGTTTGTCGCTCCAACCGGGACCAAAAGGTCCAGACGAACCGGTACCAATGGCCCACGTGGCCCGGCCCGCCCCCTGGGCTCACGAACCGGGTCCAGTGCCCCCATTGGACCCGGTTCTTGATTGAACCGGGGCTAATGGGCTGGACAGGGCTGGACCAAAGCCCTGTTTTCTACTAGTGATGATGTTATTGCTATGTTCGATAAGCTTGTTGCCGTCTCTGCTTCCACGGATGGATGGATATTGCTCAAAAATCAATTTATGTACACGAATGAGTACTGTGACGCAATTCAATACGAGCGTCTTGTGTTGGCCGCCACCACCCGTGGCACTGTTTTTGCATGTGATCCTTATTGTTTCAGTAGGTTTGTCTTCCATCGTAATTAGAATTGTTTCATCCACATGCATGCTAGTTAGTATCACCGTACTAATTAACCTTCTTGTGTTTCCAAGGTCTTGTGAACATTTCACCATCTATACTTGAAAAAATTTATAACCAAGGGGGAGCTGATGATGGTGACGATCATGAGCATGAGGACGAGGAGGACCCATATACTCAGTGGCGCTTGGCAACTTATTTCGATGGATCACCTCTTCTTGTATGTATACATGGCACTGTTGATGTTACTAACGAAGCATGCGTTATCTCCGGACCTATTCCAACATCCGTTGTAGGGTATTCCGGATGGATACTAGTGTACTAGCGCCAACACCTCCTCCCTGGTTCATTATTGATAGTGTTGGAGAAAACTCGCTCTTCCTTGGATAAAACTATCCAATGATGGTGAAAGGCGATCCAGCTGCTGTTTAAACAACGTTACTACCATTTATGAGAAGCAACTGTATATATACCTTGGACATTGTTATGGTTCCCTACCCTCGCTATCATAACATGCGTCCTGATATAGGCCGCTTCAGCCCAAATGATCAGTCCTGCGTTGGTCTCGAGATTGACAATAGCTGGCCCTTCCCAGAGAATCAGTTATGGTTCAAAGCAAGCGTTTCCAACGCAGAGGATTTGTTTAGCTGAAGATCATTCCATCTCTTTGTTATTTGTTGTGTGAGAAAAACTTTACTTTACTAGAATTTTTTGCTGGAAATAATATACAATCCAACATGTAACCTCAATGTTGTTGTGTGTTGATGACTTGTTGTATGTAATGAATGGTACATTTGCATATGCATCCCATCAACTCACGCATGCCCGCACATCACACGGGTCGCGTGGCGGCACATATATTATTTTTCTATTTGGATGACAAAAAAAGTACAATGCCACTTTGTATTGGTGTCCGTATGAACAGTGGTAGTGATTTTAGTTGCAAAAATTAGATAGTGCTAGTGATTTTTAGCTGCACATTTTGACAAATCGCAGTGTTACAAGGTTGACAAATGGCAATGTTACTAGATAAACAAATGTCAATCTTTCCAGTTTTGACAAATAGCAACATACCCAAAATGGCAGATATGCAAATCTTACCCAATTGTTTGTATGTGGTTGCACACGGGTCATGCAAAACAATCGTTTGCGTTGCAGGGGTGCAGAAATCCTACACGGCACATTTTCCCTTGGCTTCCTGGGGAAGCTGTCGGTTTGCATCCGAGTGTTCTAACTAAAACGTTTGCGATGAGTGTTTTATATTTGAAAACCATTGACATTATTTCAAATGAAAATCGTTTGATAAATCAGTACATTAAGAGAGAAAAACGCAAGTTCGTTCAAACCATATCTTTCATTCAGTCACACTGCGAATTTATATTCATATGATCGAGAATTCAAGATACAATATTAAAACCTAAAAAAACTATTTCCGGTGGCGGCGGAGGCGGCGTGCCGCGCCGTTGTTGTCATTGTCGTCCTTCGGGATGCCGTTGTTGAAGTGTTCAAGGCAGCACAAAATGTTCTTCACTTGTAAATCAAACATCAAGTCATCGCGCGATCGACGGGCGGGGCACGGGAGGACGATAACTGGCGCCACTGAGAGGTAGCAGTCGACGGCAGCATCCCATGCCGCTGAGGGGGGCACGCATGGGTACGCGCACGGGCGTGGCGGGTGCTGCCAAACGCACGGGGACCGGCACTGCAGTGGGTGGAGGGGCGCGCATTGGTGCGGCGGGTGCAGCCAAATGCACTGGGGCCGATGCCACGGTGGATGGAGGGGCGCGCACGGGCATGGGCACGGGCGCTGGCGCTGGCATGTACACGAGCTTGCGTGGATCCGTGGAGACCTCACTGACGCCCGCGGCTTCCAACTCTGCGATAGTGCTCGGCGACCAGCCCGTCAATGCTACGGGGATGGTCGCTGGCGTGGGCGCGGGGATGGGAGATGGGACGGGAGCGGGGGCAGCAACCGCCGCAGCCACCTCGTTCTAGGCCATGTCCATGAGTCCCCATTCCTCCTTATTTTCTATCTCCTCCGGCTCGTAGTAGACTTCACCAAACTTGAAGACTAGTGGTACATGATCATTCTGCGCCATGGCGGTGAAGGTCTTTAGGGGGGGGGAATGGGAGGCGAATAGTAAGGTCGCCCGTATTAAACAGTGGCTCGGGCGCCATTAATGGAGAGGAAGGTGGGCGGCCATGGAAGTCAAAGGGCTCGCTTCCCGGTGAGCATGCGCAGCGTACAGCTCGCACGCTTCCCAGTGAGCCTGCGCATTGGAGGACAGCTTGCATTCCTCTCGGTCAGCCTGCGCATCGGACTGCGCTCGCACGCCTCCCGTTCAGTCAAGGTCAAGCTGCTGTCCTACAGCCATTAAAACCAAGACATGTGGCGTCACGTGAATGGTTAACAGAACGCACACGTTTTGAATTATACAAACGTTTGAGATATTAAAGTGGCATCTATTTTTTCAAAATGTCTTTGTTGGTTGTAATTATTCGAGTGTGCATTCTCTCAAAATGGACATGAAAAATACCACATCATGTCGGGTGCCATTTCATGATAGCATGCCAAGTTTCATGAATTTCAGACGAGTTTTGGATTTACTAGAATTTGAAAACCAGGCATCTCAATGTTTTGTCAGCAATCAATGGTGCCCTGGTGTTTGAAATTCATTCCCATTTCTTACATGGGGACCAATTGGAGCATGTGCATGTAGTTCAACTTTAAATTATGCACATAAATGCATAGAAAACTTAGTTAATGCATAAAAATGTCCAAAAGAACCCCAAAAAATCACCAAAATTGACACAACACTCCTGTTGTTCTATGTTGACACGAGAAAAAAAATTGGAAGCAATAAGAGGCAGTGGATATCGTTTCATCCCCAAAGGTGGGACGTTCCCTACCGAAACCATGATGCTTGTTGTGAGAAGCTCTGGTTTGTGAGAAGCACATACCGAAACCTGCCCCAAACGGGACAATTTTTTTACTGTGGCATGTTGATGCCGCTCCATGAAAGCATTCCAAGTTTCATGAATTTCACACGAGTTTTGGATTTACTAGAATTTAAAAACCAGGCATCTCAAAGTTTTGTCGGCAATCAATGGTGCCCTGTTGTTTGAAATTCATTCCCATTTCTTGCATGGGACCTAAGCATGCACCCAAGGACACAAATTTGTTTTTTCAACCAATTTATATGCACTGGAGCATGTGCATGTAGTTCAAATTTCAATTATGCACATAAATCCATTAAAAACTCAGTTAATGCATAAAAATGTCCAAACGAACCCCGAAAAATCCCAAAAATTGACACATCACTCATGTTGTTCTATGTTGACACGAGAAATGTTTTGAAAGGAATAAGAGGCAATGGATATCATTTCGTCCCCAAAGGTGGGACGTTCCCTACAGAAACCATCATGCTCGTTGTGAGAAGCTCTGGTTTGTGAGAAGCATATACCCGAACCTGCCCCAAATGGGACAATTTTCTTAACACGACATGTTGATGCCGCTCCATGAGAGCATGCCAAGTTTCATGAATTTCATACGAGTTTTGGATTTACTAGAATTTAAAAACCAGGCATCTCGACGTTTGCCGGCAATCAACAGTGCCCTGCTGTTTGAATTTCATTCCCATCTCTTAAATGGGACCTAGAAAGTCACCCAAGGACACACATGTGATTTTTCAACCAACTTTAGTGCATTGGAGCATGTGCTTGTAGATCAAATTTGAATTATGCACATAAAATTCCTAGAAAACCCAGTTAATGTATAAAATGGCCGAACGAACCCCGAAAAATTCATTCCCATTTTTCCATGGGACCTAAGCAAGCACTAAAGGACACAGATTTATGTTTTCAACCAATTTGTATGCACCGGAGCATGTGCATGTAGTTTAATTTTGAATTGTGCACCTGAAATGGCTAGAAAAACAGTTTAATGTTCGAAATGTCCAAATGAACCCTAAATAATTCCAATTATTTTACGGCACACATACAGTTGCATGTTCACTGCAGATAAAAGGTCTAGCAATTCAAACGACGTCCATTGCCGCAGTGACCCCATTTTGTAATTCAAATCGAGTAGATCCCACAAAGTTTATTCACACCAACCGTGTGAGATGTACTACAAACACTACTAGGAAAAGGCCTACTAATGGCGCTCCTATTTTGGCCATTAATGGCGAACTACTCGTGCGCCATTAGTGCCACGCCATTAGTATTTCTTACTAATGGCGCACCACTGGTGCGCCATTAGTATCTATTATACTAATGGCGCACCACAGGTGCGCCATTAGTATAGACCACGGTGCGCAATTAGTATGGCTCCCAGGGGGGCATATATACCCAGGTGCTTTGGCATACTAATGGCACACTCTTGCGTGATGCGCCATTAGTAACTTTGGCATACTAATGGCGCACTGTTGGATGATGCGCCAATAGTATCCTTTGGCATACTAATGGCGCACTGTGATGTGATGTGCCATTAGTATGAATATTAGTTTTTTTTACTTTTCTGTTTTTTGCACAGGTTACAAAATGTATTATTGGACAGAATATAGACAGCAGCACACAGCAACAATAGATTCATCGAATACAATAGAATATTAGTCTCTGAATACAATTCATCATATTAGTCTCCGAATACAATTCATCATATTAGTCTCCGAATTCAAAAGACTGAACAAAGATAGAACATTATATTACAAGTCTCGAGACCGCGAGTAGCGAGTTTGTCTTCACATTACAAGTCGATATCGATCATCTAAACTACCATCACATAGAAGAGAGATGCGGTCATCACGATTAGCATCAGAACGATGAAACTCGTCTTCATCCGGTTCCTCCAACGCTCCCTCCCCTCTCCCGCTAGATAGCGGGCGTATCTAGATTCCGCCTCCGCCCTAGTGGTGTACCCTTTGTAACTGTTACCGCTGAAATGGTGAACTTGTCTCTGACACTCCTCCCAGTCGTCGTAGACTCCGGGAACCTTACCCTTGTACACGACATACGACGCCATCGCTATGCAGTAGCCAAACGAAACATTAGTACCAATTCACAGACAATACATAAGCAATATATAAGTATGCAACAGAACGATCGGAAGAGAAAAGCAAGACATTAATAGCATCGATTACATCTAGGTTGAATGACTGTCGAAACCAAAGAGACATACTACAAGTTCATTAAAGTTTAATTACAACATGAGCCAATCGATGTTTCAGAACTAGACACAGCATCACTACTTTTGACTCGACTCAAGGGACCGGAGCGTGGATGAAGCCGCCGTCTATCGTGGGAGTCATGAAATCGCGGGCGTTGTCAGCCTGCATTTGTAGCATTGTGTCTATGTCACTGTTGGACGGTTGATTTCTGAGGTAGAACTGCCCCGAGATACGAAGGACATCTTGATGGATGATTTCCACAAACTCCGACTGGATGCGAAAGAATTCTTGTCTGATGTCCGCGTCCTGGATTGCCGACACGCTCGCGGCCCAATCTTTGAGTTTACTTGGTAGCAGAAGGTGATGATGGTCCCGTACGATCGCCCACATGTGATGGATGGCGTAGTAGGCACCCTTCTGACCGCCAGGCGGCTGCTTGACGCAGCAGAATGTCGTATTGTGGGCGAACACGTGCTTGCCGTACTTACGAAGAGGCCTGGTGAAGGTGCCTCCAGATTTGGCGTAGCCGGGGAGAACATCATCAAGAACTATCTTGACATTTGTGTAGTCTACCTTCGACTGACGGTCCGAGTCAAAATACATGGCCGTGGAATATTTCGGGCTTATGAGGATGATTGTGCAATGTGTGTCCCTGCACAAAACACGGAATGTTAAATTAAAAACGATCGAAATCTAAAAATTCAGATGTTACGGGGCGGTTGAGGGGACGACTTACTCGGGAAAGTAAGGCACGAGGAAGTTATCCTTATCTCGGTTTGCTAGAATGACGCCTTCGAGGTAAGAACTCGCGACTTGCCGGTCCCCAGCGCTGCCCAAGATCTTGGCACGCATGTAGAAGGGGTCGACTATCACGATGTCTGGGGTCTTGTCTCTAATGATCCGCATCTCCATACTCAGCGAAAATAGCCGAATGAAGGTGTAGTGCAGCGGATGAAGGTTAAACATAGCGAAGATGTCATCCAACCGCAGGACGATCGTACCCCCGATGGAGTTATCCACAAAGCCCTTGCCCTCTGGCACCTTGGCCGCGAAAACCGGGTATGCCACATCCTTCTCTCTGAGATGCCGCTTCTCCAAAGAAAGAACACTGTCATGCAGACTCCGCATAGCACTGGTTGCAGCATTGAGCATATTAGTCGGTAGCATCGGCCTACCCGCCACATGCACCCTCCTCATTATTTCCTCAGGTGAAGGTGGCCCGTCCTGAGCATGGATCGTACTCGGTGCCGGCTGGCTCGCACCCTTGTTACTCTTTCATTTCCGTGCCTTCTTCTTCTCCTGTAATGGGACCGAGTTCTGCTCACAGATGTAACACCCCAAATTTTTGAGTTGGTTCTCTTCCAAAATTTTGGTCTTTTGGAAGAGGGTTATTTTATCTTTTCTTGAACCTCTTCTAAAATCTTTCTGGCCAAGGTTTTTTGGAGATTTCTCAAGCTTGGTTTTTGACCTTGAAGATCTTCTCTTGGGTTGGCTCAAGCCCAAGTTGAGTTTCAAAGAAGTTGTTTGAATTCTCCCCTTCTTGATTTTTGCCTCTCAAGTTTGATCTTGGACTTATCCTCCCCTCTAACCTTCATCTTGCCTTGACCCCAACAGAAATATTTCTCTCCAAGACTCTCTTCACACCTTAGGACAAATATTTCATCAATTCCAGTAAGTTTTAACCTTATTGGAAATTTTCTTCTATTTATTTTACTCCAAAAACAAATTTTGTCTTTTATAGTGGACCTAGGTAATTTACAAAGGAACCACCATGCCTAGCTTGTTGTTTGATTCCAAACCAACTCTCCTAGATAGTCTTTAGTACCCACAAACTAGATCCATCTTGTTTCACTGGTCCATAGTTCAAAATTTTCAAATTTCACCTGCTGCAAGTTTGGACCAGATTTGCAAAATTTGGTGAAATTCATATTTATCTTCTTCCAAAAATCCTGTGAAAAATCAAGTAGCCTCTAGATGCATCAAGAGGCCACTCCACCAAAAATCAGCCCCAGAAATATTTCACACATACCAGAAACATTTCATCAAACACTTAGCTTACATTGTACTGTCAGCTGTTAACTGAAACTGTCGACAGACAGTTCGACAGTTCGTCAGTTTCGTCAGTTTCAACAGGCACAGCGACAAACCTCGCCAGTAACCCCCTTGGCTCGACGCTGCACTGCAGCTTCTTCTTATCCAGTGCGCCGCATGCTCGCTTGGCCGCTTCTGGGCGTCGGTGGCACTCTGGCCCGACCACGCCGGCGACTGCCACGGCAACAGCGCCGCCCGTGGCGGCTGACAGAAGCAACCCCGCACCTCGACGCCGTTTAGCGCCGCCCAAATCATCCCAGCGCTCCACGTGTCCACCTCCAGCGCCAGCGCACGCCTGCCGCACCGTCGCCGTGGCCTGGCACGCGCAGAGCGCGGTTTCCGCCGCCGACGTGCCGCGCGGCCGTTCCGTCGAGGGCAGCCCGTAACTCCCTCTCCCCTGCTGAGTTAGGTGCGGGAATGGAACCACTACACCCCCTAGACGATGCTCAAGCCCCTAACTCCGCCGTTCGACCACAGCAGCATCGTAATCGACTCGCCGGACTTATCCATTCACGACAACCACCTCGGGCCGGCTATATAAGGCACCCCCGAGCTCGTTCTGGAGCCCGCACACCTTCACTACCTCTCTAGACCACGCCCATCCTCTGGAATAGCCTCGAGGGGCCCTTCTTCCCCAACTCCGGCCAACTCCCGCCGCCTCGGGCTCCAGCAGCGTTCACTCCGGTGAGAGGTTCTCCGCCGCCGTGGACTCGAGCGTAGCACCCTGGCACCCACCTGGACCTAACCCCCACCTTAATTTGATCCCACGAACCCTCTCCGACGAGGCCCACTACCACCCGAGCCGCCGTCCGTGGGAGACAGGGCTGCCGTCGACGTGCGGCTCGCCGACACTCATCTCCACCACCGTTCGACGCGGAAGACCACCAGGAAGTCGTACGTATCACTCCCCTCCCCTAAATCGCCGTGGATCGACGCCGGCGATCACCGCAGCACCGGCGCCGGCGCGGCTCTGTTTCCAGTTTTCAAACCCGACAAGTGGGGCTCTTGTCAGCCTCACATCTCTGCCCTCGAACCGTTTTCTGTAAGCGCCTTCGGGCAAAGTACGCTTTCTCCTTCAGTTGACGTACTGCGTACCGGCTCGCTTTGCTGTTTTCTGTTCTAGCCCCTAGAACTTTTCTGTTTCATTACAGATGAGTCCCTGGACAGAAACTCTAATATCTTTTAAACTAAAAATGATTTTGAGTTGATTCTTTTTCTGTCGTCCTTAGTTTTCTGCCTAGTTTTTTTTCATATTTATGTGGAAATTTTTGAAGCAACTTTATTTGCACGAGCGGTATTTATGTTAGTATATATTTGTTTGAATGCATAGATACCAGAGGCCGTGACGGAGACGCGAACCACACCGAGTTAGGCTCCGACTTCTCAGAACCAGGCAAGCATGTTTGAACTTTTGATATGATGAGTGTGGCGCATGTTTGCTCGAGTAATTCGTTTCATGAGCATGACCATATGGACATAAGTGTATGGTTATATTTAATGCTAGTAAGCTTCCGGTGAGCCCCGAAGGATAATGTTTGAACCACCTGGATCATATGGTGATATGATGGGTGGAATGCTGGTATTGTTGGAGCATGCCAGTGGTTGGTAAACTCAGTATCGACGGAGATCATGTCATGATTCCGTTCGTCTCCTTTTTCGGTACTATCATAGGCCGTCCATTGGGATTACGGTCTAGTCAGTTGTAAACCACTTCCCGAGTACACACCAAGTAGAGGGGCCGGGATGAGGGTTCCATGGCCCTGGATTAAAGCCCGTCATCCGGTCAGGGGGCATGGGTGTTTCCGGTTGGGACCGAGAGGGGGGCACCCCTTAGAGCGCGCATATATAAATTTGATCCCATGCTATTCGAGGTTGTAGCCTCCCCGTCTTAAAGTTTTTCGTGACTGTCGTCGCGGGTGATTTTGAACGACAGGATGTTAAATGGGTGTGTACTGGTTAGTTGGGTTTCTGCTAAAACACCGTAGGCGGACTAGCCCACGTGGCTAGTAGAACCCGTTGGCTATGAGTTAATGGTACAAGCTCTGCAGAGTTAAATTCCTTCAGTAGCCATGTTTATGGCCTAGGGTCATTCTTCATGTCAACCCGGTGACCGTCTCTACTATATACTTGTTGGTAACCATAATAGTGTTTTCGTCAAGTTCATTTGGTAGATGAACTCACCAACTATCTCTGTATTGATTTATTTTCAGAAGTATTTCATCATTATACTATTGCTATTTACAAGCCCTTTATGTGATGTCGCTCAGACGTCCAACCGTGGCATTCTTGTTATAAGCCCTTTATATGATGTCGCTCAGACGTCCGACTGTGGCATTCTTTTTAATTATAAGCCCTTTATGTGATGTCGCTCACACGTCCGACTGTGGCATTCTTGTTATAAGCCCTTTATGTGATGTTGCTCA
>LR738714.1:629444039-629457726 GCA_902687465.1 Secale cereale
TATGTGATGTCGCCCAGACGTCCGACTGTGGCATTCTTTTTATAAGCCCTTTATGTGATGTCGCTCAGACGTCCGACTGCGGCATTATTTTTATAAGCCCTTTCTGTGATGTCGCTCAGACGTCCGACTGTGGCATTCTTTTTATTTATAAGGCCTTTATGTGATGTCGCTCAGACATTCGACTGAGGCATTCTTGTTATTTATTTTGGCTATAAGCCCTTTATGCGGTGTGGCTCAGACGCCCGACTGTGGCCTACTATCTTTTATTATTTCACGAGGCGTCACCCAGACACTCGTTTGGTCTCCTTCTATTTTATCTTATGGATTTCGGGAGGATTACCGCCCGACTTCTATCGTTGCATACAGCACCTTGATATCTTATTCCTGGTCGCATTTTTGCTGGAATACTCATATGCATCATGTTGGCATTTATTATATCTTAAGTCCGAACTGTCTTGCGAGTACATTCAAAGTACTCACCTGGCTTGTTGATTTGGCCAGATGTGGATGGAGGCGATCTCATGGATGAAGAATTCGATAGCGAGTCCGACGCTTAGTGGAGTCCCAGTCAGTCTCTTGCGATCCTGGAGTTGATCACTATTTTATAACCGCTTCCGCCTACCACCAAATAAATTCATCGGGTCTCACTCCGATACTCGATGAGCTGTAATATTTTTGGAGTCACATCACCCACTTCATTGTGACATATTCCATCACCTTTTATTACGAGTTAGTAGTATGCCACCCTGCCTTGTGTCATATCCGCCTCTATGTAATATATTGGCGCGCTTGTAATAAAATTGTTGAGCAACCCCCAGCTCAACCTTGTATAATATTTAGTGTACTGGAATTCTGTGTCAAGGATTTGTCTGCCAGCAGGTAATAATATTCCTCGCTGGTTTTATAATAAGGTCGGCCTTCCGGTAATTATTTTACTGAAGGACCGGTCCTGACAACAGACCGCCTTCTTGAGTGTGTTGGGGCTGATAATATTTCGCACCTCGGCTATCTGAGGCTCGGTGAAGTCGGCAGCTGGAGGCGTCTCCAGAGAACTGAACGGCAGACGACGCCTCTTGCAATTTGGTTTCTCCATGGTACCAGCTAGATCACGCACGTCTTTTGTAGGGTTGGGTTCATGAGAAGGAGGCCCCATGAATTCGCCATCGTACCCATGATCGGCAAAGTACTCATCGACGTTGGCAAATGTATCGTCATCGTTGTCGTCGTCGTCGTTCGGATCCTGTGCCATATGCATGTTCGGATCCAGTGCCATAGAGATGTCTGGCACCGTTGCGGCGGTCTTGCCATGGCTTGGCGCCGGCACGACTGGCAGTGTTGTCTTTGGGGCTGTGTCCCCCACCCCCAAACGAATTTGGCTCTTCGGCCAAAGCAGGGGGCAGCTTAGGCAGGCGCTGAGGGTCATCACATCATCTTCGTCGGGTCGAATCGGAGGTAACAACTCGTCGCAGCCTGGCAGCACCCGAACCAGTTGAACCCTATACAAGGTGGGTGGCATCGGAGTGCCGTGGAACACGGGGTTGCCCGGTTGAATGATTTTTCCCCTGGCGACATCGACCAACTCGTTGTTCATGAAGTGCAGGAGAGTGCACGGAACGTCAGCGGCGCCCTGCGAAAACATGTAGGGCGTTAGGGATGCCCAGTCAAAGGCAAGGAGATGAAGTCCTCCGCCGAGAGAGGCTTAATTAGTTACCGTGATGATGGCATCGAGCTCGGCTAATGTCGAGGCACCGCCAACGGCGGGCGTGCAATTGACGAAGTGGCCGCTTGCTATAGAGGTGGCGGCCGGCGTACACCCGGGTGCATTAATCTCCCGTGCCGGTGTCGGAGACACCAATGCCGCCTCCGCCGGAGACACCAATGGCCCTGCTATCGCGTTGTGCGAGTTGCTGGCCGTGTAGCTGGGAATCGGGGGCGGCCCCTGTTGGTCGCCCGCAATCCACATCGCCAGCCCCTGAATCAAGGTAGGAATAATGCCGGTGAGTGTCGATCCCAGTTGTTGTTGCACTTGCTCTTGGACAATCTCCGGAATCCGCGCCACTTGTGCCTTGAGTCCTTGAACCTCGCGCGACTGGCTTTCCGAGCTGGTCTTTTTCTCCTTTCGCCCACCAGCGTTATAGTATGACGACCATTTTGTGGACAAGCCTTTGCCGGCCACACGACCAGCTGACGACGGCTTACTGAGCTTATCCTTTTTTTCATTACATTCAACGCCCTATTTAGAGTGGTGTCCCAAGGGGTGCTCTGAGTCGACCCCGCGCTACTGCTTTTAGTCGCCTGTGGAAGGAATGTGAACCATTTAGAAATTTGGCTTCATTAATTAGAATGCAACCACATGGAGCTAATTACACGGGGATGTATTCCTTACCAGAACAAGCTCAAGCGCCCTGGTCTTCGGATCCGTGGTAAGCTCCTTTGTTTTCCGGTCCTTCTTGTACCGGGCCCTGACAAAGTTCCTAGTCTGCTTGTCACCGTATTTATCTAAGAGGGGCGGTAGGCCTTGCTCGGCACGCTCCGCCTCCTCCTTGTCCCATATAGGCTCCGCCACTCTGTAACCGCCGAGACCAAGTGTGTGTTCCCCTAAGTTCAACTCCCGCATTTCTTTCCCCCACTGACTTGATTCGGAGGTTGTGGTGCTCTCGCACTTGATCTTGAAGTCGTTGTAGTCATCTTCGGTGATCGAAGGATTTTTCTCCTTGATCTTCTCATAACTAAATGTTGGGGAACGTAGTATTTTCAAAATTTTCCTATGATCACGCAAGATCTATCTACTAGATGCATAGCAACGAGGGGGAGAGTGTGTCAACGTACCCTCGTAGACCGGGAGCGGAAGCGTTAGAACAACGCGGTTGATGTAATCGTACGTCTTCACGGCCCGACCGATTAAGCACCGAAACTACGACACCTCCGATTTCTAGCACACGTTCAGCTCGATGACGTCCCTCGAACTCCAATCCAGCCGAGTGTCGAGGGAGAGTTCCGTCAGCACGACGGTGTGGTGACGATCTTGATGTTCTACCGTCGCAGGGCTTCGCCTAAGCACCGCTATAATATTATCGAGGAGAACTATGGTGGAGGGGGAAACGCACACGGCTAAGAGATCAAGAGATCAATTGTTGTGTCTAGAGGTGCCCGCTTGCCCCCGTATATAAAGGAGGGAGGGAGAGGCCCGCCCTAGAGGGGGCGCGCCAAGTGTGGGGAGTCCTAGTAGGACTCCCAAGTCCTAGTAGGATTCCCCTTTCCTTTCCGGAGTAGGAGAGAAGGAAAGAGGGGGAGAGGGAGAAGGAAAAGGGGGCTGCACCCCTTGTCCAATTCGGACCAGAAGGGGGGCGCGGGCCTCCTTCCTTTTGGCCTCTCTCTTCTATTCCCGTAACTCCCCGGTACTCCGAAAATACCCGAATCACTCGGAACCTTTCTGATGTCCGAATATAGTCATCCAATATATCAATTTTTACGTCTCGACCATTTCGAGATTCCTCATCATGTCCCCAATCTCATCCGGGACTCCAAACAACTTCGGTACATAAAAACTCATAAACTCATAATTAAACTGTCATCGAAACCTTAAGCGTGCGGACCATACGGGTTCGAGAACTATGTAGACATGACCGAGACACGTCTCCGGTCAATAACCAATAGCGGAACCTGGATGCTCATGTTGGCTCCCACATATTCTACGAATATCTTTATCGGTCAAACCGCATAACAACATACGTTGTTCCCTTTGTCATCTGTATGTTACTTGCCCGAGATTCGATCGTCGGTATCTCAATACCTAGTTGAATCTCGTTACCGGCAAGTCTCTTTACTCGTTCCGTAATACATCATCCCGTAACTAACTCATTAGCTGCAATGCTTGCAAGGCTTATAGTGGTGTGTATTACCGAGTGGGCCCAGAGATACCTCTCCGACAATCAGAGTGACAAATCCAAATCTCGAAATACGCCAACCCAACATGTACCTTCAGAGACACCTGTAGAGTACCTTTATAATCACCCAGTTACGTTATGACATTTGGTAGCACACAAAGTGTTCCTCCGGTATTCGGGAGTTGCATAATCTCATAGTCATAGGAACATGTATAAGTCATGAAGAAAGCAATAGCAGTAAAACTTAAACGATCATAGTGCTAAGCTAATGGATGGGTCTTGTCCATCACATCATTCTCCTAATGATGTGATCCCGTTGATCAAATGACAACTCATGTCTATGGCTAGGAAACATAACCATCTTTGATCAATGAGCTAGTCTAGTAGAGGCATACTAGGGACACTTTGTTTTGTCTATGTATTCACACATGTACTAAGTTTCCGGTTAATACAATTCTAGCATGAATAATAAACATTTATCATGATATAAGGAAATAAATAATAACTTTATTATTGCCTCTAGGGCATATTTCCTTCAGTCTCCCACTTGCACTAGAGTCAATAATCTAGATCACATCACCATGTGATTAACACCAATAGTTCACATCACCATGTGACTAACACCCATAGTTCTCATCGCCATGTGACCAATACCCAAAGGGTTTACTAGAGTCAACAATCTAGTTCACATCCTGATGTGATTAACACCCAAAGAGTACTAAGGTGTGATCATGTTTTGCTTCGTGAGAGAAGTTTAGTCAGCGGGTCTATTACATTCAGATCCGTATGTATTTTGCAAATTTCCATGTCTACAATGCTCTGCATGGAGCTACTCTAGCTAATTGCTCCCACTTTTAATACGCATCCAGATTGATACTTAAAGTCATCTGGATTCGTGTAAAGCTTGCATCGGCGTAACTCTTTACGACGAACTCTTTATCACCTCCATAATCGAGAAACATTTCCTTAGTCATCTAGTAACTAAGGATAATTTTGACCGTTGTCCAGTGATCTATTCCTGGATCACTTTTGTACCTTCTTGCCAAACTCATGGTAAGGTACACAACATGTTTGGTACACAGCATGGCATACTTTATAGAACCTATGACTGAGGCATAGGGAATGACTTTCATTATTTCTCTATCTTTTGCCGAGGTCGGGCTTTGAGTCTTACTCAACTTCATACCTTACAACTCAGGCAAGAACTCCTTTGACTGATCCATTTTGAACTACCTCAAAAACTTGTCAAGGTATGTATTTATTGAAAAACTTTATCAAGCATCTCGATCTATCTCTATAGATCTTGAGGCTCAATATGTAAGCAGCTTTACCGAGGTTTTTCTTTGAAAAAAAAACTCCATTCAAACACTCCTTTATGCTTTCCAGAAAATTTCTACATCATTTCTGATCAACAATATGTCATTCACATATACTTATCAGAAAGGCTATAGTGCTCCTACTCACTTTCTAGTGAATACAGGCTTCACCACAAGTCTGTATAAAACTATATGCTTTAATCAACTTATCAAAGCATATATTCCAACTCTGAGATGCTTGCACCAGTCCATAGATGGATCGCTGGAGCTTGCACACTTTGTCAGCACCTTTAGGATCGACAAAACCTTCTGGTTGCATCATATACAACTCTTCTTTAAGATATCCATTCAGGAATGCAGTTTCGACATCCATTTGCCAGATTTCATAATCATAAAATGCGGCCATTGCTAACATGATTCAGACAGACTTAAGCATCGCTACGGGTGAGAAAATCTCATCGTAGTGAACTCCTTGAACTTGTCGAAAAACTTTCACAACAAGTCGAGCTTTGTAAACAGTAACATTACTGTCAGCGTCGGTCTTCCTCTTTTAGATCCATTTATTTTCGATGGCTTGCCGATCATCGGGCAAGTCAACCAAAGTCCACACTTTGTTCTCATACATGGATCCCATCTCAGATTTCATGGCCTCAAGCCATTTTGCGGAATCTGGGCTCATCAATGCTTCCTCATAGTTTGTAGGTTCATCATGGTCTAGTAACATGACTTCCAGAACCGGGTTGCCGTACCACTCTGGCGCGGAATGTACTGTGGTTGATCTACGAGTTCAGTAGTAACTTGATCCCAAGTTTCATGATCATCATCATTAGCTTCCTCACTAATTGGTGTAGGAATCACTGAAACTAGTTTCTATGATGTACTACTTTCCAATTCAGGAGAAGGTACAATCACCTCATCAAGTTCCACTTTCCTCCCACTCACTTCTTTTGAGAGAAACTCCTTCTCTAGAAAGGATCCATTCTTAGCAACGAATATCTTCCCTTCGGATCTGTGATAGAAGGTGTACCCAACAGTCTCCTTTGGGTATCATATGAAGACACATTTCTCCGACTTGGGTTCGAGCTTATCAGGTTGAAGCTTTTTCACTTAAGCATCGTAGCCCCAAACTTCAAGAAATGACAACTTTGGTTTCTTGCCAACCCACAGTTCATAAGGTGTCGTCTCAACGGATTTAGATATTGCCCTATTGAACGTGAATGTAGCTGTCTCTGATGCATAACCCAAAACGATAGTGGTAAATCGGTAAGAGACATCATAGATCGCACCATATCTAATAAAGTACGGTTACAACGTTCGGACACACCATTACTTTGTGGTGTTCCGGGTGGCGTGAGTTGTGAAACTATTCCACATTGTTTCAAATGAAGACCAAACTCGTAACTCAAATATTCACCTCCACGATCAGATCGTAGGAACTTTATTTTCTTGTTACAATGATCCTCTACTTCACTCTGAAATTCTTTGAACTTTTCAAATGTTTCAGACTTGTGTTTCATTAAGTAGATATACCCATATCTGCTTAAATCATCAGTGAAGGTCAGAAAATAACGATACTCGCCGCGAGCCTTAACACTCATCGGTCCACATACATCAGTATGTATGATTTCCAATAAATCAGTTGCTTGCTCCATTGTTCCGGCGAACGAATTTTTAGTCATCTTGCCCATGAGGCATGGTTCGCAGACACCAAGTGATTCCAAAAGTCCATCACTATGGAGTTTCTTCATGCGCTTTACACCAATATGACCTAAACGGAAGTGCCACAAATAATTTGCACTATCATTATTAACCTTGCATCTTTTGGCTTCAATATTATGAATATGTGTATCACTACGATCGAGATCCAACAAACTATTTTTCATTGGGTGTATGACCATCGAAGGCTTTATTCATGTAAACAGAATAACAATTATTCTATGACTTTAAACGAATAACCGTATTGCAACAAACATGATCAAATCATATTCATGCTCAACGCAAATGCCAAATAACATTTATTTATGTTCTACACTAATTCCGAAAGTATAGGGAGTGTGCGATGATGATCATATCAATCTTGGAACCACTTCCAACACACATCGTCACTTCACCTTTAACTAGTCTCTGTTCAATTCGCAACTCTCATTTCGAGTTACTAACTTTAGCAACTAAACAGGTATCAAATACCCAGGGGTTGCTATGAACACTAGTAAAGTACACATCAATAATCTGTATATCAAAATATATCGTTGTTCACTTTGCCATCCTTCTTATCCGCCAAGTATCTAGGGCAGTTCCACTTCTAGTGACTATTTCCTTTGCAGTAGAAGCACTTAGTTTCAGGCTTCAGTTTAGCTTTGGGTTTCTTCATGGAAGTGAAAACTTGCTTGTCATTATTCTTGAAGTTCCCCTTCTATCCCTTTGCCCTTGACTTGAAACAAGTGGTCTTGTTAACCATCAACACTTGATGTTCTTTCTTGATTTCTACCTTCGCTGATTTCAGCATCGCAAAGAGCTCGGGAATTACTTTCGTCATCCCTTGCATATTATAGTTCATCACGAAGTTATACTAACTTGGTGATAGTGACTAGAGAACTTTGTCAATTACTATCTTATATGGAATATAAACTCCCACTTGATTCAAGCAATTGTAGTACCCAGACAGTCTGAGCACATGCTCACCGGTTGAGCTATTCTCCTCCATCTTGTAGGCAAAGTACTGTCAAAGGTCTCATACCTCTCAACACGGGCATGAGTATGAAAATACTAATTTCAACTCTTGGAACATCTCATATGCTCCGTGGCGTTCAAAACGTTTTTCAAGTCCCGGTTATAAGCCGTAAAGCATGGCGCACTAAACTATCAAGTAGTCATCATACCGAGCTTGTCAAACTTTCATAACGTCTGCATCTGCTCCTGCAATAGGTTCGTCACCTAGCGGTGCATCAAGGACATAATACTTATGTGCAGCAATGAGGATAATCCTCAGATCACGGACCTAGTCCGCATCATTGCTACTAACATCTTTCAACTTATATTTCTCTAGGAACATATAAAATAAACGGGGAGCTACATCGCGAGCTATTGATCTACAACATAGATATGCTAATACTACCAGGACTAAGTTCATGATAAATTAAAGTTCAATTAATCATATTACTTGAAGAACTCCCACTTAGATAGACATCCCTCTGGTCATCTAAATGATCACATGACCCAAATCAACTAAACCATGTCCGATCATCACGTGAGATGGAGTAGTTTTCAATGGTGAACATCTTATGTTGATCATATCTACTATATGATTCACGCTCGACCTTTCGGTCTCCAGTGTTCCGAGGCCATATCTGCATATGCTAGGCTCGTCAAGTTTAACCCGAGTATTCCGCAGGTGCAAAACTGGCTTACACCCGTTGTATTTGAACGTAGAGCTTATCACACCCGATCATCACGTGGTGTCTCGGCACGACAAACTTTCGCAACGGTGCATACTCAGGGAGAACACGTATACCTTGAAATTTTGTAAGGGATCATCTTATAATGCTACCGCCGTACTAAGCAAAATAAGAAGCATAATAAGATAAACATCACATGCAGTCAAAATATTTGACATGATATGGCCATCATCATCTTGTGCTTTTGATCTCCATCTCCAAAGCACCGTCATCATCACCTTCGTCACCAGCGCGACACCTTGATCTCCACCGTAGCATCGTTGTCGTCTCGCCAACTATTTCTTCTACGACTATCGCTACCGCTTAGTGATAAAGTAAAGCAATTACATGGCGATTGCATTTCATACAATAAAGCGACAACCATATGGCTCCTGCCAGTTGCCGATAACTTTACAAAACATGATCATCTCATACAAAACCGTATAACTCATCATGTCTTGACCATATCACATCACAACATGCCCTGCAAAAACAAGTTAGACGTCCTCTACTTTGTTGTTGCAAGTTTTACGTGGCTGCTACGGGCTTAGCAAGAACCGTTCTTACCTACGCATACAAAACCACAACGATATTTCGTCAAGTATGTGTTGTTTTAACCTTCACAAGGACCGAGCATAGCCACACTTGATTCAACTAAAGTTGGAGAAACTGACACCCGCCAGCCACCTGTATAGGAAGCACGTCGGTAGAACCAGTCTCGCGTAAGCGTAAGCGTAATGTTGGTCCGGGCCCCTTCATCCAACAATACCGCCGAATCAAAGTATGACATGCTGGTAAGCAGTATGACTAGTATCGTCCACAACTCACTTGTGTTCTACTCGTGTATATCATCTACGCATAGACCTGGCTCTGATACCACTATTGGGGAACGTAGTATTTTCAAAATTTTCCTACGATCACGCAAGATCTATCTACTAGATGCATAGCAACGAGGGGGAGAGTGTGTCTACGTACCCTCGTAGACCGGGAGCGGAAGCGTTAGAATAACGCGGTTGATGTAGTCGTACGTCTTCACGGCTCGATCGATCAAGCACCGAAACTACGGCACCTCCGAGTTCTAGCACACGTTCAGCTCGATGACGTCCCTCGAACTCCGATCCAGCCGAGTGTCGAGGGAGAGTTCCGTCAGCAGGACGGCGTGGTGACGATCTTGATATTCTACTGTCGCAGGGCTGCGCCTAACCACCGCTATAATATTATCGAGGAGAACTATGGTGGAGGGGGCACCGCACACGGCTAAGAGATCAAGAGATCAATTGTTGTGTCTAGAGGTGCCCCCTTGCCCCCGTATATAAAGGAGGGAGGGAGAGGCCGGCCCTAGAGGGGGCCCGCCAAGTGTTGGGAGTCCTAGTAGGACTCCCAAGTCCTAGTAGGACTCCCAAGTCCTAGTAGGATTCCCCTTTCCTTTCCGGAGTTGGAGAGAAGGAAAGAGGGGGAGAGGGAGAAGGAAAAGGGGGCTGCACCCCTTGTCCAATTCAGACCAGAAGGGGGCGCGCGCCTCCTTCCTTTTGGCCTCTCTCTTCTATTCCCGGAACTCCCCGGTACTCCGAAAATACCCCAATCACTCAGAACCTTTCCGATGTCCGAATATAGTCGTCCAATATATCGATTTTTACGTCTCGACCATTTCGAGACTCCTCGTCATGTCCCCGATCTCATCCGGGACTCCGAACTCCTTCGGTAGATCAAAACTCATAAACTCATAATAAAACTGTCATCGAAACCTTAAGCGTGCGGACCCTACGGGTTCGAGAACTATGTAGACATGACCGAGACACGTCTCCGATCAATAACCAATAGCGGAACCTGGATGCTCATATTGGCTCCCGCATATTCTACGAATATCTTTATCGGTCAAACCGCATAACAACATACGTTGTTCCCTTTGTCATATGTATGTTACTTGCCCGAGATCCGATCATCGGTATCTCAATACCTAGTTGAATCTCGTTACCGGTAAGTCTCTTTACTCATTCCGTAATACATCATCCCGCAACTAACTCATTAGCTGCAATGCTTGCAAGGCTGATAGTGGTGTGTATTACCGAGTGGGCCCAGAGATACCTCTCCGACAATCGGAGTGACAAATCCTAATCTCTAAATACGCCAACCCAACAAGTACCTTCGGAGACACCTGTAGAGTACCTTTATGATCACCCAGTTATGTTGTGACGTTTGGTAGCACACAAAGTGTTCCTCCGGTATTCGGGAGTTGCATAATCTCATAGTCATAGGAACATGTATAAGTCATGAAGAAAGCAATAACAGTAAAACTTAAACGATCATAGTGCTAAGCTAACGGATGGGTCTTGTCCATCACATCATTCTCCTAATGATGTGATCCCGTTGATCAAATGACAACTCATGTCTATGGCTAGGAAACATAACCATCTTTGATCAATGAGCTAGTCTAGTAGAGGCATACTAGGGACACTCTGTTTTGTCTATGTATTCACACATGTACTAAGTTTCCGGTTAATACAATTCTAGCATGAATAATAAACATTTATCATGATATAAGGAAATAAATAATAACTTTAGGGCATATTTCCTTCACTAAAACCTTTGTAAATCATTCTCTTCACCAAGCTTCTCCAAGTAGACAGGGTCGTGCTCATCCTCGTGAGGGCGGAATTGTTCACTTTATTCCCTGTGAGGCTTGTGTTTTCAAATTCAGCGGGGAACTTGTATTGTTCGTGCAGCTTTGTGAAGAAAAGGTTGCGCAAATTCCCTCTGTCCTTATGCCTTAGGTTCTCGGTGTTGATCGAGATGGTGCTCCGGAGAATGCACCCGAGCTGAAGCGAGTACCCCTTGACTATTCGTTCGGGCGCTGTTGGATTCCTGTCGGAGTCCACTTTAGTAAATTCCTCCTTGACGGTGCGGAGCACGGTCGGGCGCCGGTCCTTCCGTTGCCTCTTTGGTTGACTGTCATCTGTGTGTGCGCCGCCATCATCAGTTGTGGCATCCTCGGCGGCACCATCAGTGGTGTCATCCCCGACGGCACCATGAGTGGGGTCAACCTCGGCGGCACCATCAGTGGTGTCAGGATCGGTGTCTTTCGCGGCGTCCTCATACAAGTGAGGTTGTTCCTGCATCTCCTGGGACAGCTCCCAGAATGCCTTGTCGCCCGAACCGCCGGCCTCATCGTTGTGGGCCATGTTTCTCTCTAAATAGGAAAAAAAATTGGTCAAAAAGTTGGTTATTGTCAAGGAGCAAGATCATGGTCTCATCATTTAGGGTTTGTCGACACTGAGGCATCCTAAAAGCTACGCTTTTATCATTTAGGGGTTTTCGATGCCGAGGCACCCTAAAAGCCTAAGCTTTCATCATTTAGGTTTTTATCGCCACCGAGGCACCCTAAAAGCCAAGGTTTTATAATTTATGGTTTGTCGACACCGAGGCATCCTAAAAGCTAAGCTGGGAAGGAGAATTCTAAGTTGGGCCTAATCACTTGGCTCTATTGCCGCCTATGGTTTAATGCAGCAAGAATAAAGGGGCAGTTGATCCTACTTAATTAAGTACTAAGATACCCCGGCCCATGCATTAGTCACAAGTACCCCATATGTCCTATTTTTAGCAAAGTCATGCTAAAATTCACGGAAAATTTCAGCATGACCTTTGCTGAAAATAGGACATATGGAGTACCCGAATTTGCCAAAATGGAAGTTAATCGACATTCCAGCAAACTCAAGGGCCTCTCGGGGTACCTGCAAAATCATCACGACACGATGGTCGGAGACAAAACCCAGCAAAAATCTCGATGGAGTGCATCCGGCTTTCAACTCCACTTTAGACTATTCAAATTCCAGTTTGCATAGGCTTGAGCATATCATTTCAAATAGCTGTGTATAACCAGAGACTTGACATTTCTTAATTGATTGCACTATTGTTCTACTTAACAACCATGAGCAATTTATTTTTTGTACCCACGATTGAACTTAGAAAATCACAGATAGCCAAGACAAGACTAGTTGTTAACTAGCAATTGTGAACATCAACGATGACGATATGTTTATGTCTTCCAAAAGAAAGGTGATATTTTAGTCGTCAAGATAAAACAAACAATTCAGCTGAGCAATGAATAGCACTTTACCGGTCCAAGTAAGTAAATATGGTGAAGCAGTAAGTATGAGCATTAAAAAATCTCTTGTCCCTGCTGGTTGCATGCAAATCCAATAATATCGATGCAACACTCGGTATAACCAAGCATCCAATGCAAAGCATCATAAACAATGGATAGAAATCAGCATGGGAGCACATAATTTAGCAGGAGGCGGAGCATGAACCAATTATCCTACTAGACCAAAGTTTAGCATTATTTGCCCATTAAACTGCCTATGGTATGCCTGTCGAAGCAACTACCAATTATCCACCGGGTGCACTATGATTCTTCTAAGACGTTAAGGCGCGATACGAAACAGAGTGCAGTTGCTAATAGGCTATCGAGCCTGTGTGAAAACCCCTATTTTGCTGCGTGGCTGCTGTGCTAAGTGGTGCAGGATGTGCATTTTGAACCATAATGTCTTTGTTTCTGCACACGTATCTTAGACTGAACAGCATAGGAGCATTATCCGTGTAACGACCGCAAAATTCATCTGCTAGCTGCAGTAAGAATAATACAAAGTTGTGGATCTATCCTGGTGAGTGGTGACTCCTGCCATCCAGCCATGCTAAACAATACAGAGTCTAGCAATTTCAGCATGTACTATATGTTACAAAGTTTTTTCTAGTACTAGCTCGACCACTCAACATGGTAATCAGTGACATACACTCACAAACAGCTCCATGAGTAAAAATCATCAGGACAAGAAAAGAAAGAAGATAACAGAACATGCCACGGGAGATGAGGGGAGGGAGGGAGGAGGGCGGACCGGAGGAGGGGAGAGCGGATGGTGCTGCAGGACTCGTGGGCTCGCCTGTTGGAGCAGGAGCTGCAGGGCGACGAGGGCAGGCTCCTCCTCGACGACGGGGAGAGGAGGAGCGGCACCCCGCTGCGGTCAGGGTTCATGGGGGCGCGGGGGCGGTGGCT
>LR738714.1:629457792-629474534 GCA_902687465.1 Secale cereale
GGCGAGGGAGGCGGCGCTCGGCTCGTTGGGGGTGGCGGGGGGGTGGCGGCGTCGGGACGGTGGAGGGAGGGAGAGGGACGAAGGGGATCGATCTGGCGAGGGAGGGAGGGATTGGGTGGAGTGGGGGACGAAGTATGGATGGGGGAGATTACTAATGGCGCACCTCCCCCCTAGTGCGCCATAAGTAGGACGATTCTAATGGTGCACCTCCTCCTGGTGCGCCATTAGTATTTTCTTTTAGTTACTAGCCGGACTGGTCAGGTTATATTCCACCTAACCCTATCCCCATTAGAACACGCCCACTAGTCCGACTGGTCAGCACTCAGCACACCCACTGGGAGGTCCTGGGTTAGATTCCTAGGCTCCCCAACTTTTTTTATGCATTTAAAATGTTGTTTCATACTTATTTGTGTTTAAATATGTTCAAACTTGTTTAAATCATAACAGTAATATTTTTTATAAAACAGTAATTTTTTTTATAGAACAGTAATAAAATTTAGTGCGGGGGGTCGGTGGCGGCGGCCGGTGGAGTAGGGGAGGGTGCGGGGGGTCGGCGGCGGTGGAGTAGGGGAGGGTGCGGGGGGTCGGCGGCGGCGGCCGGTGGAGCAGTGGGTGCTCGGCGGCGAGGGGGGCCGGATCTGGCGAGGTGGGATAGAGACCGAGATGAAGGGGGATCGAGATCGAGTGTCCATGAAATTTAAAAACATTCAAGAGTTCAAAAAGTGCCCATGAAATACAATCGAGAAACG
The DNA here is from genome assembly GCA_902687465.1 of Secale cereale. Classification (NCBI taxonomy): domain Eukaryota; kingdom Viridiplantae; phylum Streptophyta; class Magnoliopsida; order Poales; family Poaceae; genus Secale; species Secale cereale. The sequence goes on from LR738714.1 coordinate 629,458,542, forward strand.
AAGGCTACGATTTAAATACAATCGATCTTAGCTAGCTATCTATTCACAATCTTCTTGCCATTCTTTTTCGCAAATGGAGTTCTTCTGTGGAACGGACGTCCTTTAGGTAGGGTGGTCCTGCTTCTTCTTGTTGTGTATGCTGCTACTTCATCATCGTCGTCATGTTCGATCTTCGGGTCGTCGTACTTGTCGAAGTCTTGCTCATTGGCTACTCCATCCATTCCGATGATCTTCCTTTTTCCTCTGCTCACGACAACACAATGGTGCTTTGACGGGTCGGTAATGAAGAAGCATTGGTCAACTTGGGAAGCCGGTACCCATGGCTCATTTTTCGCAGTGACGTTTGCGCCCGCGGTCTTGGATTTGGCTTCGGGTATAACCATGGTGGTGAAATACCGGTCTACTTTTAGGACGCTCTTGGCCCATGTGACACGAAACATCGGGACCTTCTCTCCAGCCTAGCTCAGCTCCCAGATCTCCTCGATCCTTCCGTAGTATCTATCCTTGTCATTACCGGTGTAGGATTCCATCGTTACCCCGGAGTTCTGATAACCATCGCTCTTCATGTCCTTGGCCTCGGTGTAGAATTTGTAGCCGTTGATATCGTACGCCTCATAGGTCATCAGGTTGTGCTCGGCGCCCTGTGACAAGGCGAATATGAGTTGTTCTTCCCCGGAAGAATCCTCATGTAAAGGGTACGACAGAAACTTCTGCTTGAACCAACGCATGAAACAAGAGTTGTGCTCTTTGATTATATCTCCGTCCGTCCTCTGTTGGCCTCGGTCATTTTACGTCTTCTCAATAAAGGTTTTGTGCTCTACCACCCAAGGATCGACCACGTCTATGTTTTGTAGCGCGACTAGGTCTGCTCTTTCAAAGTCGGCGAGTCGACCCTCAAAGTGAATATGCATTTCGCGGCGACCATCGCGGTGACCCATTCCAGCGAGCCTGCCGAGGTTCCTGTTGACGGGCAGACCAACGGGGTTCTCGATGCCTAGATAATTCGTGCAGTAGGAGATGTAATCTTCGGTCAGAAAGCCCCTGGCTATGCTTCCCTCTGGACGTGACATGTTGCGAACGTATCCTTTGATGACACCATTCATCCTTTCGAACGGCATCATGCTGTGCAGGAACGTCGGCCCGAGTTGGATTATATCGTCCATGATATGGACCAGCAGATGCACCAGAACGTCGAAGAATGCGGGCGGGAAGTACATCTCAAGCTCGCATAGTATCACCACGATCTTTTCCTGTAGCCTTCTGAGTTGCCTCACGCCAACCGACTTCCAAGAGATGACGTCAAAAAAGTTGCATAAGACAAATATCGTTTCACGGACGTGCACGTCCATGATCCCACGGATTACAACTGCAATTATCTGCGTCATCAGCACGTGACAGTCGTGAGACTTCATCCCGCTGAACTTTTTCTTCGCTGGGTCTAGGTATCTGCTTATCTTCCCCGCGTAACCGTAAGGAAGTTTTACTCCTACGAGGAAGGTGAAAAACTGCTCGATCTCCTCCTGGATCTGGCGTGAGGCAATGGTGGTTCTTCGTCTTCTCGCCCTCCCGAGCCGCGGTGGTTGTCTTTATTTCTTGCCTGGACCCCATGGACGACTTCGTAGTCATCTTCATCACCTTGCCACCGATAGACATCCATGAAACCACGCAAGAGCAGGTGGTCCCACACCTGCACGGAATCCGGGTCCGCAATAAGGCTATTCAGCTTGCATCTTCGACACGGACATCTTATCTCCGTCTCGTTCTTTTGAAGCATCTCGGCCTTCGCGGAGCTCAAAAACCTATTCACGATGCCTTCGGTCATCGTGTGGGCCATGGTCGCCTGCGGGGTAGAGCAAAACGATATTTTAGAACCAAGAAAAAATTTGGCATGACTTTCCCTAAAAATAGGACAAAAAAGAAAGCATAATGCCAAAATTCTCGCCGAAACGGAAATGAATCAACATTCCGGCAAAATATTGGCAACTATTGCATTTCAAATGCCGGTACACCTACAAACACAAACGTATATGCAACACCACAAACATATGCAACACCACGAACATACATAGATCTAGCTAGGCCATAAAAAGAGCATGTGCACATTGTTGGAGGGAGAACAACATAAAGATAGCTTCCCCCTCACTTACCTATCAAAAAAAGGTAATTTAACCAATTAATTTGAATGAATCTATGGTGGAAATGAGGTGACAAAGAGGAGGCAGCCGAGACAAGCTTTTGAGGAGGAGGTGGAGAGAATTAAGTGGGGAGAAAGTGAGTGGGTAGGAGTGGCTGTCCAAAATATCTTGTTGGTGCCCAGGTTACTAATGGCGCACCATCTCCAAATGCTCCATTAGTAACCCAGGTCACTAATGGCGCACCTGCTGATGGTGCGCCATTAGTAGTTTTGCAAAAAAAAATACTAATGGCCCACTCTGGGACAGTGCGCCATTACTAGTTTAAACTAGTAATGGCGCACTGTGGCACGGTGCGCTATTAGTAGTTTTGCAAAAAAAAAGAATAAAAAATATAATAAAAAAATAATAGTAGTGGAGCACTCTCTGGCTGGTGCGCCATTACTAGTTACAACTAGTAATGGCGCACTATGTCTGGATGCGGCATTAGTATGTTTGGAAAAGAAAAAAAATGTAACTAGTGGCGCACCATGAGCCCGGTGCGCCATTAGTGTATTCCACACTAATGGCGCAGCAACACATGGTGCGCCATTAGTATATACTAATGGTGCACCGCATGTCTGGTGCGCCATTAGTGTCCATCCTATCTATAGCCCTTTTCCTATTAGTGAAAATATCTTGGAGCACCGTTGGTGTATAGTACGTCTATGGCTTACGAGAGAAGGTGCGTCGGCTACAGTCCACAGCCGGTGTGTCAAGCACACTAGCTCGCTCCCCCAAAACTCACGCCTCTACATCCCTCGCAATCTCGAAAATATCTACCGCCTAGAAGGTTTTAATGTTTGATGCACACGATTAGTATGTGCGGACCGTGTGCGATGTCTGTTACTCCTGCTCTGCTTCAGTCCCTTGATTCAAATGGTCTGTAGCCCCGGCATTTTACTCCCGCCTCTGAATCCCTCGCAATCTAAAAAATATATGCTCGGCATTGATCCATGTTTTTAGTAGCCCCGCCTTGTTACTCCCGCCTTGTAAAATTTTCAGTTGCTGCAGTATTTCCTCAAACAGAATCTCCCCTCACATAGACACACACAACCCTCGAAGCCATTGGTAGGTCGCCGTCGCCTCCATCCTGAACCTTTGCCTGTGTGCTGGGGAGCTCGAGTAGCCAATGGCCAAAAAGAGGTTTATCGCGACCTCTTCGCCCGACGCCGGCGAGGTGGCCTCCAAGGTGTCCCCGTCATCCTCCGCGGGCCTGATCCGCCGTCGCCGGTCCCCCGATCCGCCCGCTGCCGCGCCCCTACGCCGGTTCGAGGACTTCCTGTCCTCCCCCAGAACCGGCAGCCGATGAAGTCCTACCTCGGGGTCCGGCAAGGGCGGTAGGGGACGTGGGTCGCCGAGATTACAGATCGAGAGACCCACACCCGTCGGTGGCTCGGTAGCTTCCACACGGCCGAACTCGTGGCCGGGGAGTACGATCGCGGGCAGGTGCGCTACCACGGCACAGCGGCTTGGCTCAATTACCACATTGGCACACATTCGGTCCACCTCGTTCCGCCGGAGCCAGGGGTGGTGAGCTCGGCTATGGCGCTGGAGGACCGCGAGGCGTGGGCGCGTCTCGAGGCTGAGGCCGCCGACGAGGCCTACATGCAAGAGCTCCGCCGCCAGCACCCGAAGCTCATGGAGGCCGAGCGGGCGATCTTTGCCAGCACGGAGGGCGGCGAGGTTATCGTGTTCCCCTGCGATGACGAGGTCGAAGGCGGCAAAGGACGGCGACACGGAGTGCGGCGAGGTTATCCCGCTCTCCTCTGATGACAAGGTCGAAGGCGGCGACAACGACGGCGCGGAGGGCGTCGAGGTGGGCCCCAAGGATGAGGAGATCGACGTCGATGAGTAGAGGAGTGACTTCCCCAATGACCCTGACGATGGTATTGGCCCGCACCCGGCTCGCGACACACCGTACCTGACGAGGAAGGATTGGCTTGACCTCTACTTCGACCGAAAGTAGTTTAGCTTAGTTTAAATTTATGTTTTGTGTTCGGTTATGCAAAACTATCTATCTTTATATTTGAATGCATGCTACTTTCGGTTGAACCTGCTTTGAACTCGATCAAATTGAAGTTTGAGCTCATTGGATGAAAGAGATGAGGAGGAGAGCGAAGAACAAAAGGAGGAAGAGCAGATTGATCACACGTTCCCACCTTCTAATGAGAGTAAATCTTTGTCCCATACATTGTTTAAATTCCCTTCATGTTCACCAAAGGATGAATGCTATGATAATTGCTATGATCCCCTTGATTCTTTGAAATATCCATTTTTGATGATGCTTGCTAACAACCTTAATTTTAGGGGGTCGACTAGAAAAGGCCAAAAATTACCTTAATTTTAGTCCTTTAAATTTTGAAGGACCGCCTAGAGATGTCCTTATGACTTATTTATTTCAATTCTTCACAATGTGATGCTCTATATGTGCAACTATTTGTTGTGTAGTTCAATTTCATCAATAACAGTTTCAACAATATCACAATGAATTACGATATTTGGTTGTTGTTAAGGATATTGCAGTTAACATGCATTTTCGTTTTTCAATTGTTGTTTAGCAACATGCATTGTATTGAATGACTAAATATGCAATCCTAGGCTACATAGCAACAAGGAAGAGTGTTACCTTAATGTTCTAACCATATCTAGATATACATGTAATAAAATCTTATATAATGGGATGGATGGAGTGTTGTACTACATCATTTTTCAATTGTTGTTTAGCTTCTAATATTAAATTGGTGAATTTAGGTACATATATCATTGCCAAAGATCCACACTTCGACGCTTTCTGCATATGGGGCAATGAGATGTTCATGAACCAACATCAACTGAGGAAACTATGATAAAGATTGTTACTAAAATGGGTCAAAAGATGTCAATTGAACTATTTGTTTACACTGTATGCAAGACAACAGTGAAATGTGGGATGGTAAGTAAGAACCATTGTAACACTCCAAATTTTTGGATTTGATTTCTTCCAAACTTTTTGGTCTTTTGGAAGGGGAATATTTGATCTTCTCTTGACACCCCTTCTAAAAAATTTCTGACCAAAGTTTGTGTGCTCTTCTCAAGCTTGGTTCTGGTCTTGAAGGTTTTCTTCTTGTGTTAGCTCAAACACAAGTTGATTTTCAAAGGGTTTATTTGATTCTTTCCCCTCCATGAATATCCATCTTATAAGAATCTTGGACTTGTCTTCCCTCTCAAACTTTTCTCTTCCATGGCACCCAATGAAAATATTTCTCTCCATGACCTCCTCTTCACCTTGAGACAAGTCTCTCATCAATTCTAGCAAGTTTCAACCATATTGGAATTTTTCTTCTAATTATTTTCCCCAAAAACAATTTATGTCCTTTGAAATGAGCCATGGTAATTTACAAAGGAACCACCATGTTCACCTTGATATTATATTCCAAACCAACTCCCGTGTATAGTCCTTAGTACCCACAACCTAGATCCATCTTGGTTCACTGGTCCACAGTTCAAAATTTTAAAATTTCACCTGCTGCAAGTTTGGACCAGATTTGCAAATTTTGGTGAAATTTATATTTTTCTTCTTCCTAAAAATCTGTGAAAATTCAGGAAAGCCTCTAGATACATCAAGAGACCACTCCACCCAATATCAGCTCCAGAAAGATTTTCCACATGCCAAAATCATTTCGTCAAACACCTGGCGTGCACTGTCTCTGTCAGTTTCAAAAAAAAAGTTAACTGAACTTCACAGGCGACAGTGCAGCTTCGTCAGTTTCGTCAGAGAACGATCGTCAATCTCACCAGTGCATGTTTGGCTCGATGCTGCACTGCACCTCGCTCTTATCCAGAGCGCCGCACGCGCGCTTAACTGGTTCTTGGCATCGGTGGCACCGTGGCCCATCCACGCCGGCGTCTTCCGCGGCGGCAGAACCACCCGTGGCGGCCGACAGGGGGCACCCTGTGGCACAACGCCGTTCGGCACCGCCCAAGTCGCCTGGGAGCTCCGCGTGGCCTCCTCCATCGCCAGTGCATGCCTGCAGCACCGTCGCCGTGGCCTAGCACGCACAGGGCGCGCTCTCTACCGCCGACGTGTCGCACGACCGTTCCGTCGGGTACAGGCCGTAACCGCCCCTACCTTGCTGAGTTAGGCACCGAAATGCGATCAGTGCACCTCCTAGTCAATGCTCAAGCTCCTAAACCAACCGTCCAGCCACAGCGCCGCCGTAATCGATCGCCGGACTTATCCTGTTCACGGCAACCGCCTCGGGCCGGCTATATATAGCGCCTCCGAGCCCGCTCTCGACCCGGCACATCTCCACCACCTCACTAGACCACGCCCAACCACTTGAAGAGCTTCGAGGGGCCCTTCTTCCTCAACTCCGACCACCACCGTCCGCCTCGGGTTTCCAGCAACGTCCTCTCTGGTGAGAGCTCCTCCACCGTCCTAGACTCGTGCGTAGCCTCTTGACACCTCTAGGAGACTAACCCCCACTCCAATTTGACCCCAGCAGCTCTCTTCGACGAGTCCCACGACCACCCAAGCCACCGTCCGCCGGAGACATGGTCGCCGTCGACGTGGGGCTCGCCGACGCTTAACTCCACCACCCACCGACACGGAAGAACACCAGGAACCCGTAGGTACCACTCCCTCCCTCTACCTTGCTGTGGATCGGCACCGGCAACCACTGCAGCCTTCTGGCGCCGGCGCGACTCTGTTTCAGTTTTTAAATCTGACGAGTGGGACCCCCTCGTCAGCCTCTCTTTCCTTTCCGAAACATTTTCCTGGAAGGCGCCTTCGGGCAAAGTATGTCTTCCTATTCGGCTGGCATACTACGTACCGACTCATTTTCTGTTTTTTTATTCTAGCCCCTGGAAACTTTCTGTTTCATTACAGACAAGTCCCTGGACAGAAACTCTAATATCTTTTAAGCAAAAAATGATTTTTAGTTGATTCTTTTTCTGTCCTCTTTAGTTTTCTGTCTATTTTTTGTCATATTTGTTTGAAATTTTTTTGGGTCAACTCTTATGTGCGCGCGGTATTTATGTTAGTATTCGTTTTTTTAATACGTAGATACCGAAGGACATGACGAAGCCGCGAACTTCACCGAGTTAGACTCCGACTACTTCGAACCAGGCAAGCATGTTTGAACCTTTGATATGATGAGTGTGTTGCATGTTTGCTCGAGTAGTTCTTCTTCATAGCATGGTTATATAAGCATTTGTGGATGATTATATTTCATGCAAGCAAGCTTCGGGTGAACCCGAATGAAGATGATTGAAACACCCCCATCATGTGGTGACATGATGGGTTGTGTACTGGTATTGTTGGAGCATGCCAGTCAATGGTTAACTCTAGTATCAACGTGGATCAATTCATGATTCCGTTCGTCTCCTTTTTGGTAATGTCATATGTCGTCTGTTAAGATTACGGTTTAGTCAGTTACAAACCTCTTTCCGTGTACACACCAAGTAGAGGGGATGGGATGAGGGTTCCATGGCCCTGGATTAAAGCCCGTCATCCGGTCAGGGGGCATAGGTGTTTCCGGTTGGAACCGAGAGGGGGGCACCCCTTAGAGCGCGCATATATAAATTTGATCCCATGCTATTCGAGGTTGTAGCCTCCCCGTCTTAAAGATTTTCGTGAATGTTGTCAGAGGTGATTCCGGACAGCAGGATGTGAAATGGGTGTGTACTGGTCAGTTGTGTTTCTGCTAAAACACTGTAGACGGAACTAGTCCATGTGGCTAGTGGAATCCGTTGGATGTGATTTAAGAGTACAAGCTCTGCAGAGTCAAGTCCTCCGAGTATCCATGTTTATGGCCTAGAGTCAATCTTCGTGTTAACCCCGGTGACCGTCTCTAGTAATTTATGATAGTAACAAGAGTGGTGATTTTTGTCAAGTTCATTTTGGGTAGATGAATTAACCAGTTATCTCTGTACTGATTTATCTCTTGAAGTATTTCACCGTTATACCATTGTTTATATAAGCCATTTATGTGATGTCGCTCAGATGTCTGACTGTGGCATTCTTGTTATTTACTTTAATTATAAGCCCTTTATGTGATGTTGCTCAGACGTCCGACTATGGCATTCTTGTTATTTACTTTCATTATAAGCCCTTTATGTGATGTCGCTCAGACGTCCGACTGTGGTATTCTTGTTATTTACTTTCATTATAAGCCCTTTTTGTGATGTCGCTCAGACGTCCGACTGTGGCATTCTTGTTATTTATTTTGATTATAAGCCCTTTATGTGATGTCGCTCAGACGTTCGACTGTGGCATTCTTGATATTTATTTTTGTTATAAGCCCTCTATGTGATGTCGCTCAAACGTCCGACTATGGCATGATTTTATTCTTTTACCTCACGAGGCATCGCTCAGACACTCGTTTGGTTTTCTTTTATTTATCTTGGGGATTTCGGGAGGACTACCGCCCGACTTCTATTTTTACATGCAGCGCTGAAATTATATTATTCGGATACATATTGATAGAATACTCACATGCATCATGTTTGCATTTATTTTATCTTATGTCTGAACTGTCTTGCGAGTACATTCAAAGTACTCACCTGGCTTGTTGATTTGGCCAGATGTTGACGAAGGCGATCTCATGGATGAAGAGTTTGATAGCGAGTCCGACGTCTAGTTGTGTCCGAGTCAGTCTCTTGCGATATTGGAGTTGATCACTGTTATATAACCGCTTCCGCCAACCACCAAATAAATTCATCGGGTCTCACTCCGACACTAGATGAATTGAAAGATATTGGAGTCACGCCACCCACTACATTGTGACATACCCACCAACTTTTTATTACGAGTTAGTAGTATGCCACCTTACCATTGTGTCATATCCGCCCTTATGTATTATATCGGCGTGCTTGTAATAAATCATTGAGCAACCTCAGCTCAACCATGTATAATATTCAGTACTCTGGAATTTTGTATCAAATATTTGTGTACCAGCAAGAAGTATTCTTCTGTGTTGGTTTGATAAAAAGTTCGTTCTCTCGGTAATTATTTTACTGAAAAACCGGTCCTGACAACCTTGGTACCAGAGCCAGGCTGACTGTAGGAAGCCACTAGGTGCAATCGCTAATCGGTTATTAGCGTATTTAGTGCTAATTCAGCATTTTGCATTTGTAGCAATTTTCTGTTAGTCATCATAAATTTATGACTTGACTATTCGGAATTTTTGTCTACTTTTGTAGATGGCCGGCGGCGACTGTGATTCGCAAGTGTTCGCCAACATTCCTGAGGGGTTTATCAAGCTCCTCGTCGCCATCACCAAGGTCGCGATTGGGCCATCGACCCGTCCAGAGTTCACACTCTACCATCACAAGATCAGCGACAGCGTGTCGATGCACCAGGCCGCGGTGCAATTCAAGGGAGGGCGTTCTGAAGCACGCCGCTTCTGATTTGTGAGCAGGCCATGCCTACGGAGTGGCATTCCATGCAAATTGCAGCCCGTGAGGCGATAGCTCGTCTCCGGGATGCTCTTCCTTCGATGAAGACTCGTCGCTACCGTTACGTCCCATGCCACGTGCCTTACACGTGCCACTATGCGTTTGCTTGCGCAAATGGAGAACGTGATGAAGCCATCGAATCAATGGTTGAGTACCTCAAGGCTCTTGAGGCAGCCTTTGATAACCTTGTGGACGACTTGGTGGCGGCATGTATGGACTTGGTTCAGAGTGGCTCCGCCAACAGGAGGGAGCTACTCCATACTTCGCCACCACTGACTTTTGTATCGTCCTCAGCATCTTATGCACCTTCCATCTTAGCCACCGCTCGCCGTCTGCCTACCACTGAGGAGTTTGACCAGGTCATTGCTCCTACCCCAGTCAGAGCTACACCACCTGCCGCACCCGCATCAACTCCTCGTACCAGTACTCCACGGCTGGAGCCTATCAGTGAGGAGGAAGTTGAGTCTCCATCACCACTAGGTCTTACCCTCGGCAGGCCGAGGGAAGTCTTCAACATCTCCGACTAGAGCGCCTGTCCGCGACGCGATGTGCTCGCTTGTATGATGTGTGTTATATGTAAAATAGGTTGATGGGAAGTAGTCTGTTTGCGCATCATGTAGGAACTCGGAGAAGTGCACTAGCATAAATAACATGCCAGGAATGTGTACCCGCATCCTGAGTGACGTATGTATAATTACGACTCGCGTGTAAGATGTGTACTAAGCGGTCCTTCTCCGTGCGCAATCAAGTTTTTATTTAAATCTTGGGAGCTTCTGCTTTTCTGCTTTTGCAAATCTTGGTTTATTTTTGCCACTCAGTTCTTCTCATGTTTCTGCAATAATACCCCAGAGTGAAAAATGACTCGTCCCTGGACGTGTTCCATGCCAAGTCCGCTAGAGGAAAATTATGACATGCAGACATGTAACAATTTCACGTAGGGGCAGTCAAGTCAGCAGGGCAGCGAAACAGCATTTTCTCAAGTATGCCGTCTTTATGAGCAAAGCCAGCAGCAGCATCAGGAAATGATGAACCATGTCATTAATATGGTAAATCACCGTGAACCATACCAGCATCATTCAAAATTATCTGAATTATAGAAGACACGTCCGTCAACATTTTCTCACACTGGCAAACCTCTTGATGCCGATGATTGGCTTCGAGACATTGAAAGGAAATTAATTGTGGCACAATGCTCAGACCGTGAAAAGGTACTTTATGCACCGCATTATCTTACTGGAGCAGCCGCGTCATGGTGGGAGAATTTTCTGCACATGCACCCCAATGAAAATGATATCACCTGGGAAGATTTTAAGGAAGGCTTTCGTGGGGCGCACATCCCTAGAAGCATTATGAAGATCAAGAGAAGAGAGTTTGATGACCTCAAGCAAAGGGACATGATAGTAACTGAGTACAACAGCCAGTTTACCCAATTATCTCGTTATGCCAACGAAGAGCGTCTGACTGAAAATGCCAGTTACACTACTAGAAAAAGGGCTATAGATGGAATTGATACTAATGGCACACCAGACAAGCAGTGCGCCATTAGTATCTACTAATGACGCACCACCTTCTGATACGCCATTAGAGTTCAAACTACTAATGGCGCACCTGGCCCAGGGTGCGCCATTAGTATCAAAAAGTTTTTTTTTTGAACTAGTGCGCCTGTCCAAACATACTAATGGCGCATCCAGACACAGTGCGCCATTACTTGTTGTAACTAGTAATGGCGCACCTGTCGGAAAGTGCGCCACTAATGTTGTTTTTTATTATTATATTTTTATTCTTTTTTTTGCAAAACTACTAATGGCGCACTGCTCCACAGTGCGTCGTTACTAGTTTAAACTAGTAATGGCGCACTGTGGATCAGTGCGCCATTAGTATTTTTTTTCAAAACTACTAATGGCGCACTAACAGAAGATGCGCCATTAGTAACCTGGATTACAAATGGCGCATTTAGAGTTGGTGCACCATTAGTAAGTGGGCAGCAACAAGATATTTTGGATAGCCTCTCCTACCCACACTCACTTTCTCCCCACTTCATTCTCTCCACCTCCTCCTTGTCTCGGGTCCCTCCTCTTTTTCACCTCATTTCCACCATAGATTCATTCAAATTAAGTGGTTAAATTACCTTGTTTTGATAGGTAAGTAAGGGGGAAGCTATATTTATGTTGTTCTCCGTACAACAATGTGCACATGCACTTTTTATGGCCTAGCTAGATCTATTTATGTTCGTGGTGTTGCATATGTTTGTTGTGTTGCATATGTGTTTGTGTTTGGAGGTGTACCGGTATTTGAAATGCGATAGTTGCCAATATTTTCCCGGAATGTTGATTCATTTCCGTTTCGGAGAGAATTTTGGCATTAAGCATTCTTTTTGGTCCTATTTTTAGGGAAAGTCATGGCAAAAAATTTCTTGGTTCTAAAATATAGTTTTGCTCTACCCCGCAGGCGACCATGGTGCGCACGATGACCGAAGGCATCGTGAATAGGTTTTTGAGGTCTGCGAAGGCCGAGATGCTTCAAAAGAACGAGACGGAGATAAGATGTCCGTGTCGAAGATGCAAGCTGAAGAGCCTTATTGCGGACCCGGATTCCGGGCAGGTGCGGGACCACCTGCTCTTGCGTGGTTTCATGGATGGCTATCGGTGGCAAGGTGATGAAGATGACTACGAAGTCGTCCATGTGGGCCGGGCAAGAAAGGAGGAAGGGCAGCAAGATAACCACCGCGGCTCGGGCGGGCGAGAAGACGAAGAATCCCCAGGAGATGATCACAACGGTGATGCTGTACACAGTCATCATGTAGAAGATGCAGGACATGATGATGAGGAAGATGCCGGAGCAGAAGACGGGCATGATCATGAAGAGGATGATACCGGCGGAGCAGACGACGCTGGACCATTGATGGGCTGGGTGCAGGACCCTCATATTCAAGAGCTGCTTCTCAAGCAGACCGATAACGCAAGAGCTGCCGCCCGAGAGAAAGCCAAGATGGATCAACTTGAGTTAGACGCGGTTACTCCATTGTATGAAGGATGCAGGCCCGAGGATACCCGCCTGAAAGTAACGCTCATGGCTCTGGAGATGACGGTAAAACACAAAATGACCGACGCATGCTTCGACGAGAACATGTCATTCTGGCACGAACGTCTTCCCAAGGGGAACAAGTGCCCGACCAGTTTGGAGGAGGCGAAGAAAATCGTGTGTCCTCTGGATTTACCGCACATTAAATACCATGTGTGCATGAACAATTGCATCATTTATCGAGACGAGCACGCGGAGTCTACCATATGTCCGGTGTGCGGCGTCACTCGATACAAGAAGAGGAAGAAAGCTCCTCGAAAAGTGGTGTGGTACTTCGCGTCTACCATATGTCCGATCACTCGTCGTCTGCAGCGGTATTTCGCGGACCCTAAGGTAGCAAAGCTCCTGCGTTGGCACTCGGATAGGGAGGAGAAGAAGCGAGAAGATGACGCAAATGATCCGGAGATAGATAAAAAGACATGATGTTGAGTCACCCTAAGGATGCGAGCCAGTGGCAAGCGTTGAACTTCGAAGACCTAGAATTTGGGAATGATCCAAGGAACATCGTGCTGGGCGCAAGCATCGATGGAGTCAATCCGTTTGGCAGCTAGAGAAGCACACATAGCACCTGGCCTGTGTTTGTGTGGATGTACAACCTTCCCCCCTGGTTGTGCATGAAGAGGAAGTACATTCACATGAGTATGCTATTGAAGGACCGAAACTACCAGGAAATGACATCAATCTGTATCTGGGGCTACTGAAAGAGGAGCTTTACACGCTGTGGAAAACGCCAGCCAATACGTGGGACACCGTAGAGAACGAATATTTCCCTATGAGAGCCGCGCTGCTCACGACGGTGCACGACTATCTCGGTTACGGATATGTCGCGGGGCAGGTGGTCCACGGATTTTCTGGATGCGTCAGGTGCATGGATGACACAACGTATCGCCAGCTAGATAGAGATCCCGGGTCTTCGAAAACCGTGTTCATGGGACATCGAAGGTGGCTTCGCGACGATGACCTGTGGAGAAAACGCAAGGATATGTTCGATGGTGAAACCGAACCCCGAGGACGCCCGCGTACGAGGAGCGGTGAGGAAATAGACGAGCTGTTGAAAAATTGGAAAGATTGCCCACTGCCGGGAAAGAAGCAAAAGGCGCTAGAGCCAGGAAAGAAGCGAAAGGCGCCAGAGCCGCTGCTGAAGGTATGGAAAATGAGGTCTGTTTTCTGGGACTTGCCGTACTGGAAGATCCACCGTGTGCCTCACAGCCTTGATGTAATGCATATCACGAAGAACGTGTGCGAGAGTCTGCTTGGTACCTGCTCAACATGCCAGAGAGGACCAAAGATGGGCCGAAAGCAAGGGAAGACTTGAAATCAATGGGCATCAGGCAGGAGCTTCACGCTATATATGATGATCATGATGATGATGATGATGATGATGAGGCGAAGCAGGACACGAAAAGTCGTCGCAAAGGCAAAAAGGCCAAGAAGACCGGAAATGACTACCCTCCCGCGTGCTTCACTCTAAGTCAGGAGGAGATCGAGCAGTTTTTCACCTGCCTCGTAGGAGTAAAACTTCCTTACGGTTACGCGGGGAAGATAAGCAGATACCTAGACCCATCGAAGCTGAAGTTCAGCGGGATGAAGTCTCACGACTGTCACGTGCTGATGACGCAGATACTTCCAGTTGCAATCCGTGGGATCATGGACGCGCACGTCCGTGAAACCCTATTTGGCCTATGCAACTTTTTCGACGTCATCTCTCGGAAGTCGGTTGGCGTGAGGCAACTTAGAAGGCTACAGGAAGAGATCTGGTGATACTATGCGAGCTTGAGATGTACTTCCCGCCCGCATTCTTCGACGTTATGGTGCATCTGCTGGTCCATATCGTGGACGATATCATCCAACTCGGGCCGACGTTCCTGCACAGCATGATGCTGTTCGAAAGGATGAATGGTTTCATCAAAGGATACATTCGCAACATGTCACGTCCAGAGGGAAGCATAGCCAGGGGCTTTCTGACCGAAGAGTGCATCTCCTACTGCACGAATTATCTAGGCATCGAGAACCCCGTTGGTCTGCCCGTCAACAGGCACCTCGGCAGGCTCGCTGGATGGGGTCACCGTGAGGGTCGCCGCGAAATGCATGTCGACTTTGAGGGTCGACTCGCCGACTTTGAAAGAGCAAACCTAGTAGCGCTACAACACATAGACATGGTCGATCCTTGGGAGGTAGCGCACAAAACCTTTATTGAGAAGACATACAATGACCGAGGCCAACAGAGGACGGACGGAGATATAATCAAAGAGCACAACTCATGTTTCACGCGTTGGTTCAAGTAGAAGCTTCTGTCGTACCCTTTACATGAGGATTCTTCCGTGGAAGAACAACTCATATTCGCCTTGTCACATGGCGCCGAGCACATCCTGATGACCTATGAGGCGTACGATATCAACGGCTACACATTCTACACCGAGGCCAAGGACATGAAGAGCGATGGTTATTAGAACTCCGGGGTAATGATGGAATCCTACACCGGTAATGACAAGGACAGATACTACGGAAGGATCGAGGAGATCTGGGAGCTGAGCTACGCTGGAGAGAAGGTCCCGATGTTCCGTGTCAGATGGGCCAAGAGCGTCCTAAAAGAAAACCGGTATTTCACCACCATGGTTATACCCGAAGCCAAATCCAAGACCGGGGGCGCAAACATCACCGCGAAAAATGAGCCATGGGTACTGGCTTCCCAAGTTGACCAATGCTTCTTCATTACTGACCCGTCAAAGCCCAGTCGTGTTGTCGTGAGGAGAGGCAAAAGGAAGATCATCGGAATGGATGGAGTAGCCAATGAGCAAGACTTCGACAAGTACGGCGCCCCGAGGATCGAACATGACGACGATGATGAAGTAGCAGCATACACCACAAGAAGAAGCAGGACCACCCTACCTAAAGGACGTCCGTTCCACAGAAGAACTCCATTTGCGAAAAAGAAGGGCAAGAAGATTGTGAACAGATAGCTAGCTAAGATCGATTGTATTTAAATCGTAGCCTTCATTTCTCGATTGTATTTCATGGGCACTTTTTGAACTATCATGAATATTTTTAAATTTCATGGACACTCGATCTCGATCCCCCTCCATCTCGATCGCCATCCTCACCTCGCCAGATCCGGTCCCCCTCGCCGCCGAGCAACCCCCAGTCCACCGGCCACCGCCGCCGACCCCCTGCACCCTCGATTCCCCTACTCAATCGCCACCGCCGACCCTCCGCACCCCTCCCCTACTCAACCGCCGCCGACCCCCCGCACCCCCCGCAGCCTCCCCCGCTCCACCGGCATTACTGTTTGATGATATTTAAA
>LR738714.1:629476226-629523411 GCA_902687465.1 Secale cereale
AGCCTCCCCCGCTCCACCGGCATTACTGTTTGATGATATTTAAAAAAAAATATTACTATCTTATAAAAAAATATTACTGTTATGATTTAAACAAGTTTGAACATATTTAAACACAAATAAGTATCAAACAGCATTTTAAATGCATAAAAAAAATTGTGGAGCCTGGGAATCGATCCCAGGACCTCCTGGTGTGAGAACTGGCTGCTGACCAGTCAAGCTAGTAGAGGGGACTTGATGTGGATCAGGTCAGGTGGAAGATAACCTTTGGCTCGAGCAAAAATCAAAAAAAAAATACTAATGGCGCACCAGGGCGGGGTGCGCCATTAGTATGGAGGTACTTATGGCGCACCAAGGGGTGGTGCGCCATTAGTATTGTGCCGCCCCCATCCATATTCCTCCCCGGCCCAAATTAACCTATCCCCTCTCTCTCCCTCGCCCGCCCTCGATCCCCTTCCCCTCTACTCTCTCCTGACGCCGCCCTCCCCGCGCAACTCCGGCGCCGACGCCGCCCTCCCCGCGCAACCCCGACGTCGCCCTCCCCGCGCAACTCTGAGGCCAGGCGCCCCCCTGGCCCGCTTCGACGTTGCCTCCCCGTCCCCGACGCGCGCCGCTTTCCCTTGGAGACCCGGCGCCACGCCCCTGAGCCCTAGCGCTCGCCGCCGCCCGTCTTCCACGGTCTTCTGCTCCTCCGCTCCTACGCTCCTCCGCTCCCACGGTCGCCGTCGACGAAGGATCTGTCCTCCTCAAGGTTCGGCCTTCTCCCCATCCCCTTCCATTAGCATGGTAGTGCTGTGATTTGGAGTGTGAATCAATGTTTTTTTATGGTTTGATCGACTAAGGTTGTGACCAAATAAAATCATCTCCGCCCGTTTTGTGCATTCTGTTTGGATGGCTGATGCATTGCATGTGTGCTCTGTTTTGTTATGTATGCAAAGGATATGGATGGATGGATGCAGGAGAAAACATTGGTTTGCAAATCTTGGAGAAACAAACATGGGCTTAGAAATAAGATAAAAGAGACTGACCATGCCCATCATCAACATCAAACAAGAGAATGCTTTGAACATTAGAAAGATGACTTTGTTCTAACAAGTAATAGAAAACCTATGTTGTTCTAAGAAGTAATAGAAAGCCTTCGCTGAAGAACAATTGAGCACAGTGTAATCCACCTTGGCTATTTTTTGGCATTCCTCAAATGAAAGTTGATTTGATAGAAAATGAGACATTTTTAGGGCCAATGTGAAATGACTAGAAATGGCACTGGAATGACAAGCAAACAGACCACCGCACTGGAATGATAGTTATGGGCGCATGCAAATCAAGGCTTGTTTATTAATCTTGAAAGATGGAGCGTCGGTTTTACGTCCATGGTGTAGATGAACAAGTCCACTTATTTTGTGGCCAATTTATTTAGTTAGTTACTAGAGAGAGAGAGAGAGAGGGAGGAGCACATACAAATTTTGCAGCCCATACAAATTTTGCAGCTATGACTTCCTCTGGTAGTATTTTATTGCTTATTTAAACCATGTATTGCTAGTACACATCATGTGAGGACACAGGAGACACTCAGCTTTCGATACATCGCCTTGGATGCAACTTAAGCCATCTAGGTCATTGCTGTTATTGAAGGGGGCGGCACAATAACACTCATGTCTTGCTGCCATGCTTAGTTTTTTTATCCATTCTCAGTATTGGCACAGATTCTGTTATTGAAGTTTCATGCACCCAACTAACACTCATAATGCACCCATGGTATTATTTTCCAGCTTCTTACCTAGGTGCTTCTGTATTATGATTATTTTGTTTCGAGGGACTATAAAAATGCTTGCATTTATCAACAGAATTCCGGTTCTGTTTTGAATGTTGGCGACACAGAAGATGCATCAGCGTCTTGCTGCCATGCTTAGTTTTTTTATCCATTCTCAGTTTTCTATCTGTCATACCAATATTAGTTATGTAGAGTTCTCATCTTTTCATCTTCCCGTAGTCCCCATTTGTTGGCTATTTTTATTTTTATTTTATTTTTCAATTTTTCGTATTTCCAAGTAGTGCTACCTGTGAAGCCAGTACAATTTTTTGCTTCTCACCCGGGTGATTCTAGTTTGTAAACATTTAGTTTCATTCGTCTATGAATTTGCTGTGTGCATTTAGTTTTCCCATTATAATTATTGTGACGATGCTGTGTGCATTATTCTATTTTGACCTTCATTTAGAAGCATGGAAGATTTAGAAGGCATATGTATGATGACTGCTTTACCAATGTACTGAAAGGTTGGAGTCCAGCATCTTTGAAGAGCAGAGTTTTGCTATTTGCATGATCTTACTTATGTAAACGTGGAGATAGATAACCTTGAACACAAGCTTGGAGTTTCCTCCACTTAAATATGCATGCATAATTTGTGAGTTCTAGGACCTTACTCTTTATCTGAATTTTAATTGGTGATGTGTTAGTAGTTGAAGCCAAGCTTCAGCTTACTCAAATGGTAGGGAGGTCATAGTGTTCCTTTACAAGCATAGTAGAGCATAGTATGGATTCTAATGTTCAACTCTGACTAAACAAGTTCTACAAACGGTCTTTTACTGCACTTGACTGAAGAAGTAGGTGTCTGCTATATCCTGCACTTGAGGTGAGTTGTGTTCTCAGGTTTACATTGCAATGGGCACTCTTCTTGTAAACACAAATTCAGATTTATATACTATATGCTGGCATGACTGTTTTTATTAGGCAGGACAGTGCGGTAGTTGATGTATCTTGGGTTGATTATAAAGTTGCTTGGGTTTAATATTACCCAGAATGATGTTGTATCAATGTAGCATTAGCATATGATCCAAGTGCTAGTACTGCTAGTAAATAGCTAATACAGTTAATGAAGAAGAAAAAAACTGCTAGTACAGTTAATGAAGAAGAAAAACAACTGCTAGTACTGCTAGTTCATTTTTCCTTAGGTTAATATAAAAATGTCCAGTGTATATATATTTGAAAATGATTGCTGCTAGATGTTAATTTGCTGGTACTAGCTAGAATTTGGCACTGAAAAGCAAAAGCAAAAGCTAATTAACTCTTGGGTAATAGCACTGGTACTAGGTAGCTAAAATATGTGTTCTGAAACACTGAGAGCAGAAACACTTACTACATACATATGCTCAAGAAACACTTACTAACCAGAAAAGGTTTTGACTTGAAATGTTAATAGCACAGCACCTCAATCTGTTAGTATTTGTCTGCATTTTCTCACATTCTTCTTGTATCTGATCCAGTATTGCTTGTAGTGGTTTGTCCAAAATGTTGAATGATACTGCTTGGAGATGCATATATTGTTTCACCTCTTCACATGCCAATGTATTTTCCATGTTGTGATGGAGGCCTTTTTTGCCTTGTCCACCCGAGAGGCCCTTGAGTTTGCTGGAATGTCGATTAACTTCCGTTCCGGCAAATTCGGGTACTCCATATGTCCTATTTTCAGCAAAGTTCATGCTGAAATTTTCCGTGAATTTTAGCATGACTTTGCTAAAAATAGGACATATGGGGTACTTGTGACTAATGCAAGGGCCGGGGTATCTTAGTAGTTAATTAAGTAGGATCAAGTGCCCCTTTATTCTAGCTGCATTAAACCATAGGCGGCAATAGAGCCAAGTGATTAGGCCCAACTTAGAATTCTCCTTCCCAGCTTAGCTTTTAGGATGCCTCGGTGTCGACAAACCATAAATTATAAAACCTTGGCTTTTAGGGTGCCTCGGTGTCGATAAAAACCGAAATGATGAAAGCCTAGGCTTTTAGGGTGCCTCGGCGTCGAAAAACCCTCAATGATAAAAGCTTAGCTTTTAGGATGCCTCGGTGTCGACAAACCCTAAATGATGAGACCATGATCTTGTTCCTTGACAATAACCAATTTTTTGACCAAACTTTGTTCCTATTTAGAGAGAAACATGGCCAACAACGATGAGGCCGGGGGTTCGGGCGGCAAGGCATTCTGGGAGCTGTCCCAGGAGATGGAGGAACAACCTCACTTGTATGAGGACGCCGCGAAAGACACCGATCCTGACACCACTGATGGTGCCGCCGAGGTTGACCCCACTCATGGTGCCGTCGGGGATGACACCACTGATGGTGCCGCCCAGGATGCCACCACTGATGATGGCGGCGCATGCACAGATGGCAGCCAACCGAAGAGGCAACGGAAGGACCGGCGCCCGACCGTGCTCCGCACCCTCAAGGAGGAAGTTACTGAAGTGGACTCCGACGGGAATCCAACGGCGCCCGAACGAATAGTCAAGGGGTACTCGCTTCAGCTCGGGTGCATTCTTCGGAGCAACGTCTCGATCAACACCGAGAACCTGAGGCTTCCTGACCGAGGGAATTTGCGCAACCTCCTCTTCACGAAGCTGCATGAACGATACAAGCTCCCCGTTGAATTTGAAAACACAAGCCTCAAAGGGAATAAAGTGAACAATGTTGCCCTCACGAAGATGAGCAAGGCCCTGTCTACTTGGAAAAGCAATGTGAAGAGTATGATCGAGAAAGGTGAGAGTTATGAGAAGATCAAGGAGAAAAATCCTTTGATCATCGAAGATGACTACAATGACTTCAAGATCAATTGCTCGAGCACCGCAAACTCCGAATCAAGTCAGTGGGGGAAAGAAATGCGGGAGCTGAACTTAGGGGAACACACACTCGTTCCCGGCGGTTACAGAGTGGCGGAGCCTATATGGGACAAGGAGGAGGCGGACCGTGCCGAGCAAGGCCTACCACCCCTCTTCGATAAATATGGTGACAAGCAGACCAGGAACTTTGTCAGGGCCCGGTACAAGAAGGACCCGAAAACAAAGGAGCTTACCATGGATCCGAAGACCAGGGCGCTTGAGCTTGTTCTGGTAAGGAATACACCCCCACGTAATTAGCTCCATATGGTTGCATTCTAATTAATGAAGCCAAATTTCTAAATGGTTCACATTCCTTCCGCAGGCGACTGAAAGCAGTAGCGCGGGGTCGACTAAGAGCAACCCTTGGGACACGACTCTAAATAGGGCGTTGAATGTAATGAAGAAAAAGGATAAGCTTTGTAAGCCGACGTCAGCTGGTCGTGTGGCCGGCAAAGGCTTGTCGACAAAATGGTCGTCATACTATAACGCTGGTGGGCGAAAGGAGAAAAAGACCAGCTCGGAAAGCCAGGCGCGCGAGGTTCAAGAACTCAAGGCACAGGTGGCGCGGATTCCGGAGATTGTCCAAGAGCAAGTGCAACAACAGCTTGGAGTGACGATCACCGCCATTGTGCCTACCTTGATCGAGGGGTTGAGTGTGTGGATTGCGGGCGGCCAACAGGGGCCGCCCCCGATTCCTAGCTTCACGACCAGCAACTCGCAGAACGCGATGGCAGGGCCATTGGTGTCTCCGGCGGAGGCAGCATAGGTGTCTCCGACGCCAGCACGGGAGCTTAATGCACCCGGGTGTACGCCGGCCGGCACCTCTGTAGCAAGCGGCCCCTCCGTCAACTGCACGCCCGCCGTTGGCGGTGCCTCCACATTAGCCGAGCTCGACGCCATCATCACGGTAACTAATTAAGCCTCTCTCGGCCGAGGACTTCATCTCCTTGCCTTTGACTGGGCATCCCTGACGCCCTACATGTTTTCGCAGGGCGTAGCCGATGTTCCGTGCACTCTCCTGCACTTCGTGAACAACGGATTGGTCGATGTCGCCAAGGGCAAAATCGTTCAATCGGGCAACCCCTTGTTCCACGGTACCCAGATGCCACCCAACTTGTTTAGGGTTCAACTGGTTCGGGTGCTGCCAGGCTGCGACGAGGTGTTACCTCCGATTCGACCCATCGGGGCCGACGATGATGACGTGATGACCCTCAGCGCCTGCCTGAGCTGGCCCCTGCTATGGCCGAAGAGCCAGATTCGTTTGGGGGCGGGGGACACCACCCCAAAGACAACACCGCCAGTCGTGCCGGCGCCAAGTCGGCCCCATGGCAAGACCGCCGCAACGGTGACGGACATCCCTATGCCACTGGATCCAAACATGCATATGGCACAGGATCAGAACGACGACGATGATACATTTGGCAACGTCGATCAGTACTTTGCCGATCATGGGTACGGTGGCGACTTCATGGGGCCTCCTTCTCAAGAACCCAACCCAACAAAAGACGTGCGCGATCTAGCTGGTACCGCGGAGAAGCCAAGTTGCAACAGGCGTCGTCTGCCGTTCAGCTCTCAGGAGACGCCTCCAGCTGCCGACTTCACCGAGCCTCAGATAGGCAAGGTGCGAAATATTATCAGCCCCAACACACTCAAGAAAGTGGTCTGTGAGAAGAACTTGGTCCCATTACAGGAGAAGAAGAAGGCACGCAAAAGAAAGACTAACAAGGGTGCGAGCCAGCCGGCACTGAGTACGATCCGTGCTCAGGACGGGCCACCTTCAGCTGAGGATGTAATGAGGAGGGTGCATGTGGCGGGTTGGCCGATGCTACCGACAAATATGCTCGATGCTGCAACCGGTGCTATGCGGAGTCTGCATGACAGTGTTCTTTCTTTGGAGAAGCGGTGTCTCAGAGAGAAGGATGCGGCATAACTGGTTTTCGCGGCCAAGGTGCCAGAGGGCAAGGGCTTTGTGGATAACTCCATCGGGGCTACGATCATCCTGCGGTTTGATGACATCCACGCTATGTTGAACCTTCATCCACTGCACTACACCTTCGTTCGGCTATTTTCGCTGAGTATGGAGATGCGGATCATTCGCGACAAGACCCCGGACATCGTGATAGTCGACCCCTTCTACATGTGTGCCAAGATCTTGGACAGCGCTGGGGACCGGCAAGTCGCAAGTTCTTACCTCGAAGGC
This sequence comes from Secale cereale, assembly GCA_902687465.1. Classification (NCBI taxonomy): domain Eukaryota; kingdom Viridiplantae; phylum Streptophyta; class Magnoliopsida; order Poales; family Poaceae; genus Secale; species Secale cereale. The sequence goes on from LR738714.1 coordinate 629,483,068, forward strand.
GTCATTCTGGCAAACCGAGATAAGGATAACTTCCTCGTGCCTTACTTTCCCTTGTAAGTCCTCCCCCTCAACCGCCCCGTAACATATGAATTATTAGATTTCGATCGTTTTTCTTTTAACATTCCATGTTTTCTGCAGTGACACACATTGCACGCTCATCCTCCTAAGCCCCAAATATTCCATGGCCACGTATTTCGACCCGGACCGTCAGTCGAACGAAGACTACACAAATGTCAAGAAGGTTCTTGATGATGTTTTTTTTGAAATATCAATGACAGTAGGAGAGCATCCTACCGACTTCCCATATATCAACAAAGGTTACATAGTGTCAGGGTTTTCATGCAGGACATGATGTGGACCCCTAGCCCAAGAAATGGTCAGGGGCCCTCCATTATGCCAAGCACCCCAAATCCAACTGGTTAAAGAAAGGGTTTAGCTTTAGTCTAGTGCTCTTAAGAAGTCTCCTACAAAATGTTCTAGGGAGGGTTTAACTCGATGTACAAGCAAGCCAAAGTCTTTCTTAAACCTCTCCTGCCAGGAGGCCACCGAGGGGGGGTCGCCCTAAACACCTTGCCATTGCGCTCCTTCCATATGCTCCAGGCCGCCGTCAGAAAGATTTCCATGAACATGGGTTTGGTCCAGCGCTGCCGCCCGGAGTGCGCGATCTGCAGGCGATCTCCATTATGTGTCTAGTCCATTCCCAGCCTCCCCCAGCAGACTCTGCTGAAGCTACAGCTAAAGAAGAGATGCTCGACAGTTTCTTCCTCTCCACTCGCACAAAGCTCGCATGCCACCCCCTCCGAAACATTGTAGTGTCGCCGTTTGAGCATATTTTTAGTGTTCACCCGATCCGCCAGCAGTAACCACGCAAACACTTTAATCTTCATTGTGCATCTGCTCTTCCAGATCCATTTGAAAGCCGCATCCGCTATCACTTCCTTGAAGTAGTTCGCATAGTATTTCCGCGAGGAGTATCGGTCCCCCCACAAGCAGGTCCAGGAATCATTTAGGTCATCTACGGGGGTGATGTCCCTCGAGAGGTCCTGCATTTCCAGCACTTCATCCCTAGCCTGTTGAGAGAGGGGCAGATGGAATCCTTGCTGCATGTTTGTGATGGACAGGAAGTCCCTGATAGACGCATCTTCCATCGTAGTGTAGGAAAAGGCCCTTGGATGCGAGAGCTCAAAGGTTTCGGTGAGCCACAAGTCCTTCCAGAACAGTACCGATGAGCCATCACCCACCACAACCCTAGTAATACCTCTGTATTTGTCATTTAACTTCATCACGTCTCTCCACCAGAACGAGCCACAGGCATCCGTCGCGTGCGGGACTTGGTTTTCATAGTACGCATCCCAGATCAGGGAACACCAGGGGGTGTCTTTTTTGTTATAAAAGCAGTGCAGGAACTTGAGAAGCAGCCCTTCATTTTGGATTTTGATATCAAGAACACCCAGTCCCCCATGCATTTTAGGCCTACACACGAGATCCCAAGAGGCCAGGGAGTTGCATGTTTCCCCTTGCTCCGTTTTTTTGCGCCAAAGGCATCGGCGACGGATCTTGTCCAGATGCTCTATCAGTTTGAGCGGGAACTTGAGAGTGCACATGGGATAGATCAAGAGGGAGGTAATCATGGAGTTGAGCAACGTCAACTTACTCCCATAGTTCATCAAGCATAGTGAAGAGGAGAGTCTACGTTCCGCCCTATCCACCAGCGGCATGAGCTCGCTTACCGTAGGTTTGGTTGTTCCCATGGGTAACCCCAGGTAGGTGAATGGCATCCCCCCAACCGAGCATTGCCAGATTTGCGCTAGTTCTGTAACAAGGCGATCTTCCACATTAAGTGGCACCAGAAGGGATTTGTTAAAATTTATTTTGAGACCGATCGAGTCCGCGTAGTCCATCAGGATTTGCTTCGTGGTCCGTGCCTGCGCTAGGTCGGCCGGCATGACCAGGATGGTGTCGTCAGCATATTGCACCACTGGATAGTCCATTCCAGTGCGAGAGGGGATCGGCAGCTCGATTAAACCGTTCTGGTATGCGTTGTTGATGGCAGCCTGTAGCAGATCACCCGCAAGGACAAAAATGAGGGGAGAGAGCGGGTCCCCTTGCCGTACCCCGCAATTACAATCAAATTGTCTTCCGGGAACTCCGTTTAGGAGGACCAAGGATTTGCCTGATCCAAAAATATTCTTGATCCACCCCATCCACCTATCATCAAAGCCCATGTGTTGCATGATCTCCAACATATCAGAATGGTTGATAGTGTCAAAGGCTTTCGCAAAATCCAGTTTGAGCAGCACTATGGGTTTTTTCGATCGCTGGCATTGATAGATATACTCAAAGGCCCATGCCAGGCAGTCTTGAATGGAGCGGCTCTTCAAAAAACCGTATTGGTTTTTATGTATGATCTTGAGGACAACAGTCTGTAACCTGTTTGCTAGTAGCTTGGTAATGATCTTCAGACAACAGTTTAAAAGTGTGATTGGGCGGAAGTCATTGGCCGATTCAGGCGAGTTGGTTTTGGGGATGAGCGTGATGAAACCTGTGTTGATGCTGGTGAGGTCAAGGTTGCCGTTGTAAAAGTCCTCGCACAGTTTATAGAAATCCTTCTTGACAATGTGCCAACAGGTTTTGATGAAGTGTCGGGCATGGTTTTAACCACTTCATCTATCTCAGAGTGCGTAAAAGGGGCTGACAGCGCTTCAAGACCATCGATCTTGTTGATGATCGAAGCTAAGTTAAACTTCATAGCCGGGGTGGAGGAAGCTCCAAGTCTTCCCTTGTATGTATCGAACAGCACCGCCTCCTTCGATTTATGGTCTGTGACCACAGAGCCGTCTTGAAGTTTGAGTGAGGAGATGAAGTTTTTTCTATATCGTTCAGTCGCCAAAGCATGGAACAACTTCGTGTTTTCTTCCCCAAATTTGATGTATCGAATCATGCAGCGCTCTCTCCAGTATCGATTCTGATATTGTAGTAGTTTAAGCAGGTGGGCCTTGATAATTTTTCTGAAGTTTTTCTCAGGCACCGTGAGGGGCCTCCGGTCTTCCAGCCCATCTAGCTCCGCGAGAGCCCAATTGCAGTTTTGAATGAGTATTGAGAGGCGGGAGATTCCTTTGTACCATTTTTTAAGATCATACCTTAGGCGCTTCATCTTTTTGCATATAAGGGCAGAGATATTTTTAGCATAGCAGTACTTATCCCAGGACGCCTGCACCACTTCAAAAAAACCCTGGTGGTTAGTCCAATAATTTTCAAAACGAAAGATCTTGCTCCTGGGTATGGTGGTCTTAATTTCGACCACACATGGTGTGTGATCAGACACAGGTTTACCAAGTGGAGTGGCTATTGTATTGGGGTACGATTGGGTCCAATGACACGACGAGAGAAACCAATCTAACTGTTCCAGCAAGGGGTCATTCTGCATATTGCTCCAAGTATAGGATCGTCCTTTAAGAGGGATTTCAACCAAGGCTTGTGTACGTATAATGTCATTGAAAGTGAATATGTCATTGACATCCCCCCCCCCCCGGCTTATTTCTGTTGTTGGATGATCGAATGTAGTTGTAGTCCCCTACAAGAAGCCAATCATCAGTATCGGGTATTTCCAGTTCATAGAGCCAGTCGGTGAACACCACTCGATCATCCCCCCTACATGGTCCATAAATATTGAATAGTGTCCATGCGTGATCAGACACCTTTGAAGTTAATTTTACTCCTAGAGCGAAGAAATCCGAGAAAAACCAGCTCCCATCAAAGAGAGAGCCATTCCAGACAGTAAGAATGCCCCCCGAGGCACCACGCGAAGGGACGAAAGCAAATTTATCAAGACGGCGTGGACAGAATGTCTTAATGAAAGCAAGATCAAAAGAAGTGCGTTTAGTCTCCTGGAGGCACACGATATTACAACCCGAAGCTGCAATCGCATTTTTAACAGCTAAAGTTTTATCATCTGAATTTATGCCACGGATGTTCCACACCAGCACCTTCCAGTGCACGTGGTGTGCCATGTAAATTAGTTGGTGGGGGGTGGTGGCAGCGGGATGCTCCTCCTCCAGCGGCGCCATGAGCTTGGACTGAGAGAGCTCAGCTGCAGGAACTCCACAGCGCGCCGTGCCGATCATCTGGAGCTGGGAAATAGGAGTTGGTGGCGGAACCTCTTCAGCAGCAGGTTTTGCGTGGGTTGTAGAGACTCTGAGAGGAGCCGTTGGGGCTTGTCGTGGCCTAACCTTGGTCTTGTACGGGCGTGCTTCAGCCATGGAGGGGGCCTTGAAGCCATCATATCGATTATTCCCGGTGCTACGTCTGAGAGGCAGTGGAGTCCCGCCTGCCATCTTGTTCTTCTTGACAGAGCGTGCCGGCGCCCGGGAGTCTTCCGCATATTCAGTGATCACCTCCGCAGAAACACGGGGCACATCCCATGGCTCCTCAACGGCGTCCACAGTGGCATCAAAAGATTGGCGAAGTAGCGGAGCAAAGGCTTCATCCCAACTGCGCTTGTCTAGTTTCACAAGGAGAGTGTCTGACATTGTGGCAATTGGGGTATACCAGGACCTGATAGCATAAGCCACAAACAGGTATTGGAGCGAGCTACAGAACTGAGTGGCCATCTCCAGGGATGCATCTGCAGGGAGGAGCATGGGGAGCATGGGCTTATAGATGTACTTCCTGAGGAAAGAGATCAATCGCGCAAAAGGTAAGACACGAAGATTTGCCTCCTCCGCCGTTCCTCTGACAAAAGTAAGGGTGCTGTGGTGTGCTCCCAGAACAATGTCGTCCACTGCCAGTTCGACCTGCGCAACATGCGCATTCCAGGCTTCCAGACCATCATCAAGAACATTCTCTTCAGGGGTTACTCCGTCCATCATGGACGGACCAGTGTACTCAGTGAACTGACGCCAGCTCTCACCCTGGTACTGAGGTGGGATTTCAGGCCATGGTTGTCAACCATTGGCCAGTTGCTGCTGCGTGGGTGGTTGAAGATCTTGCCCCCAAGCCGCATTCGCCTGTTGCTGCTGTGCAACCATGGCTTCAAAGGAGACCTGTTGGGAAGCTGTCAGGAACGACAGTTCCCTCGGATGCGGCGAGGCGTTCATCGGTGGCGGCGGCTCCTCTGTGCCCGCATTAGGCGGATTAGTTGGCCAGTTAGTCAGTATATAAACCAGAATTGTCCATGATCTACCCAGACCTCCAAAAACATTGGCTCTTCTAATGATCAGACTATGCGGCACATTAGAGAATTGATTTATAAGAACACGAACAAGAACTCTAGTCTTGACTTGCCCAGGGTTATGCCAGATCTCGAAGTTACCGAAGCAACTGACAGCCTTGTTCACATAATACTCATTATGGTAATCAAGAGGAAATCCTAGGAAAACTACCCATGCAACAGCTTCAAAGATCGGTATGCGCATGTTGGGTCCTTCATCATGACGAGCAAAGTAAAAGGTCCTATCTTCATCTATCGGATGCGGCCCAGTAGTGATAAGGAAATCTCTGACAGCAGCTGATCTAAACCCAATCATCCCGACGCCTAGATGAAAGATATCAGAGTATATTACCTCAGCATTGAAGTCATCGGCCAAGATTTGTAGGATTTCCGCGAGCACCATAGGACGCTGCAGATCGGGCGCCGGAGGGTTGGTGAGGACGAGCGCATAGTTTTCGTGGTGCAGAGGTGGAGCGCCGACGACCATCATGTTCCTCTGGAGTCTATCAGCAGGGCCATTGAAGATGGCGAGGGGGCCAGGGATGAACTGGAAGGGCATGACTGGGAAGTTCGCCATGGGAGGATGAGTGGAGGTGTCTGTGGGGATGCTAGCGGGCGGATGAATCGAAAGACGTTCCTGGCGAGGGGAGGAAGCACTAGCAGGAGGATGAATTGATGGGGGCTGCTGGCGATTTGGTAGTGGGGGTGGCAGGTTGGGTAGGCTAGAGGTGCTCGAGGTGATAGGACGTAGGGTAGGAGGAGGCGGACCGTCACCCCCAATAGGCAGAGCGCGCGTGTCCCGGCACTGCGAATCGTTTGATTTGATATGCCATTCCATTTTCTGTTTTTTGTTTCCATCACAGCCTCGATAAACCCCAACGGGAGGGGATACTATACTAGTTTTTAGCCTCCAAGCCCAGGAATCATTGGGAGGTTGCCTCGGTTTGGAAAACCTCGCCTTATGGAAAGATTGGCTACTGTTGGAAATGGGTATATCTTTGGTGGGGATATGCAGGGTTTTTGGTTTCCAAAGAAAATGGGGAGAGGCTCCATCGAAACAAAATTTCGCTACGTGACCGAGAAAACCACAGGAGGAGCACAACATCCGAGCCGGGCATGCAAAGAAAAGGTGGTGAGTAGAGCCACAGGTCGTGCAAGCGGAGTGGCCCGGCCCAACATGGGGTCGAGGGGTGTTCGCCAGCTTAAGTATTTTGCCCTCAGGACATTTATTCGCAAGATGGCCCAGTTGATGGCAGACAGCACATAAATTTAAACGTTGGAATATTACCTCCAATGGCGGGATGGATTGTAGATGCCATAATGAGGCAATTTTCTCATCAGAATAGCCAAACACCCGTTGGTCCAAAATATGGAATAGCATGAAATCCGGGATGTGTTCCCAATTCTTCGGCTCAAATTGAATACCCTGAAAAGCTTGATTCCCGGCCGACGGGGGAACATTAAATGTGTTTTGAAAACTGCCAAAAAAGATACAATCTTTGTCGGGAGGCAGAGCACATGTATCGTTTGAACAATCTGGATCAAAAGTGAGATGCTTCGCAAATGTATATTCTCCATGGGTGTGCGAATGATTGCCCCGATGATTGTCCAAAAAATGAAACCCAAATTTCGAGAGTTCCTCGTTAGCTGAATGATCTTTGCTAGCACTTTTCCGGAGGAAGTCGAGGTTGGGTTTGATTGCAATAGGGGTTCGAGCAGCCACCTCGCCAAGCTCATCATCTAAATGCCAACCATTATCCAAACTTGAATAATTCATCGATGGTTTGAACAAGTGAAAATGACAAACAAAATCCGGCCAGACCTGATCCTTCAACTTGTAAATGAAATGCCTCACATTGTTGGAAGCGACGGAGAAGCGAAAAGACCTTTTGCCCAATTGAAGAACATTAAATCCCAACGGAGAACCACCAATGCAGCATTGGAGCACTAGGCCAAGGAGAAGGAGACAACCAAGAAGAACTCCTTGGTATGAGAAGAAGAAGAGAAGTGCACCGATGAGCCAAACCTTGTGCGCACCTGTTTAGCCACAGAGATCCCAGGGTTGAGATCCCAATGGAGGAGGCTAGCCATTCGTAGGCTAGTCTAGAGAATGCCATGGGTGATTGCCGGCCGTCGGTGGTGGTGGTGGTGGAGGTGGGAGGAGAGGTGGAGAGGTGGAGAGGCCATCGCCCCAAACCTCTTGATGATGTTCTCCCCGGCTACGCCAAATCTGGAGGCACCTTCACCAGGCCTATTCGCAAGTACGGCAAGCACGTGTTCTCCCACAATACGACGTTCTGCTGCGTCAAGCAGCCGCCTGGCGGTCAGAAGGGTGCCTACTATGCCATCCATCACATGCAAGCGATCGTACGGGACCATCATCAACTTCTGCTACCGAGTAAATTCAAAGATTGGGCCGCGAGCGTGTCGGCAATCCAGGACGCGGACATCAGACAAGAATTCTTTCGCATCCAGTCAAAGTTTGCGGAAATCATCCATCAAGATGTCCTTCGTACCTCGGAGCAGTTCTACCTCAGAAATCAACCGTCCAACAGTGACATCGACACAATGCTACAAATGCAGGCTGACAACGCCCGTGAATTCATGACTCCCACGATAGACGGCGGCTTCATCCACGCTCCAGTCCCTTGAGTCGAGTCGAAAGCAGTGATGCTGTGTCTAGTTCTGAAACATCAATTGACTCGTGTTGTAATTAAACTTTAATGAACTTGTAGTATGTCTCTTTGGTTTTGAGAGTCGTTCAACTTAGATGTAATCGATGCTATTAATGTCTTGCTTTTCTCTTCCGATCATTCTGTTGCATACTTATATATTGCTTATGTATTGTCTGTGAATTGGTACTAACATTTCGTTTAGCTAGTGCATAGCGATGCCGTCGTATGTCGTGTACAAGGGTAAGGTTCCTGGAGTCTACGATGACTGGGAGGAGTGTCGGAGACAGGTTCACCGATTCAGCGGTAACAGTTACAAAGGGTACACCATTAGGGCCGAGGCCGAATCTAGATACGCCCACTATCTAGCGGGAGAGGGGATGGAGCGTTGGAGGAACCGGATGAAGACGAGTTTCATCGTGATGATGCCCATCGTGATAACCGCAGCTCTCTTCTATGTTATGGTAGTTTAGATGATCGATATCGACTTGTAATGTGAAGACAAACTCGCTACTCGCGGTCTCGAGACTTGTAATATAATGTTCTATCTTTGTTCGGTCTTTTCAATCCGGAGACTAATATGATGAATTGTATTCGGAGACTAATATGATGAATTGTATTCGGAGACTAATATGATGAATTGTATTCAGAGACTAATCTTCTATTGTATTCGATGAATCTGTTGTTGATGTGTGCTATCTATATTCTGTCCAATTATACATTTTGTAACCTGTGAAAAAAAACAGAAAATAAAAAAATAAATAAAAACCTAATATTCATACTAATGGCGCATCACATCACAGTGCGCCATTAGTATGCCAAAGGATACTAATGGCGCATCATTAAACAGTGCGCCATTACTATGCCGAAGTTACTAATGGCGCATCTTGTTGTTGTGCGCCATTAGTATGCCAAAGCACCTGGGTATGGTGCGCCATTAGTATACCAGATACTAATGGCGTGGCACTATTGGCGGACAACTAATGCGCCATTAATGGCCAAATTAGGTGCGCCATTAGTAGGCCTTTTCCTAGTAGTGTTAGTCGTACACACTTTTCCAGATTTCAAGACACTGGTGGACAAAGCTATTACTTTGGAAAATGAGCGTCGCAGTCTGGAAGACATTCGCAAGCGAAAAAGGGATCAAACCAACCACACCCGCAACAACAGGAATAAAATGAATTTTTTTAAAAATGGGAAGAACAAATCCATGAAAAATGACACTCGTCCAAGCAAAAAATTTCATGCAAGGGACAAGGATTTCACGTATCGCCCAGGTGTTACTTGCTATGCTTGTGGAGAAGAGGGACACTATGCCAAACAGTGCCCAAAGCCAAGGAACTCAGCACCAAAGCAAAACAGCAACGGAAACAATTTCGCGCCCAAGCGTAACAACTTCAACCCCAATAACAACCACAAGAAAGGCCACCTAAACCATGTGACCAAGGAGCAAGCACATGATGCCCCGGATATCGTACTCAGTACGTTCCCTATCAACACAATACCTGCCATGGTTTTGTTTGATTCTGGAGCTTCTCATTCGTTCATTTCGAAGAGCTTTGCTTTGCAACATGATTTTTCGATGCTTCCCTTGGGAAAATCAATGACCATCAAGTCCCCCGGAAGTAAGCAGATCACTCAAAATTACTGCCAAGGTATAACCATTGAAATTGAAGGGTTAAAGTTTCACGCAAACCTCATCGTGTTGGAAAACAAGGGACTGGATGTTATCCTGGGTATGGACTGGCTAACCACCACCAAAGGATTTATCGACTGCTTCAACCGAACTGTGATCCTTACTCATCATCACGGAAAGATGATAAGAGTCGCAGCTCAAGAAAGACCAGTATCGAGGCAACCAAAATTAAACAAGGTAGACACTACGGAGTTAAGCAAAGTTCCAGTAGTATGTGAATTTCCGGACGTATTTCCCGAAGAACTACCAGGCATGCCACCAGACACAGAAATAGAATTCATCATTGAGGTAGCACCTGGAACCACCCCCATTTACAAGAAACCATACAGAATGGCACCGTCCGAATTGGTTGAGCTAAAGAAGCAAATAAAGGAATTACTGGACAGAGGATTTATACGGGCCAGCTCCTCACCTTGGGGTTCGCTGGTACTATTTGCCAAAAAGAAGGATGAGACTAAGAGATTATGTATAGACTACCGAGCGCTCAACATGGTCACTATCAAGAACAAATATCCGATGCCACAGATAAATGATTTATTTGACCAGCTCGCTCAAGCCAAGGTTTTCTCAAAGATTGATTTGAGGTCCGGTTATCATCAATTAAAAGTACGGACAGAAGATATCCCGAAAACAACATTCACATCCACGTACGGACTATATGAATTTACAGTAATGCCGTTTGGACTGACCAACGCCCCCGCATATTTTGTCCACCTCATGAACAAAGTGTTTATGAAATTTATGGACAAATTTGTGGTGGTATTTATTGATGATATCTTGGTATATTCAAAGACACCAGAAGAGCATGCTGAACATCTCCGTATTGTACTGGGAGAATTAAGGAAACATCAACTCTACGCCAAATTCAGCAAATGTGAATTTTGGTTAAGACAGGTTGGTTTTCTAGGCCACGTATTGACACAAGAAGGAGTAGCTGTGGACCCGGAAAAAGTCAAGGCTGTACTTGGTTGGAAGCCACCTGCCAATGTAACAGATGTACGAAGTTTCCTCGGAATGTCTGGATATTACCGGAGGTTTATTGAGGGATTTTCCACCATAGCCAAACCAATGACACAGTTACTCAAGAAGGATAAGAAATTTGTGTGGACCGAAGAATGTGAGAAAAGCTTCCTGGAACTCAAAAGGAAATTAACAACAGCCCCAGTATTGGTCGTGCCTGACATACACAAAAGTTTTGAAGTATATTGTGACGCATCTCGGAAAGGCCTCGGATGCGTACTGATGCAAGAAGGCAAGGTAGTCGCCTATGCTTCCCGGCAACTGTGGAAACATGAAGAAAATTATCCTACCCACGATTTGGAATCGGCAGCAGTCATTCATGCACTCAAAGAGTGGAGGCACTTTTTGCTTGGGAATCATTGTGAAATATATTTTCACCCAACCAGAACTCAATTTATGACAACGACACTGGTTGGAATTGGTGAAAGATTATGACGTTGGCATCCACTATCACCCTGGAAAGGCAAACGTAGTAGCAGATGCTCTCAGCCGTAACCCCAGCTCAGACAATGGCAACCTACATAACTTGAGACCTGAGTTTCAGCAGGAATTCGCCAAGCTCAACTTAATGATGGTCACTGAAGGCGAAGTGTCAAATATGGAAATATGTCCTACACTAATAGAACAAATTAAGAAGGCTCAACATGGACATCCCAGCATTGAAGGTATAAAAAGAAAAGTAAGTCAGGGCAAGGCCTCAGAATTTACCGTAGACAGTGAGGGAATATTATGGTTCGGAGACAGGCTTTGCGTACCGAGTAGCGAAGACCTCAGACAACAAATTCTAGCAGAGAGCCACACCGCTCCATACTCAATTCACCCTGGAGGGACCAAAATGTACAAGGACATCCAGGAAAGATTTTTGTGGCACGGTATGAAGAGGGATATAGCCACATACATTGCATGTTGTGATTCATGTCAACGCATTAAAGCCGAGCACCAAAAATCCGCAGGACTGTTACAGCCAAACAAGATACCTGAGTGGAAATGGGACGATATTGGGATGGATTTTATTGTTGGACTGCCACGGTCACAACACGGAAATGATGCCATATGGGTCATCACAGATAGACTGACTAAGGTGGCACACTTCATTCCAGTCAAGACAACCCACACCACCCAAAAGCTTGCCAAGCTTTACCTCGCCCGTATAGTATGCCTACATGGAGTTCCTAAGACCATAATATCCGACAGAGGCACTCAGTTTGTCTCCAAATTTTGGGATCAATTGCAGCAAGCCCTTGGGACGCAACTAGTATTCAGTACAGCCTATCACCCCCAGACTGGAGGACAAATGGAACGAGTAAATCAAATACTAGAAGACATGCTGAGGGCATGTGTCCTCACCTATGGGACAAGTTGGGAGGCAAGCTTACCGTATGCCGAGTTCGCATACAACAATAGTTACCAAGCCAGCGTGAAAATGGCACCTTTCGAAGCCTTGTACGGATGAAGATTCCGTACTCCATTAAACTGTTCAGAAACAGGGGATAGTCGTATCTTCGGCCCAGACATGTTAAAAGAAGCTGAGGAAAAAGTTAAAATAATACGGGATCGACTCAAGACAGCCCAAAGTCGACAGAAGAGTTACTACGATCAAAAGCATCGGGAAGTAAGTTTTGAACCTGGTGAAAACGTGTACCTACGTGTATCTCCTATGAGGGGACTACAACGGTTCAAGGTCAAAGGAAAGCTAGCACCACGATTTATCGGACCCTTTTGTATAATTGCTCGGAGAGGCACAGTGGCCTACCAGTTGGACCTTCCCAAAGAACTATTAGACGTCCATGACGTGTTCCACGTTTCCCAGCTACGGAAATGTGTAAGCAACCCAGAAAAACATGTGTCACATGAAAATCTTGATGTGCAACCAGACCTCACCTACCGGGAACGCCCAATAAAAATATTGGAAGAGTCTGAATGGAGAACCCGTCCGAAGAGAATTAAATTTCTCAAGGTTCAGTGGTGCAATCACACCAAGGATGAGGCAACCTGGGAAAGGGAAGATTTCCTTCGGACAGAGTACCCATACCTATTTGAGGATCAGCTGAAATCTCGGGGACGAGATTTTTCCTAAGGGGGTAGGTGTTGTAACACTCCAAATTTTTGGATTTGATTTCTTCCAAACTTTTTGGTCTTTTGGAAGGGGAATATTTGATCTTCTCTTGAAACGCCTTCTATAAACTTTTCTAACCAAAGTTTGTGTGTTCTTCTCAAGCTTAGTTCTGGTCTTGAAAGTTTTCTTCTTGTGTTAGCTCAAACACAAGTTGATTTTCAAAGGGTTTATTTGATTCTTTCCCCTCCATGAATATCCATCTTATAAGAATCTTGGACTTGTTTTCCCTCTCAAACTTTTCTCTTCCATGGCACCCAATGAATATATTTCTCTCCAAGACCTCCTCTTCACCTTGAGACAAGTCTCTCATCAATTCCAGCAAGTTTCAACCTTATTGGAATTTTTCTTCTAATTATTTTGCACCAAAAACAATTTATGTCCTTTGAAATGAGCCATGGTAATTTACAAAGGAACCACCATGTTCACCTTGATATTTGATTCCAAACCAACTCCCCTAGATAGTCCTTAGTACCCACAACCTAGATCCATCTTGTTTCACTGGTCCACAGTTCAAAATTTTCAAATTTCACCTGCTGCAAGTTTGGACCAGATTTGCAAATTTTGGTGAAATTCATATTTTTCTTCTTCCTAAAAATCTGTGAAAATTCAGGCAGCCTCTAGATACATCAAGAGACCACTCCACCAAATATCAGCTCCAGAAATATTTTCCACATGCCAAAATCATTTCGTCAAACACCTGGCGTGCACTATTTCTGTCAGTTTTAGAAAAAGTTAACTGAACTTCACAGGCGACAGTGCAACTTCATCAGTTTCGTCAGAGAACGGTCGTCAATCTCACCAGTGCCTCTTTGGCTCGATGCTGCACTGCACCTCGCTCTTATCCAGAGCATCGCACGCGCGCTTGGCTGGTTCTTGGCGTCGCTGGCACCCTGGCCCGCCCACGCCGGCGTCTTCCGTGGCGGTAGAACCACCCGTGGCGGCCGACAGGGGGCACCCTGTGGCACAACGCCGTTCGGCACCGCCCAAGTCGCCTAGGATCTCCACGTGGCCTCCTCCATCGCCAGCGCACGCCTGCAGCACCGTCGTCGTGGCCTGGCACGCACAGGGCGCGCTCTTTGCCGCCGACGTGCCGCACGGCCGTTCCATCGGGGACAGGCCGTAACCGCTCCTACCTTGCTGAGTTAGGCACCGAAATTGGATCAGTGCACCTCCTAGTCGATGCTCAAGTTCCTAAACCAACCGTCCAGCCACAGCGCCGTCGTAATCGATCGCCGGACTTATCCCGTTCACGGCAACCGCCTCGGGCCGGCTATATATAGAGCCTCCAAGCCCGCTCTCGTCCCGGCACTTCTCCACCACCTCACTAGACCACGCCCAGCCACTGGAAGAGCCTCGAGGGGCCCTTCTTCCTCAACTCCGGCCACCATCGTCCGCCTCGGGTTCCAGCAACGTCCTCTCTGGTGAGAGCTCCTCCACCGCCCTGGACTCGTGCATAGCCTCCTGACACCTCTAGGAGACTAACCCCCACTACAATTTGAACCCAGCAGCTATCTCTGACGAGGCCCACGACCACCCGAGCCGACGTCCGCCGGAGACAGGGTCGCCGTCGACGTGGGGCTTGCCGACGCTTAACTCCACCACCCACCGACGTGGAAGAACACCAGGAACCCGTAGGTACCACTCCCTCCCTCTACCTCTTCGTGGATCGGCGCCGGCAACCACCGCAGCCTTCTGGCGCCGGCACGACTCTGTTTCAGTTTTTAAACCTGACGAGTGGGACCCCCTCGTCAGCCTCTCTTTCCTTTCCGAAACGTTTTCCTAGAAGGCGCCTTCGGGCAAAGTACGTCTTCCTATTCGGCTGGCGTACTGCATACCGATTCATTTTTTGTTTTTATATTCTAGCCCCTGAAAACTTTATGTTTCATTAGATACAAGTCCCTGGACAGAAACTCTAATATCTTTTAAGCAAAAGATGATTTTAAGTTGATTCTTTTTCTGTCCTCTTTAGTTTTCTGTCTAGTTTATTGTCATATTTAATTGAAATTTTTTTGGGTCAACTCTTATGTGCGCGCAATATTTATGTTAGTATTCGTTTTGTTTGAATACGTAGATACCGAAGGACGTGAAGGAGCAGCGAACTTCACCGAGTTAGACTCCGACTACTTCGAACTAGGCAAGCATGTTTGAACCTTTGATATGATGAGTGTGTTGCATGTTTGCTCGAGTAGTTTTTCTTCATAGCATGGTCATATAAGCATTTGTGGATGATTATATTTCATGCAAGCAAGCTTCGGGTGAACCCGAATGATGAGGATTGAAACACCCCCATCATGTTGTGACATGATGGGTTGTGTACTGGTATTTTTGGAGCATGCCAGTCAATGGTTAACTCTAGTATCAAAGTGGATCAAGTCATGATTCCGTTCGTCTCCTTTTTGGTACTGTCATATGCCGTATGTTAAGATTATGGTTTAGTCAGTTGCAAACCTCTTTCCGTGTACACACCAAGTAGAGGGGCTGGGATGAGGGTTCCATGGCCCTTAGGGCGCGCATATATAAATTTGATCCCATGCTATTCGAGGTTGTAGCCTCCCTATCTTAAAGTTTTTCGTGAATGTTGTCACGGGTGATTCCGGACAGCAGGATGTGAAATGGGTGTGTACTGGTCAGTTGTGTTTCTGCTAAAACACCGTAGATGGAACTAGTCCATGTGGCTAGTGGAATCCGTTGGCTGTGATTTAAGAGTACAAGGTCTGCAGAGTCAAGTCTTCCGAGTAGCCATGTTTATGGCCTAGAGTCAATCTTCGTGTCAACCCCGATGACCGTCTCTAGTAATTTATGATAGTAACAAGAGTGGTGATTTTTGTCAAGTTCATTTTGGGTAGATGAACTAACCAGTTATCTCTGCAGTGATTTATCTCTTGAAGTATTTCACCGTTATACCATTGTTTATATAAGCCCTTTATGTGATGTCGCTCAGACGTCCGACTATGGCATACTTGTTATTGATTTTCATTATAAGCCCTTTATGTGATGTCGCTTAGACGTCTGACTGTGGCATTCTTGTTATTTACTTTAATTATAAGCCCTTTATGTGATGTCGCTCAGACGTCCGATTGTGGCATTCTTGTTATTTACTTTCATTATAAGCCCTTTTTGTGATGTCGCTCAGACATCCGACTGTGGCATTCTTGTTATTTATTTTGATTATAAGCCCTTTATGTGATGTCACTCAGACGTCCGACTGTGGCATTCTGGATATTTATTTTTGTTATAAGCCCTCTATGTGATGTCGCTCAGACGTCCGACTGTGGCATGATTTATTCTTTTACCTCACGAGGCGTCGCTCAGACACTCATTTGGTTTTCTTTTATTTATCTTGTGTATTTCGGGAGGACTATCGCCCGACTTCTATTTTGACATGCAGCGCTGAAATTATATTATTCGGATACATATTGATAGAATACTCACATGCATCATGTTTGCATTTATTATATCTTATGTCCGAACTGTCTTGCGAGTACATTCAAAGTACTCACCTGGCTTGTTGATTTGGCCAGATGTTGACGAAGGCAATCTCATGGATGAAGAGTTCGATAGCGAGTCCGACGTCTAGTGGAGTCCCAGTCAATCTCTTGCGATCCTGGAGTTGATCACTGTTATATAACCGCTTCCGCCAACCACCAAATAAATTCATCGGGTCTCACTCCGACACTCGATGAATTGTAAGATATTGGAGTCACGCCACCCACTACACTATGACATATCCACCACCTTTTTATTACGAGTTAGTAGTATGCCACCTTACCATTATGTCATATCCGCCCTTATGTATTATATCGGCGTGCTTGTAATAAATTGTTAAGCAACCTCAGCTCAACCATGTATAATATTCAGTACTCTGGAATTCTGTATCAAGGATTTGTCTACCAGCAAGTATTCTTCTGTGTTGGTTCGATAAAAAGGTCAATCTCTCGGTAATTATTTTACTGAAAAACCGGTCCTGACAACCATGTAGCCTTCTTTTTACTGCCTGTAATGAGTTGTAGATGACAATATCTGAATCTTTTTTCATTTGCAGTGGATCATGAAACAGTTTACTCAAGATTACCTCTCAAACTACATGATTAGCGGCCGACCATTACAAGGGGTTGGACTAGAGTCTTTCATGCCTTCTGCATCCAGGAGAGCACAATAGGGCCATTCTGCTTCACCTTGTTCAGCAACTGGAATGTATGTCGCCTCTTTCTTTACCATCTGTAATAGTACAAGTATAGAACCCTGGTACATCATTCTTTATTTGGTGCTTATGTAATTCTTAAAAATATGTACATGTGAATCGAATAATGCATTGGTTGTTTGAACCTGATGGATATGAATAAAGCTATAGCCTACTTTCAAGTTTAAATTAGGTACAATTTTAAATAGCAACAATTAAATTAGGGAGAAATTACGTTGTGCAGGTCATTACGGCACACACGGTTCGTAAAACACAAACATTTGCGAAATACACCATATTCCGAGACGGTTCACAGAGAGGAAACATGTGCAAGCATGCACATAGTTGCCGTTCGCAAAGCATGTGTGATGTCAGACACTATCACATACGGTGTGGGAAAACTAAATGTGTGTGATTGTCTACTTATTGTACACGGTTTATAATCATGAACTATTTGTGATGTGCCAGGCATCATAAATATCACGTGCCTGGAATCTGCCTAGAATCTACCTGGAAAGCTCCCATACCTAGAATCTGTGTGGTTTTAGGCAGAACCACAAAACTCTGACTGCGATGGCAATGCGAGCACAAACGAGTATCAAGGATGAAGCGTTTGGGATATTCGAGATATCGGAAATGGTTATAAAGGGACAACTGTATGCATCAAGGCTTCCTATCCCCGACGGTTTCTGTGTCATGTGGGAAGGACCCCCCCTATCGCCCACACTCACTTGGCGACGGTTCCAAATGTCGTCGTGGAAAGGGGTTAAAACTCGTTTGTTTAGGACCGACGCGCACCAGTGAATAGTAGAGCTGTGTGGATTTGTTGCAAACTTCCAATTTGAATCTGGTGCTAATGTGTCAGGCCCAAGATGCGATTCTATCCCGATCACGTGACACTTATGTGATTGGGGCACAACCGCATTTCGGGCGCTTAGCAAGACGGATATCATTACATCGTACCATTACATACATACATGGGCGATACAACAATACATACAAGTCACATGGATACAACATCATCAATACAAAACATCCGACTACGGATGCAAACAAGAAAAGCACAATGACATCCATCTGCTATCCCAGGCTGCCGACCCGGAACCTAACCCAAGACTGAAGAAGAAGAAGAAGAAGAAAGAACTCCAAAACAAAGATCATCGCTCTCACGTCAAGACATCGGAAACCTACACCTGCAACTTTTGTTATAGTATCTGTGAGCCACGAGGACTCAGCAATCCCATAACCATGGGTAACAAGACTATCAAAGCTTAACGGGTAGGAAGAGGTAAAGTGGTGAGGTTGCTGCAGGGGCTAAGCAATAAATATGGTGGCTAACTTACGAGTACAAGAATAAGATGAGCATCTACGCAAACGGTCGCAAATAGTAGTGATCGCTAAAGATCCTGAACTACATACGAGTCAAACATAACCCCACCGTGTTCTCTTCTCAAATTGAAAAGAGACAGTCACGGTTACTCACACAGTTTTGTGTTTTACTTCGGATCCTCTGTCAAGTTTTCTACAACCGGACATTAGCAAATTCCAATCTGCCACATAATCGCGGGCACGGCTTTCAAAAGATCATAACCCTGCAGGGGTGTCCCAACTTAGCCCATCACAAGCTCTCACGATCATCTTAAGTGATACATATAATATCATTGTTGGAAATATGCCCTAGAGGCAATAATAAAAGTATTATTATTATATTTCCTTGTTTATAATAATCCTTTGTTATTCATGCTTGACTTGTATTGTACGGAAACAGCGATACATGTGTGAATACATAGACCACAATGAGTCCCTGGTAAGCCTCTAGTTACCAGTTCATTGATCAACAGATGGTCACGGTTTCCTGACCATGGACATAGGATGTCAGTGATAACGGGATCACATCATTAGGAGAATGATGTGATGGACAAGACCCAATTCTGAGCATAGCACGAGATCGTATAGTTCGTAATGCATAAGCTTTTCGGTGTCAAGTATTTATTCCTTAGACCATGAGGTTGTACAACTCCCGGATGCCGTAGGAATACTTTGGGTGTGCCAAACGTCACAACGTAACTAGGTGGCTATAAAGGTACGCATCGGGTATCTCCGAAAGTGTCTGTTGGGTTGGTACGAACCGAGACTGGGATGTTATCACTTCGTATGACGGAGAGGTACCTCTAGGCCCACTCGGTAAGACATCATCATAATGAGCTCAATGTGACTAAGTAGTTAGTCACGGGATGATGGATTACGGATCGAGTAAAGAGACTTGCCATGACGAGATTGAACAAGGTATCGGGAATACCGACGATCGAATCTCGGGCAAGTACCGTACCGATGGACAAAGCGAATGACATACGGGATTGAGTGAATCCTTGACACAGTGGTTCATCCGATGAAGATCATCGAGGAACACGTGGGAACCAACATGGGTATCCAGATCCCGCTGTTGGTAATTGACCGGAGAGTGGTCTCGGTCATGTCTACGTGTGTCTCGAACCCATAGGGTCTACACACTTAAGGTTCGGTAACGCTAGGGTCGTAGAGATACATGCACGTGGAAACACGAAAGTTGTTCGGAGTCCCAGATGAGATCCCGGACGTCACGAGGAGTTCCGGAATGGTCCGGAGGTAAAGAATGATATATAGGAAGTCCAGTTTCGGCCATCGGGTGATCTCCGGGGGTCACCGGGAGTGTCCCGGGACCACCGGAGGGGTCCCGGGGGTCCACCGGGTGGGGCCACCCATCCTGGTGGGGCCCCTAGGCCGCAAGGGGGAAGTGGCCAGCGCTAATGGGCTGGCGCACCACATGGGCCCTCCTCCCCATGCGCCTAGGGTTGGAACCCTAAGGGGGAGGGGGCGCCACTTGCCTTGGGGGGCAAGGATTCCCCCCCTGGCTGCCGCCCCACCCTGCAGATCCTATCTGCAGGGCCGGCGCACCCCCTGGCCCCCTATATATATGTGGGGTGGGGGGGAGAGGGCAGCCGCACCCTTGCCCTGGCGCCTCTTCCCCTCCCGTCACACCTCCGTCTCCTTAACGCAGGGCGCCCGGCGAAGCCCTGCAGGAATCTCCACTGCATCCACCACCACGCCGTAGTGCTGCTGGATCTCCGACGACCTCTCCTCCCCCCTTGCTGGATCAAGAAGGAGGTGACGTTGCTGTACCGGACGTGTGCCTAACGCGGAGGTGCCGTCCGTTCGGTGCTAGATCATCGGTGACGAAGAACGCGAAGAGTACGACTACTTCATCCACGCTTCTTCGAAAGCTTCCGCTCGCAATCTCCATAACGGTATGTAGATACACTCTTATTTGCTCGTTGCTAGATGTCTCCTTAGTTGGATCTTGGTGAAAGCGTAGAATTTTTTTTAATTCTGCTACGTTCCCCAACAATCATCACCCCTTATCTTAGGGAAATCCGATCAGGCTCAGCATCCCGGTGCACAAGACATTTCGACAATGGTAAAACAAGTCCAGCAAGACCTCCCGGTGTGTCGACACCATGATAGTAGCCGCGCATATCTCGTCTCAGGCCGCGACCGGATGGGCGATCCTACGAGTAAAACCAATCCTCGAGTTTCCCCGTGGTGGCCCCGCAGTCTCCCCTTTTGGGACCAACACCATCAGCACTGGCCCCCTTCTATGTAGAAAGAATCCTCGGGTAGCGCTAACTCCCTATGCAATTTAATTAATTAATTAAGTTGTTATTATGAGCAAATTAAAACCAATGTTGGGCCTTGCTGGAGGAGTTTTATTCAAAGACGAACTGTCAAGGGGTCACCATATACCCAACCGTGTAAGGAACGCAAAATCAAGGAACATAATGCCGGTTTATCGGCGCCTAAGGTGGCATGAGTGGAACAAAACACCGAGCAAAAGGCCAAGCCTTCCACCCATGCCCAGTATATAGGTGTGTTAATAATAATAATAATAGATATTGTGATATTCCAACAACAAGTTCCCTCCTGGAACGAACTTCATTTCACCTGCAACTAACAACGCTATAAGAGGGGCTGAGCAAGCGGGTAACATAGCCAAACAATGGTTTTGCTAGGAAGGTTTCAAAGGTTAGAGATTTCATGGCAACAAGGAGAGGCTGACAATAATGATGGGTAGCGCGACATATAACGATAGCATCGAGACAACTAAGCAAAGGCAATGATAGTAAAGGTATCCAAGGGTATGGTCATCTTGCCTGAGATCCCGCAAGGAAGAAGAACGGTTCCATGAAGAAGACGGAGAAGAAGCCTTGAAGAAGAACCACGGGTAGACGAACGAATCCTCACGAACGCAACGGAACAAGCACTAACGAGAAGAAGTAAGCAACATGGTAAACAAACCACTCAAGAACATGACAATATGCACTACCAAGTAGGATGCACGACAAGTCTACATATGATGCACAACAAGTATATACAGGAAGCAAAACATGGCAAGGTAGGAAGCACAGCAAAACAACACAAGTCTATATATATGATGCAATACATGGCATGGTATGATGCATGACAAATCAATACAGGAAGCACAGCAAGTCTATACAGGAAGCATAACATGGCAAGGTAGGAAGCATAGAAAAACAACACAAGTTTATATGATGCAATACATGGCAAGGTATGATGCATGACAAATCTATACAGGAAGCACAGCAAGTCTATACAGGAAGCATAACATGGCAAGGTAGGAAGCATAACATGGCAAGGTATGATGTAATACATGGCAACGTATGATGCACCCAAACATCAACCAAACTCACTCCAAACATGAAAACAAGATGATAATATGATTCTACATGCAAAATCACACAAGTTTCATATAAGGAACACTCAAAACGGAGCAACGGGCTAAAAGATACACATGAAACAAGATATAACAACAAGCTGAAATTAACAGCCACATAGCAACTTTGGAGCAAGGTAAATATATGCTACAACACTCAAACATGGTGACAAGAAGCATGGACATGAAGTACACATATACTACAGCAAACAACTCCATTGGAGCATCTCCATAGGAGGCATGGATCAATAGCAACAAGCTACAACATTTTGATCATGACACTAAAAACCTGACAGCAATATTTTATAGCAACTTGGGAGTAAGAAATAAATAAGCTACAGCAAGTCAAAAGAGCAAGTGAAGGCATGAATGTATAGACAACAACATATACAACAAGGAATGGTCAATGGCCACCCCAAAACTAACATGGATTTGCCTAGGGCATCAAGCAAACATAGCATCAGGATATTACAGATTCCAGACTTGGTGAAATTTCACTAAGTGTTAAAATAGTAATAACAACATGGCATGTTTACAAGCATGTTTAAGTCAACACAAGGCATATCATGGAAAGTTAAATGCACCACATCAAAGAACACATCATGGAGATTCTAAAACACCTAGGCATGTGACATGGGGACAAACACATCAATAGCAACGAGCTCCTCAACTAGGCATCTCGTAACAAGTTTCAGAACATAACAGCCAAATGCACTTTTGCAACAGAGATTAACATGGAAACGTGAACTC
Source organism: Secale cereale (assembly GCA_902687465.1). NCBI lineage: Eukaryota > Viridiplantae > Streptophyta > Magnoliopsida > Poales > Poaceae > Secale > Secale cereale. Next base: position 629,505,479 of record LR738714.1, read on the forward strand.
AAACAAGCATGCTATAGCAACCAACATGTAGAGCATCTCATGATGAACATTTTGACATATCATTTGCATCATTTGGATAAACATGCACCAAGTTATCACATCTCAAACATGGCAACAAAACAACAAGTAGCAGCAGTTTATAACAAGTAGCACACTTGCAACAGAGATTAGAGCATCTAGATGAACTCAAATGAGCATGGCACAATGGAACAAAGTGTAGAGCATAACACCACGATCATTTTGACATATCATTCACTCAATTTGGATAAGCACATAATTATTTACAAGCAGCCAAAGATACAATAAAACAACAGTTTTGCTCCGGGACTTAGCCAAAATTCGCTTGACATGGGGAAAAAAACACTACTGGGCCAAGCCCACACACAGAGAGGAACTGGGCTGGCAGCTCACCTCGGGCCTTGGGCTAGGTCGGTGGAGGAGGAGGCCGGCTTGGGCCTGGATCTGGGCTGCGGGAGTTGGGCCGGTGACGGTCGGGCTGGCCCACGTGGCCGAATTGGCTCGCCGCCCTCCTCAACGAGGACAGAAGCGGCGGCGCTGAAGGAGGCTCCGGCGAGGGCGGCGCGTGACGAAGGGGCGACGAGGAGGCATGGGACCGGCGGGGATGGACGAATCCGGCCGCCCCTGGCCCGGATCTGGCCGGAGACGGTGAGCTGGCGGCAAGACGGCGGCTCCCTGGCCGCGGGGCTCCGGCGGCGAGGCAGCTCGGGTTTGCGAGCGCGGGGTGACGGGGTCTCTGCAGAGCGAAGGAGCCCGTGCTCCGGCGGCGGGGCGCTATGGCAGCGCCGGAGCTCTGACACGGGGCGGCGGCGGCGACCGGACGCATGGCGGTGGCGACACTGGACTGGGAGGACGGCTCGGGGAGGAGGAGCGCAAGGCGCGGGCGGAGCGGAGCGGGCCCGCGGGCGCGGCGGCCGGCCCAGATGCGGCCCGGGGTGGGCTCCCCGTGGGCCTGGCGGCTGGCGGCGGTAGGAGGAAGAAACTGACGGTCAGGTGGCGGCTGGAGAGAGGTGGGGCGTGGAAAACGAGGCAGGAGGCTAGGGTTTCCAAAATAGGCAGGGGTAGGCTTCCTTTTATAGCAGTTTTAGCTAGGGTTGGTGGTTTGGGGGGGTTTTAGAGCCCTCCGATCGAGATCCGACGGATCCGATAACGAGGTGAGGTAGGATGGGCCTAGGGAAGGTTATTGGGCTGTGTAGAAGAGGTTTCGGGCTACGAGGGGAGAAGGGAAAAGAGGCCCGCGGGGTTTTCGGAGACCGAAAACATCCGACGAAATAACCGGCTACTAGTGCCGCTATATTTATCCGTTGGGCTATCAAACGGACTCCGAATGCGATGAAATTTGGCAGGCGGCCTGTCTACACTATAATAAGACCACACGCCAAGTTTCAACCCATTCTGAGAACATTTTTCGGCCACTCAAAAAATAACTATTCGGAGGCACCGCGGGCGCGTGCAAGTGTGTCTGGGCTCAGAACGGACAACGGAAAGGACGAGGGGACTCGGGCGGATGCAAGTTTTGAAAACATGCTGATGCAACACACATGATGACATGGCAAAGATGCACACACAAGCAGATGACATGGCACTGACAACGAATAACTGGTTGACACCTGGCGCACCGGTCTCGGGGTGTCACACAATGGCTGAGTATAGATCTGCACCATACCATTTTTTTATCAAGCATCGTTCGTGTATTTGTGTCCTTTTTTACTATTACTAATGCATGAGCGAGTCTGCGCGATTGAGGAAGCTCTTTTTAAAATGGTTTTGCATGACATATATGGTGCAGACTCGTGTTATGGTTCTTTCCATGTCTGACAGTTGTTATCTTTCTAGGCATTTGTGATCTTGAAGTTTTATTTCCAAAGTATGAATGCACTATTTGAACAACATATAGGAAGTTTAAACAGTGTGATACAAAGTTTTCGAACTCGGCGAGCTTAGATGAACATCACACTAAGCTAAGAGAATGATGGTCGTTATTTTCTTATATGATATAAAGCAAGGTGAATATCTTTTTTGGCTAAGAGAGTGATGGAAGATTGCATTATTCAGGCTCAATGTCCCTTGCAGTGATTGCACAGCCTGAATATACAGTCTTTCAGGCTCATTGTCTTTCTTACCTAACGTTCTCATGCCCCGGCCCCATATGTCCATTCCCGTGGTTGTGTTAAGTCTTCATGTCTCATGTTTAGGATAATAAGTCTACACTTTGTGATGCTTTTGTTTGGACCAAACTTACTAATGTCAAGATGCAGTTTTTCGTTCACCACAAAAAAAAAGATGTAGTTTGTCGTGCTATATATGCCCTCCATTAATTCCAAAATATAAGTCTATCTAGAGATTTCAATATGGACTACATACAGATGTATATAGACCTTGTTTAGAGTGTAGATTCAATCATTTTTGCTCCGTTTGTAGTCCATATTGGAATCTCTAGAAAGACTTATCACTACTACAAAAAGGGCTGTTAATGGCGCACCGGTTTTGCCCATTAATGGCGCACTACCGGTGCGCCATTACTAGCACGTCATTACTAGCACGCCATTAGTAGTCGGATGTAACTTTTCGAGTAGATGATTTTTCATATAAAAAACTTTTTAATCCGAGTTCGTATGCAAAAGTTATACCCGTTTTACTAAATTCCAGAGATATTTTGCAAATAAAGTCAAAATTCATATTTGTAAATTTTCCCAACAAGTAGACCACATATCAGATGGGAAACTTATTTTCTTTTATTTTTTTGACATTTACACCATTTTATTTTATTTATTTTTTAACTGAAAAAGGCGGTCCATCGGGGAGGGGGGGTGTGCAGTAATGGCCAATTTACTAATGGCGCACCGTGGTAGTGGTGCGCCATTAGTAGTTCAACTACTAATGGCGCACCACAACCACGGTGCGCCATTAGTATTTTTTGAAAAAAAATTAAAAAAAAAACAAAATATGAAAAAAAAATACTAATGGCGCACCGTGGGAGTGGTGCGCCATTAGTAAGTTGAACTACTAATGGCGCACCACTCCCACGGTGCGCCATTAGTATTTTTTGAAAATAAAATAAAAAAAAAATATGAAGAAAAAAAATACTAATGGCGCACCGTGGGAGTGGTGCGCCATTAGTAAGTTCAACTTACTAATGGCGCACCACTCCCACGGTGCGCCATTAGTATTTTTTGAAAATAAAATTAAAAATAAAATAAAAACAAAATTTGAAAAAAAATTACTAATGGCGCACCGTGGATGTGGTGCGCCATTATTAGTTGAACTACTAATGGCGCACTACCCACTGGTGCGCCATTAGTAGTTTTGAGAAAAATATGAAAAAAAAATTGTTACTAATGGCGCACCACGTTAGCGGTGCGCCATTAGTATTTGGATACTAATGGCGCACCAACACATGGTGCGCCATTAGTATATACTAATGGTGCACCGTATGTCTGGTGCGCCATTAGTGTCAATTCCATCTATAGCCCTTTTCCTAGTAGTGTATATTTAGGAACAGAGGGAGTATATTATAGTTTTATTCTCACAGGTGATATTTTGGTTTGTTATAGCTGATTAGAACTGTTTTGTGTTCATCTATAGAAGAAATTATTTTTGGGAGCATACTATGACATTCCTATGCTACGGCACATTTGATTTTAGTTTTATGGAGCACACACAGAGTATATATCATGCTTAATCTTTTGTTTAGCATGTGTGCTCTTTTCTTATCCATCGCCTGCTTGATGCATAGTATTCACTTTTTTGCTACAGTCATGGTTATTACACCCTACATTCTACGAGTAGTAGGACCTCTTCTGCCACCTCATGCATGCTTGGTGCAGCATTCCTCAATGACTCTGAGATTGCTTTTGCAGTACTACTTCTCTTGCATGTTCTCTTATGCACATTTTTCTAAACATATGTTGTGTATATTTTTTTATTTATATTGCCAGAATATTACTCTAAGGTAAAGTTCAACATTCATACTTTTTTCATTGCAATCTGTCGGCTATATACATGACTATCTCGCAACCACATCATTGGCGAGATAATGGTAAAGCTTAGTCTCATGTTCTACTCGGGTGGGTTCCATTCTATAGTAAATTTAAGTCAGAAGTTATATTATGACTTTGTGAACCGAATATTGCACAATGGTAAAACATCTATTTCATTTAGTAACCAGCTATTGTTGCTTGCTACTACTTCTCGACCTTGCGTTGTATTCCCTCGAAGAGGAAAGGGTGATGAGCACAGTAGCGTAAGTTTTTCCCTCAGTTTTTGAGAACCAAGGTATCAATCCAGTAGGATACCACGCGCGAGTCCCTCGCACCTTCACAAACAAATAAGAACTTCACAGCCAACGCGATATGGGGTTGTCAATTCCTTTACGGTTACTTACGAAAGTGAGATCTGATAGATAGGATAGTATAATATTTTTGGTATAAGAACAGAAAGTTAATAAAGCAAAGTAAAGTAGATTGGAAGATTAATATGTTGAGAATAGACCCGGGAGGCACATGTTTCACTAGTGGCTTCTCTCATGATAGCATAATTCTACGGTGGGTGAACAAATTACTGTCGAGCAATTGATAGAAAAGCGTGTAGTTATGAGAATATCTAGGCATGCTCATTATATATAGGAATCACGTCCGTGACAAGTAGAACGAAATGATTCTGCATCTACTACTATTACTCCACACATCGACCGCTATCCAGCATGCATCTAGAGTATTAAGTTCATAAGAACAGAGTAATGCTTTAAGCAAGATGACATAATGTAGAGGGATAAACTCAAGCAATATGATATAAACCCTATCTTTTTATCCTCGATGGCAACAATACAATACGTACCTTGTTGCCCATGCTGTCACTGGGAAAGGACACCACAAGATTGAACTCAAAGCCAAGCACTTCTCCCATTGCCGGAACTATAGATCAAGTAGGCCAAACCAAACCAATAATTCGAAGAGACTTGCAAGGATATTATAATCATCCATAAAAGATTTCAGAAAAGAATCAAATATTTCTCGTAGATAATCTTGCTCATAAACCACAATTCATCGGATCTCGACAAACACACCCCAAAAAGATTACATTGAATAGATCTCCTCGAAGATCGAGAACTTTGTATTGAGATCCAAAAAGAGAGAAGAAGCCATCTAGCTAATAACTATGGACCCGGAGGTCTGTGGTAAACTACTCACAACTCATGGGTGAGGCTATGGTGTTGATGTGCAAGCACTCCGTGGTAGATCCCCCCCTCCGGCGGAGCTCCAGAACCGGCCCCAAGATGGGATCCCACGGGAACATAAGGTTGCAACGATGGAATTAGCATTTTCTCGGTTGCCTCGATGTTTTCGGGGTACATGGACATATATAGGAGGAAGAAGTATGTCGGTGAGCAACGTGGGGCCCACGAGGGTGGGGAGTGCGCCCAGTGGGAGGGGGCGCGCCTTGGACCCTCGTGGGCACCATGTTTCTTCTCTAGCTTGGTGCTCAAGTCTCTCGCGAAGATATCGTTCCAAAAATAACTCTCCCGAAGGTTTCATTCCGTTTGGACTCCGTTTGATATCCCTTTTCTGTGAAACACTGAAATAGGCAAAAAACAGCAGTCTGCATTGGGCCTTGGGTTAATAGGTTAGTCCCAAAAATAATATCGAAGTGTATAATAAATCCCATTAAACATCCAAAATAGAATATATAATAGCATGGAATAATCAAAAATTATAGATACGTTGGAGACGTATCAAGCATCCCCAAGCTTAATTTTTGCTCGTCCTCGAGTAGGTAAATGATAAAAACAGAATTTTTGATGTGGAATGCTAACCAACATAATTCTCAATGTAATTTATTTATTGTGGCATGAATGATCAGATCCGAAAGATTCAAGACAAAAGTCTATATTGACATAATAATAATAATAATACTTCAAGCATACTAACAAAGCAATCACGTCTTCTCAAAATAACACGGCCAAAGAAAGTTATCCCTACAAAATCATATAGTCTGGCTATGCCCCCTCTTCATCACACAAAATATCCATATCATGCAAAACCCAGGTTTCAGCCAAGCAATTGTTTTCATACTCAAATTTTTTCAAACCTTTCAACTTTCACGCAATACATGAGTGTGAGCCATGGATATAGCACTATAGGTGGAATAGAGTGGTGGTTGTGGAGAAGACAAAAAAGAGGAAGATATTCTCACATTGACTAGGAGTATGAATGGGCTATGGAGATGCCCATCAATAGATAACAATATGAGTGAGTAGGGATTGCCATGCAACGGACGCACTAGAGCTATAAATGTATGAAAGCTCATAAAAAATAAACTAAGTGGGTGTGCATCCAACTTGCTTGCTCATGAAAACCTAGTGCATTTGAGGAAGCCCATCGTTGGAATATACAAGCCAACTTCTATAATGAAAATTCCCACTAGTATATGAAAGTGACAAAACAAGAGACCCTCTATCATGAAGATCATGGTGCTACTTTGAAGCACAAGTGTGGAAAAGGATAGTAGCATTGTCCTTTCTCTCTTTTCTCTCATTTTTTTGGAGGGGCTATTTTTTAAACCCCTCTCTATTTTTTGGGCCATCTCTTTTTTTATTTGGCCTTTCCTCACATGGGACAATGCTCTAATAATGAAGATCATCATAGTTTTATTGACTTACAACTCAAAGATTACAACTCGATAATAAAACAAAGTATGACTCTATATGAATGCCTCCGGCGGTATACCGGGATTTGCAATGAATCAAGATTGACATGTATGAGAAATTATGCATGGTGGCCTAGCCAGAAATACGATGTCAACTACATGATCATGCATGGAAATATGACAATGATGAAGTGTGTCATAGGAACGGAACGGTGGAAAGTTGCATGTCAATATATCTCAGAATGGCTATGGAAATGCCATAATAGGTAGGTATGGTGGCTGTTTTGAGGAAGGTATATGGTGAGTGTATGGCACCGGCCAGAGTTGCGCAGTACAAGAGAGGCTAGCAATGATGGAAGGGTGAGAGTGGGTACAATCCATGGACTCAACATTAGTCATAAAGAACTCATATACTTTATGCAAAAATTTACGAGTCATCCCAACAAAGTAATCAACGCATGCTCCTAGGGGAAGAGTTGGTAGGAGTTAACCATCGCGCGATCCCGACCTCCACACAAAGTATGACACTCAATAAATACCTCATACTCTAACTTCGTCACATAGAGGTTCACCATACGTGCATGCTACGGGAATCACAAACTTGAACACAAGTATTTCTCAAATACATAATTACTCCACTAGCATGACTCTAATATCACCATCCTTATATCTCAAAATAATCATCAAGTATCAAACTTCTCATCATATTCAATGCACTTTATATGAAAGTTTTTACTATACTCATCTTGGATGCCTATCATATTAGGACTCGTTTTATAACCAAAGCACATTACCATGCTGTTCTAAAAGAGTCTCAAATAGATATAAGTGAAGCATGAGAGATCAACAATTTCTACAAAATAAAACCACCACCATGCTTTAAAAGATATAAGTGAAGTGCTAGAGCAAATCTATATAGCTCAAAAGTTATAAGTGAAGCACATAGAGTATTCTAATAAATTCTAAACCATATTTATCTCTGTCTAAAGATGTGTCCAGCAAGGATGATTGTGGCAGACTAAAAATCAAAGACTCGAATCATACATGACGCTCCAAGCAAAACACATATCATATGGTGAATAAAAATATAGTCTCGAGTATAGTTACCGATAGATGAAGACGAAAGAGGCGATGCCTTCCCGGGGCATCGCTAAGCTTAGGCTCTTAGTTGTCCTTGAATTTTTCCTTGGGGTGTCTTAGGCATACCCAAGCTTAAGCTCTCCCCACTCTTTGTTCCATAGTCCATCAAAGCCATACTCAAAACTTGAAAACTTCACAACACAAAACTTAGCCAAAAATCTCATGAGCTCCGTTAGTATAAGAAAACAAACCACCACTAAAAGGTACTGTAATGAACTCATTCTTTGTTTATATTGGTGTTAAACCTATGTATTCCAACTTCTCTATGATTCATATCCTCCAATACTACTCATAGATTCATCAAAATAAGAAAACAACACACGAAAAACAGAATCTATCAAAAACAGAACAGTCTGTAGTAATCTGTAACTTTCGAATACTTCTGTAACTCCAAAAAAATTGAAATAAATTGGTAAACGTGAGGAATTTGCCTATTAATCATCTTCAAAATAAATCAACTAAATAGCACTCTCCAGTAAAAAATCACAGCCAAACTCATAAGCGCTAAAGTATCTGTTTTTTACAGCATGATCATATAAACTTCACACAAGTCTTCCCAAAGGTTCTACTTGGCACAAACACTAATTAAAACACAAAACCACATATAAACAGAATCTAGAGACAATATTTATTCCTAAATATAATAAAAAACAAAGAGAATAAAATTGGGTTGCCTCCCAACTAGCGCTATCGTTTAACGCCCCTAGCTAGCCATAATTTTAGTGATGCTTCCATGAAAGACAAGATTTGAAGCACAAGGAGAGCATCATAAAGCACATGGAAAACACATATAAGTCTAACATACTTCCTATGCATAGGTATTTTATAGGAAAACAAATCAAGACAAGCAATATCTAGCATATGCTAGGAAGAAAAAGAAAATAAGATCAATCTCAACATGAAGAGAGGTAATTTAGTAACATGAACATTTCTACAACCATATTTTCCTCTCTCATAATAATTGCATGTAGGATCATATTCAAACTCAACAATATAGCAATCAAAAAACATGTTCTTAACCCAATCCACATGCATAGAAAGTTGACACTCTTCCAAAATAGTGGGATCAACATTAACTAAAGTCATGACCTCTCCAAACCCACTTTTATCAAAAATTTCATAAGATTGAAAATTCTCCAAATATGTGGGATCTACAGTTGACACTCTTCCAAACCCTCTTTCAATATTATTGCAAACATTATTATAAATCTCATATTTATCATGGGGCTTAAATAAATTTTCAAGATCATAAGAAGAATCACCCCAATCATGATCATTGCAACAAGTAGTGGGCATAGCAATACTAGCATCTCCAAGCTTAGGGTTTTGCATATCATTAACACAATTGACATTAATAGAATTTATAATAACATCATTGCAATCATGCTATTCGTTCAGGGAGCTCTTGTGAACCACTTTATAATCTTCTTCTTTCAACACTTCATCACAATTTTCAGATTCACGAATTTCAAGCAAAACCTCATAAAGATAATCTAGTGCAAGCAACTCACGAGCAATGGGTTCAACATAATTGGATCTCTTAAGAAGATTAGCAAGTGGATGAGGATCCATAATTTAGCAAGAGAAGATGCAAGCTAATAGAAGGCACATGGCAACACACGGAAACAAAAAGGCGAACGAAAGAAGGGCAAATAAAACGGCAAAGGTGAAGTGGGGGAGTTGAAAACAAGAGGCAAATAATGTAATGCGAAAGATAAGGGTTTGTGGTAGGTACTTGGTATATGACTTTTGCTTAAGCCTCCCCGGCAACGGCGCCAGAAATTCTTCTTGCTACTTCTTGAGCTTGAGTTGTATTCCCTCGAAGAAGAAAGGGAGATGCAGTATAGTAGCGTAAGTATTTCCCTCAGTTTTTGAGAACCAAGGTATCAATCCAGTAGGAGACCACACGCGAGTCCCTCGCACCTGAACAAACAAATAAGAACTTCGCAGCCAACGCGATAAGGGGTTGTCAATCCCTTTACGGTCACTTACGAAAGTGAGATCTGATAGATAGGTGTCAGGGTATCGGATCGACACCTATGGGATCACAAGAATCCCTACTACAGTTGCGGGGCGCGGGGTTGAGAGAAGAGCGGATCCAATAGTTAGCACACGGTTCCTTTACCCAGGTTCGGGCCGCAAAGATGCGTAAAACCCTACTCCTGCTTTTGTGGATTATATGTTTGTGTTCTTCAGCTAGCTATGGGGCATGAGGAGCCCCAAAAAGCCAAGTCGTGGGGAGTTCTAAAAAGTCGAATCCTTCTCCTGGTAGCCTCGGGCCTCCTTTTATAGGGAAAAGGGGTTGCCACAATGGCACACAGGAGGTGGAAAGGGTACAGTGATGCGAGGTTATCCCTCGCATTACATGACAAGGCGCATTTAATGCGTCTTGCTTAGGTGTCCTTGCTTTATCGGCGACGAGGGAGACATCCATCTTGTCCGTCGCCGCTCCTTCTTATGTCGACACGCGCCCTGGCCAGCGATGCCTGAGATGCCATGTAGGCAGGCAGGCAGCTGAGGTGGCGCAATGGTGGGTCTTCATGAATATCTGCATGTTGCCACGCAGGTGCCTGCCCAACTGGTTGGATCGGCAGCTACATGGGGCGGTGGAAACTCAGTTGGTGCGGGCCTGATGGTGGCCCTGCGGATGTCCTCGGTAAGGGCCTTGCCGGGGCCCCGGCAAGGGTCTTGCCATGGCGCCTGCTGTCATCCCCGGCAAGGTGCTTGCCGGAGGTCTTGTGGTCCTCCTTGGCTGGGATCCCGCCAAGGGTCATCGTCTTCTCAGTGAGTATCTGATCTTGAATGTCTTCACAAAGATCTGCACGCCACTACGGGGATATCTCCCGAATCCTTGCCCTTTGGGGGCAGTGGACTCAAGGGTGATCTGCTCCGTAGGCGTGGGGTGAGCTACCGCGGAAAGGGTCTTGCCGGGGCTGCTGGAACTGGCTCCCGGCAAGGATCTCGCCGGGGGAAGCCGCTTCGTCCCTTTGCTCTTTGTGGTCTTGTTCTTGGCGTTGCTCTAGTTCCGTCGAGCTTTGGTCTTACCCTGGCTCACCTCCCATGTCATGCTTGGTGTGGTGGTGCCCGTGGCTCATACTGCCCGCGCACAGTTATAGGGGTACAAAAAGTGTACCCCTCTTTTTGTACACCGACAGGAGCCCCGGGCCTGGGCCACACATAAACGCGACGCTTTGTTGGGCAAGACCCAGAACGGTGCGCGGGCAGGCGGGGCGGTTTTCACCGTGGTAAGATTTTCCGCGCGCTGCGCCTCCCACGACCCGCACGCATAGCGCTTGGTGGAGGGGCGTGCATGACGTGGGAGGCATGAGAGGGGCGGTTTCCGCAGGCATGCGTCACGTCGTAGTAAATGCGAAAGGAGGCGGCCCGCGTCCCCCCCATAAGAAGGAATAACCGCGGGCGCGCTGCTCACTTCCCCCACTTTCCTCGCGCCTCTTGCAATCTCAGAGCCACCGCTTCTTCTCTTCCTTCCTTCTGAAGCTTCCTCCGTCGCCTGCCGTTGTTGCTTCGCCATCCCCCTCCCTCAGCCCTCCAACTCAGTCGCCATGGCGTCCAAACCCGCCAAGGGCAAGGGGGTGGCCAAGGGCGTTGGGTCTGTGGAGCCGCCGAAGGACACGCTATCGGGGGACCGGACGAAGGCTGCTTTCTTCATCCCATTGACGGTCGATGTCCACGAGCTTCGGGCCGCCTTCAAGCCCCTTTGGGGGGTGGAGACGGGGGGAAAGAGTTTGGGTCATCCGGCGACGCGCGTGATTTCGGCTGCTTGCGCCGAACCTGGCCCAAATCGGTACCCCTTCTTCGTCGACTACTTTTCTTGCGGGTTATGTGCCCCCTTCTTCGATTTCTTCTGTGATGTCATGCACACCTTTGGCTTCCGCCTCTTGGATTTCACTCCGAATGCGGTGCGTGCATGGCTTTCTTCGCGCACCTTTGCGAGGGCTTCGTCGGGGTGCAGCCCAACACGGTGCTCTTCTGCCACTATTTTACTCATCGGATACAGCCGGGAGGTGCCGTCTTTGGGTGCATCACCTATATTCCAAGATCCAAGGGAGCGTACCTGGACGGCACCATGAAGGAGAGGTGGGATGAATGGCGCGGCCGGTGGTGCTGGATCGAAGAAGAAGAGCCGCCAAGATTCTGCAAGGTCCGCCGGGTGCCGCCGGACCGTGGCAGCGACTGGAGCGACGTCGATGCCGCCGACGGGAGGCTCACCGTCGCCACCACCAGGATTCTGCGGCTCACCCAGGCCGGACTCACCCTTGAGATGATCGGGGCGGACTTCATTCGCCGTCGGATAGCCCCGTTGCATAACAAGGGGAGCCCAGCCTGGCTCTTCAGGAATCCTACTGACGTCATGCAGCTCCGCCCTGGCCTCGACCACAACCTCGCAGTGATGGGACACGCCCATTTCTGCCAGCAGATCTTCCAGCTTGAAGTGGGTCGCGATGGCGAGGTCGAATGGACCGGCAAGGCCACGAGGGCTTCCGCGAAGGCCGGCAAGGCCATCAAGAGGCCGATCTTCAAGCTGCCAGCGGGGGTGATTCCGCTGTGAAACAATTCGCGCCAGTCCGAGATCATCGCCATGATGCCGGAATGCAACGCGCATGGCCCCGTCCCGAGTTAGAAGGAGCCGGCGGATGAGGACGTGCAACAATTCTTCGACTCCCTGGTTGAGGTGTGCATCAAGCCGGATGCCGAGCGGTGGCTTGTCAGGGACACCACCCAGGAAGAGCTCGACTACATCGCCACTAGGGCGAGGGAGGCGCAGCTCGCCATGGAGGCCGGCAGCACCGGGGGAGTGGAGGACGAAGCCGCAACGGCTGCGGAGGAGGAGGAGCTCGCCCAGTGGGCGGCGGCCGCCGGGTAGGCCAACAGCGCCAACACTGGAGCTCTGCTTGTTGAAGACGCGGCCGACGAGTCGTCGTCGGGGGAGGACGTGGCGGCGGGCTCGGCGCCAGCCAGGGGAAGAGGGCGAGTCCTGCGGCGGGCCTGTTCCGGCGAGCCGGTCCAACCCGACAAGGCTGCGCAGCCTCAATTGGCCCTGGAGGGGTCCGGGTGCGACACGAGGGCCACGGCAGCGAGGAGGCCGACGAAGGCCACCGAGAAGAAGAAGAAAGCAATAGCCCCTTCTTCATCTGGGCGCGCACCAATTCTGCCTTCTTCGCCTCCCCGGCAGACGTTGACTCGGATGCCGACGCGGAGTTCCCTTTTGATCTTGGGCCTCTCAGCCCGAAGAGAAAAAGGAAAGCAGTGGAGGAGGAGGAGATGGACGACGAGTAAGTGCATCGTTCCTTACCGCCATTTCCATTCTCCTGAACCATGCCACTCATCTTGATCTATTTTGCTTCTTCAAGGATGCAGAGACGTTGGCCCAGAGGATAAAGAGGGCGAAGGCCTCGGCGAGCAGCCAACCCCCGGCTGAGGCTTCAGGGACACCACTGGTGGTGTTGAGCAGCCCAGACGGCAGCCCCCGACACAACCCCCAGCGTAAGTTCATCATCCTCTTCTTGCTCGACATGCAGTAGGTGTTTGATGCTATGGTGCTGACCTTCTCGGTTTTGTAGGACGGGAGCGGCACCAGGAGGAGCCGCAGGGGGCTAGCCCCAACACACCACCCCCATCGACTACGCCTCCGCGAGGGGCGTCCGCGGCAAGGGCACCTAGCAAGGAGCCGACACGCATGGAGGAAGAGGGGAACTCGGGCGCTGGTGGCTCTGCCACGGCGCCAGGCGCCGGCGGGGAGGGGACTTGTGCCTCATAGTGTGGCACTGGTGAATCGCCTATCTTCTGTCCCTGCGTTTCCCTCTCTTTTTCTTGGCTTCATCATCCCCATAACTGCCCAGGCCCTCCTTCAATAGATATGGAGGACGTGGACGCCGTCATCGGCGAAGTTGCTGAGGAGGCTGCAGCGGAGGCCGACAGGATTGCCGCCGAGGAGGCCGCCAAGGACGCTGCAGAGGCCGCCGCTGATAAGGCCGCCAAGGATGCCGCCGAGGGTGCCAGCGATGGGCCTGCCGGGTAGGCCGGCAAGGCCACAGCTGAGGAAGAGGCGGTTGATGATCATCATTCTTCCTCCACAACCTCGGGCCCCGGCAGGTAACTGAAGGTGGGCGACGATCTCTTCGTCCATCTCGCAGGAGCGTCAAGCTCCCGAGCGCCCGCCGGAGGGGACGTCTTCGACGGCGAGGTGCTTGCCGCCACCGGGCTCGAGGTGGTCGACGAACCGGGCGCCGGCGGCGATGGTTCTCCAGAAGAGAAGCTCTTCCGTGCCATGGGGGCCAATTTCCGGAAGCTCCAGGCGCTCTACCGTGCCTGTTTGGACAAGGTTAAGTCTAGGATGGCAACGGTAGACGAGGCGGAGGTGGACTTCCAGGCGCGCGTTGTTGAGGCGCAAACCTGGTTTCAGCAGTCCCGCGAGGAGCAGAGGGCCTTCCAGGAAGAATTGGTCAAGCGCGACGCAGACCTCATCATGAAGATGTCCGATGTCGAGAAGGCCCAGGAAGAGGCAGCGAGCTTGGCTGCCACGGCTGTGGCCGCCCGGAACCAGCATCAAGTCGCCCTCGATTCCCAGGAAGAAGACCTCTCCGCGCGTGAGGCGAAGCTTGCCGCAACGCTCCGCAGCAAGGATGTGGAGCTCGAGGTCCTTATCGAGCAGCGGACTCGCGAGCTGCGGCAGAGGCACAAAGAGGCACTCGATGCCCAGGCTTTGGTCCAGGCCGGCATGGTGAAGGAGCTGGAGGTAGAGCGGGACAGGCTAAGGGAGCAGGCCCTCAAGCTGTCTGACGAGAAGGACAGGCTCAAGTGTGCCTTGACAGAGGCGCAGGGAGCGGTCATCAGCAGGGCTGGGGAGCTCTCCGAGGCGCAAGACTCCATCAGAGATCTCAAGCTGGAGCTGGAGAATCTCGAGAAGATGTTGTCGGAAAGCTCGGCTCGGGAGGAGACCTTGACCAGGAGCCTGGAGGAGGAGAAGCAGCTGTGGGCGGACGAGGCCGCCTCCCACCAGGAATACGTGGTGGGCGAGAATAGGTGGATCAGTCGGCTAGAGGACGTTGCCGCCAGTGTCACCTAGCAGTTGGCCCTTATGGGGATGCCAAACGTGAGGTATGACCCTGAGTGGAGCGGGACCGTCAACGCCAAGCTGACCCTGTTCTTCGAGGGCGTCCTCGGCGCCTTGGCTGATCTTCACTCCAACAGAATGGCCACGCTCACCGGGGAGGCCCGGCGACTTTGTCGGGGGGTCATGACCAAGGTCCTCACCAAGATGGCGTTCTGGAATCCCGCCCTCGACTTCGAAGCCGCGATGGATAGCTTGCCGGAGGTTACTGACCTCACGGTGCTCAAGGAGCGCATCAAGCCCGTCATCAGCTGCATCGACGAAATCAAGAGGGTGGAAGGCCAGCGCCGGGATTAGGCATCCCGGTCTTCTTCGCCGCTGCGGGTTCATGACCAAGACAAGATTTATCTTTAGTTAGAACCGCAGCAATGATGTAATATAACTTTGAAATATCTTTGGAATTATGCATGTTATTTCCCTGTTTGCTGCCTCTTTGTGTGTCCACCCTACGCTAGCTAGGTAGGCTTGCCGGTGCGAAAAACCCAAGGCGGCGTCTTGGGGACAAGTCCCCATTGGCCTGCCGGGCGAGCGTGCTGCCGGGTGAGCCACCTTGCCGCCCTTGACGCAGCCGCTCGAACTGTCGAGTTTGACTCGAGTCAGAGTCGAGAGCCTTGCCAATTGCGGAAGCCTACCCTACTGTTTCCAACGCAGCCGTTTGAACTGTTGAGCGGACTCGAAACAGAGCAAAGGCGTGGCCGATCGGGAAGGGCCCCATTTGGGTGCAGGTTTCTTTTTGCACAAAGAACGACAGCTCCGAGGATAACAACTTTAAATAATAGGATGGAAATATCCAGGGTTCAATGTAACTTAGCTTCTATTTGTAGCCGCTCGAGTGCTGATCTTTCGTCCTCCTTCCTTCTCAAAGGGCCACGAAGACGAAAGAGCGCTGGGCCAACTACTAGAGCCATTTCTCACAACTGCGCCCCCTACCTGGCGCGCCAAAGATGTCGGGGTATTGGATCGACACCTCTGGGATCACAAGAATCCCTACTACGGTTGCGGGGCGCAGGGTTGAGAGAAGATCGGATCCAACAGTTAGCACACGGTTCCTTTACCCAGGTTCGGGACGCAAAGATGCGTAAAACCCAACTCCTGCTTTGGTGGATTATATGTTTGTGTTCTTCAGCTAGCTATGGGGCGTGAGGAGCCCCAAAAAGCTGAGTCGTGAGGAGTTCTAAAAAGCCGAATCCTTCTCCTGGTAGCCTTGGGCCTCCTTTTATAGGAAAAAGGGGTTGACACGGTGGCACACAGGAGGTGGAAAGGGTACAGTGATGCGAGGTTATCCCTCGCATTACATGACAAGGCGCATTTAATGCGTCTTGCTTAGGTGTCCTTGCTTTATCAGGGACAAGGGAGACATCCATCTTGTCTGTCGCCGTTCCTTCTTGTGTCGACACGCGCCCTGGCCAGCGATGCCTGAGATGCCATGTAGGCAGGCATGCAGCTGAGGTGGGGCAATGGTGGGTCTTCACGAAGATCTGCATGTTGCCACGCAGGTGCCTGCCCAGCTGGTTGGGTCGGCAGCTGCATGGGGCGGTGGAAACTCAGTTGGCGCGGGCCTGATGGTGGCCCTGCGGATGTCCTCGGCAAGGGCCTTGCCGGGGCCCCAGCAAGGGTCTTGCCGCGGCACCTGCTGTCATCCCCGGCAAGGTGCTTGCCGGAGGTCTTGTGGTCCTCCTTGGCTGGGATCCCGCCAAGGGTCATCGTCTTCTCAGTGTGTATCTGATCTTGAATGTCTTCACAAAGATCTGCATGCCACTACGGGGATATCTCTCGAATCCTTGCCCTATGGGGGCAGTGGGCTCAAGGGTGATCTGCTCCGTAGGCGTGGGGCAAGCTGCCGCGGCAAGGGTCTTGCCGGGGCTGCTAGAGCCAGCCCCGGCAAGGATCTTAACGGGGCTGCTGAAACTGGCTCCCGGCAAGGATCTCGCCGGGGGAAGCTGCTTCGTCCCTGCTTTGCTCTTTGTGGTCTTGTTCTTGGTGTTACTCCAGTTCCATCGAGCTTCGGTCTTACCCTGGCCCACCTCCCCTGCCATGCTTGGTGTGGTGGTGCCCGTGGCTCAGACTGCCCGCGCATAGTTATAGGGGTACAAAAAGTGTACCCCTCTTTTTGTACAGCGACAATAGGATAGTATAATATTTTTGGTATTTTTGGTATAAGCACAGAAAGTAAATAAAGCAAAGTAAAGTAGATTGGCAGATTAATATGGTGAGAATAGACCCGGGGGCCATAGGTTTCACTAGTGGTTTCTCCCATAATAGCAGAATTCTACGGTGGGTGAACAAATTACTGTCGAGCAATTGATAGAAAAGCGCATAGTTATGAGCATATCTAGGCATGATCATTATATATAGGCATCACGTCCGTGACAAGTAGACCGAAACAATTCTGCATCTACTACTATTATTCCACACATTGACCGCTATCCAGCATGCATCTAGAGTATTACACTACTAGGAAAAGGGCTATAGATGAAATTGATACTAATGGCGCACCAGACAGGCAGTGCGCCATTAGTATATAGTAATGGCGCACTAGCAACAGATACGCCATTAGAGTTCGAAGTACTAATGGCGCACCTTGCCCGGAGTGCGCCATTAGTATCAAGAAGTTTTTTTTTAACTAGCGCGCCTGTCCAAACATACTAATGGCGCATCCATGCATAGTGCGCCATTACTAGTTGTAACTAGTAATGGCGCACCTGCAGTAAAGTGCGCCATTAATGCTCTTTTTTTATGATATTTTTTATTCTTTTTTTTAAAAACTACTAATGGCGCATTGTCCCAGAGTGCGCCATTACTAGTTTGAACTAGTAATGGCGCACTATGCGACAGTGCGCCATTAGTATGTTTTTTTTTTGCAAAACTTGTAATGGCGCACCAACTATAAATGCGCCATTAGTAACCTTGATTACTAATGGCGCATTTGTAGTTGGTGCGCCATTAGTATGCGGGCAGCAACAAGATATTTTGGACAGCCTCTCTACCACACTCACTT
>LR738714.1:629528542-629552170 GCA_902687465.1 Secale cereale
CCCCCGACGCCGCCGCCCCCGCTTCAACCTCGCCGCCGCCAGGTAACCACTCCGTCTCCTCCCCCCTTCCTTCCTCCCCCTCCCTCCCTCCCTCCTTCCCCTACCTCCATGTTTCTGAAATTTCAACTGCTAGTTCTAGGGTTCAGCACATGATTTGTAGGCCTTGTATGAACACTGCTCTTAAAATTTCAACTTGCTTGTATGAACCATGGGGAATTGCTCTTTAAGCTGCACATCACATGATTTTTCACAGCTAGTTCTAGGGTTCAGGAAATCCCGTTATTTTGTAACTGAAAGGCGCTAATCATCAATTGCAAGTATCATGGTTTAGAAAACCGGTTATATTCTTCTTTAAAAACAAGTACTCCTCCAGCAAGTGATGAATGATACCATGAAGCTGTAAAGAACAGGGACTGATGTGATCATTTTGATTGAACCACATGATCAATCTGCTGCGCCTTTTGGTCTTACCTACAACTCTAGTATGAAAAGCAAACAAGAACAAAAGGATGAAGCTTGTGCCACAGCTAGCTTAGCTAGCTTGTGGTTTTTTTTAATAGATAAAAAGGTGTACATGATTTACATGCCCTCAGGTAGTTTCAGTAGTTTCAGTAGTTAGACTAGTTTCAGTAATTTCAGTAGTTAGACTAGTTAGACTAGTTTCAGTAGTTTCAGTAGTTAGACTAGTTTCAGTAGTTAGACTAGTTACACTAGTTAGACTAATTTTTCTGCTAAGCCATAGTTTAAATTTTTCTACTAGGCAAACTGTTGTTGCTTGGAGTAATTGACATGATGAACTTGCTCTAGTAATAAAAAAGAATATGAGGAAAATTGGCTCCAGTAATAAAAGAATATGAGGTTTGTATGGTGGCTCTAGTAATAAAACTGTAGATATCTAGTGACAATGTTAGTCCTACTAGCATTGTCAAGATTCACTAATGTAAAATTCAGTTAAAACTTCTGTAGCTCATATATATGTGTTTTAAGTTTGCCAACTCTCGCTTACAGCATTTGTTGTATTTGTGTGGCCACACTTTTGTTTCTCTTTCGAGGGAGCTTTTGTACTACATCATGTGTTTTAAGTTTGCCAACTCTGGCTTACAGCTTTTGTTGTAAAACATGTTCATGTACTGAACTACTAATGCCTTGTGATGCTTGTGATCACATTGAGAAAGACTTGTAAAGATGATGATCACATTGAGAAACACTTGTGATCACATTGTGATAGTTTTGCAGGTACCCCGAGAGGCCCTTGAGTTTGCTGGAATGTTGATTAACTTCCGTTCCGACAAATTCGGGTACTCCATATGTCCTATTTTCAGCAAAGGTCATGCTGAAATTTTCCGTGAATTTTAGCATGACTTTGCTAAAAATAGGACATATAGGGTACTTGTGACTAATGCATGGGCCGGGGTATCTTTGTGGTTAATTAGGTAGGATCAAGTGCCCCTTTATTCTAGCTGCATTAAACCATAGGCGGCAATAGAGCCAAGTGATTAGGCCCAACTTACAATTCTCCTTCCTAGCTTAGCTTTTAGGATGCCTCGGTGTCGACAAACCATAAATTATGAAACCTTGGCTTTTAGGGTGCCTCGGTGTCGATAAAAACCGAAATGATGAAAGCTTAGGCTTTTAGGGTGCCTGGGCGTCGAAAAACCCTCAATTATAAAAGCTTAGCTTTTAGGATGCCTCCGTGTCAACAAACCCTAAACGATGAGACCATGATCTTGTTCCTTGACAATAACCAACTTTTTTACCAAACTTTGTTCCTATTTATAGAGAAACATGGCCAACAACGATGAGGCCGGCGGTTCGGGCGGGAAGGCATTCTGGGAGCTGTCCCAGGAGATGGAGGAACAACCTCACTTGTATGAGGACGCCGCCTTCCACACCGATCCTGAGACCACTGATGGTACCGCGGAGGATGACCCCACTGATGCCACCACTGATGGTGCCGCCAAGAATGCCACCACTGATGATGGCGGCGCACGCACAGATGGCAGCCAACCGAAGAGGCAACGGAAGGACCGGCGCCCGACCGTGCTCCGCACCCTCAAGGAGGAAGTTACTAAAGTGGACTCCGACGGGAATTCAACGGCGGCCGAACGAATAGTCAAGGGGTACTCGATTCAGCTCGGGTGCATTCTCCGGAGCACCGTCTCGATCAACAGCGAGAACCTGAGGCATCCTGACAACGGGAATTACCGCAACCTCCTCTTCACGAAGCTGCACGAACGATACAAGTTCCCCGCTCAATTTGATAACACAAGCCTCAAAGGGAATAAAGTGAACAGTGCTGCCCTCACGAAGATGAGCAAGGCCCTGTCTACTTGGAAAACCAATGTGAAGATAATGATCAAGAAAGGTGAGAGTTATGTGACGATCAAGGACAAACATCCTTCGATCACCGAAGATGACTACAACGAATTCAAGATCACTTGCTCGAGCGCCTCACACTCCGAATCAAGTCAGTGGGGGAAAGAAATGCGGCAGCTCAACTTAGGGGAACACACACTCGGTCCCGGCGGTTACAGAGTGGCGGAGCCTATATGGGACAAGGAGGAGGCGGACCGTGCCGAGCAAGGCCTACCGCCCCTCTTCGATAAATACCGTGACAAGCAGACCATGAACTTTATCAGGGCCCGATACAAGAAGGACCCGAAAACAAAGGAGCTGACCACGGATCCGAAGACCAGGGCGCTTGAGGCTGTTCTGGTAAGGAATACACCCCCGTGTAATTAGCTCCATATGGTTGCATTCTAATTAATGAAGCCAAATTTCTAAATGATTCACATTCCTTCCGCAGGCGACTGAAAGCAGTAGCGCGGGGTTGACTAAGAGCAGCCCTTGGGACACGACTCTAAATAGGGCGTTGAATGTAATGAAGAACAAGGATAAGCTCGAGAAGCCGACGTCAGCTGGTCGTGTGGCCGGCAAAGGCTTGTCGACAAAATGGTCATCATACTATAACGCTGGTGGGCGAAAGGAGAAAAAGACCAGCTCGGAAAGCCAGGTGCGCGAGGTTCAAGAACTCAAGGCACAGGTGGTGCGGATTCCGGAGATTGTCCAAGAGCAAGTGCAACAACAGATCGGAGCGACGATCACCGCCATTGTGCCTAGCTTGATCGAGGGGTTGCAGGCGTGGATTGCTGGCGGCCAACAGGGGCCGCCCCCGATTCCCAGCTTCACGGCCAGCAACTCGCAGAACGCGATGGCGGGGCCATTGGTGTCTCCGGCGGAGGCGGCATTGGTGTCTCCGACATCGGCACGGGAGCTTAATGCACCCGTGTGTACGCCGGCCGGCACCTCTGCAGCAAGCGGCCCCTCCGTCAACTGCACGCCCGCCGTTGGCGGTGCCTCGACTTTAGCCGAGCTCGACGCCATCATCACGGTAACTAATTAAGCCTCTCTCGGCCGAGGACTTCATCTCCTTGCCTTTGACTGGGCATCCCTGACGCCCTACATGTTTTCGCAGGGCGCCGCCGACGTTCCGTGCACTCTCCTGCACTTCATGAACAACGAGTTGGTCGATGTCGCCAAGGGCAAAATCGTTCAACCGGGCCAGCCCTTGTTCCACGGTACCCAGATGCCACCCAACTTGTTTAGGGTTCAACTGGTTCGGGTGCTGCCAGGCTGCGACGACGTGTTACCTCCGATTCGACCCGTCGGGGCCGACGATGATGACGTCATGACCCTCAGCGCCTGCCTGAGCTGGCCCCTGCTTTGGCCGAAGAGCCAGATTCGTTTGGGGGCGGGGGAAACCACACCAAAGACAACACCGCCAGTCGTGCCGGCGCCAAGTCGTCCCCATGGCAAGTCCGCCGCAACGGTGCCGGACATCCCTATGCCACTGGATCCAAACATGCATATGGCACAGGATCAGAACGACGACGACGACGATACATTTGCCAACGTTGATCATTACTTTGCCGATCATGGGTACGGTGACGACTTCATGGGGCTCCTTCTCAAGAACCCAACCCAACAAAAGACGTGCGCGATCAAGCCGGTACCGCGGAGAAGCCAAGTTGCAACAGGCGTCGTATGCCGTTCAGCTCTCAGGAGACGCCTCCAGCTGCCGACTTCACCGAGCCTCAGATAGGCGAGGTGCGAAATATTATCAGCCCCAACACACTAAAGAAGGCGGTCTCTGAGCAGAACTCGGTCCCAATTCAGGAGAAGAAGAAGGCACGCAAAAGAAAAACTAACAAGGGTGCGAGCCAGCCGGCACCGAGTACGATCCGTGCTCAGGACGGGCCACCTTCACCTGAGGATGTAATGAGGAGGGTGCATGTGGCGGGTAGGCCGATGCTACCGACAAATATGCTCGATGCTACAACCGGTGCCATGCGGAGTCTGCATGACAGTGTTCTTTCTTTGGAGAAGCGGCGTCTCAGAGAGAAGGATGTGGCATACCCGGTTTTCGCGGCCAAGGTGCCGGAGGGCAAGGGCTTTGTGGATAACTCCATCGGGGGTACGATCGTCCTGCGGTTTGATGACATCCACGCTATGTTGAACCTTCATCCGCTGCACTACACCTTCGTTCGGCTATTTTCGCTGAGTATGGAGATGCGGATCATTCGCGACAAGACCCCGGACATCGTGATAGTCGACCCCTTCTACATGCGTGCCAAGATCTTGGGCAGCGCTGGGGACCGGCAAGTCGCGAGTTCTTACCTCGACGGCGTCATTCTGGCAAACCGAGATAAGGATAACTTCCTCGTGCCTTACTTTCCCGAGTAAGTCCTCCGCCTCAACCGCCCCTTAACATATGAATTCTTAGATTTCGATCGTTCTTCTTTTAACATTCCGTGTTTTCTGCAGTGACACACAGTGCACGCTCATCCTACTAAGCCCCAAATATTCCATGGCCACGTATTTCGACCCGGACCGTAAGTCGGCTGTAGACTACACAAATGTCAAGAAGGTTCTTGATGATGTTCTCGCTGGCTACGCCAAATCTGGAGACACCTTCACCAGGACAACTCGTAAGTACGGCAAGCACGTGTTCTCCCACAACACGACGTTCTGCTGCGTCAAGCAGCCGCCTGGCGGTCAGAAGGGTGCCTACTACGCCATCCATCACATGCGGGCGATCGTACGGGACCATCATCAACTTCTGCTACCGAGTAAGCTCAAAGATTGGGCCGCGCGCGTGTCGACAATCCAGGACGCGGACATCAGACAAGATTTCTTTCGCATCCAGTCGGAGTTTGCGGAAATCATCCATCAAGATGTCCTTCGTACCTCGGGGCAGTTCTACCTCAGAAATCAACCGTCGAACAGTGACATCGACACAATGCTACAAATGCAGGCTGACAACGCCCGTGATTTCATGACTCCCACGATAGACGGCGGCTTCATCCACGCTCCGGTGCATTGAGTCGAGTCGAAAGCAGTGATGCTGTGTCTAGTTCTGAAACATCGATTGGCTCTTGTTGTAATTAAACTTTAATGAACTTGTAGTATGTCTCTTTGGTTTCGAGAGTCGTTCAACTTAGATGTAATCGATGCTATTAATGTCTTGCTTTTCTCTTTCGATCGTTCTGTTGCATACTTATATATTGCTTATGAATTGTCTGTGAATTGGTACTAATGTTTCGTTTGGCTAGTGCATATATAGCGATGCCGTCGTATGTCGTGTACAAGGGTAAGGTTCCCGGAGTCTACGACGACTGGGAGGAGTGTCGGAGACAGGTTCACCGATTCAGCGGTAACAGTTACAAAGGGTACACCACTAGGGCCGAGGCGGAATCTAGATACGCCCGCTATCTAGCGGGAGAGGGGATGGAGCGTTGGAGGAATCGGATGAGGACGAGTTTCATCGTGATGATGCTCATCGTGATGACCGCAGCTCTCTTCTATGTGATGGTAGTTTAGATGATCGATATCGACTTGTAATGTGAAGACAAACTCGCTACTCGCGGTCTCGAGACTTGTAATATAATGTTCTATCTTTGTTCGGTCTTTTCAATTCGGAGACTAATATGATGAATTGTATTCGGAGACTAATGTGATGAATTGTATTCAGAGACTAATTTTCTATTGTATTCGATGAATGTGTTGTTGATGTGTGCTGTCTATATTCTGTGCAATTATACATTTTGTAATCTGTGCAAAAAAACAGAAAAATAATAATTAAAAAAACCTAATATTCATACTAATGGCGCATCAGAGCACAGTGCGCCATTAGTGTGCCAAAGCATACTAATGGCGCATTATCAGCCAGTGCGCCATTACTATGCGGACATTACTAATGGCGCGTCATACCTTAGTGCGCCATTAGTATGCCAAATCACCTGGGTACACATGGCCCCTGGGAGGCATACTAATGGCGCACTACGGTGCACACTAATGGCGCATCTGCGGTGCGCCATTAGTATCAAATACTAATGGCGTGCTAGTAATGGCGCACCTCTAATGCGCCATTAATGGCCAAATTAGGTGCGCCATTAATAGGCCTTTTCCTAGTAGTGTTAAGTTCATAAGAACAGAGTAATGCTTTAAGCAAGATGACATGATGTAGAGGGATAAACTCAAGCAATATGATATAAACCCCATCTTTTTATCCTAGATGGCAACAATACAATACATGCCTTGCTGCCCCTGCTGTCACTCGGAAAGTACACCGCAAGATTGAACCCAAAGCCAAGCACTTCTCCCATTGCAAGAACTATATATCTAGTAGGCCAAACCAAACTTATAATTTGAAGAGACTTGCAAGGATATTATAATCATACATAAAGATTTCAGAAAAGAATCAAATATTTCTCGTAGATAATCTTGATCATAAACCCACAATTCATCGAATGTTGACAAACACACTACAAAAAGATTACATCGAATCGATCTCCTCGAAGATCGAGGAGAACTTTGTATTGAGATTCAACAAGAGAGAAGAAGCCATCTCGCTAATAACTATAGACCCGAAGGTCTATGGTAAACTACTCACAACTCATGGGTGAGGCTATGGTATTGATGTAGAAGCACTCCGTGGTAGATCCCCGTCCGGCGGAGCTCTGGAACAGGCCCCAAGATGGGATCTCATAGGAACAGAAGGTTGCGACGGTGGAATTAGGGTTTTCTCTGTTGCCTCGATGTTTTCATGGTACGTGGACATATATAGGAGGAAGAAGTACATCGGTGGATCAACATGGGGCCCACGAGGGTGGGGGCGCGCCCAGGGGGATGGGGTGCGCCCTGGACCCTCGTGGGCACCACGTTTCTTCTCTGGCTTGGTGCTCAAGTCTCTCGTGAAGATATCGTTCCAAAAATAACTCTTCCGAATGTTTCATTTCGTTTGGACTTCGTTTGATATCCCTTTTCTGCGGAACACTGAAATAGGCAAAAAAAATAGCAATCCGCACTGGGCCTTGGGTTAATAGTTTAGTCCCAAAAATAATATAGAAGTCTATAATAAATCCCATTAAACATCCAAAACAAAATATATAATAGCATGGAACAATAAAAAATTATAGATACGTTTGAGACGTATCACTTGCCGAATTAGCAAGGTGCATTATTTTCAGTTGTCCCTTATTTGACTACAATGGATGCCTCTATATTTAAGTGGCTACAAGTTTTCTTTTTCGTCCTATATTTGATTAGAGACGATTTTGGTTTTCAAAGCAATACTAAAGAAACCAAGTTACTTACACATGTGTCTCATGTTCATCATTCCACTACACGAAGCAAAGATACTCTTGAGTCTTGACAATATTGATCCACTCGAAGTAAAAAGTTTATGCTCATGCAGGGTGTTTCCTTGTGTTCATTTACGCTGCTTCCAGGCATACAAAAGAATTAGTGCAGGAACATACAGACAAGTATGCACTCATATCACCCTCCACAGTTTCTATTTGTGGAGACGTTGTTTTTCTTACCTAGAAAACTGACTCTCTAGTTATTAGAAAAATATATTTATTTATGGATATACACTCGCTTTTCTCAATTTTGATTGATATAAGTATTTTGGATGCAAATTGGTAGTTCAGGAAAAAAGTAGAGACTATCCAACGGGATATTCAATTCTGAGCCCGGGTTCAGATGATCCTGAAATCTCCCCCATTCGTTCACATGTGGATCAGCGCTGTGCAATGTATTCCAGTTTGTATTCAAGCTGTATCAGCGTGGGTATGCTGGCGCATTTATTTCGACCGCAGAAACCGCAGGCGTTAACTCGTACGCGGAACAGCGATAGTGGGCACGGCCCAGTCATTTTACTGTACCAGGCTGAGCCTTCCCGTGGTCGCTTGTTAACGGCCGTCCTCCGGGCCCGTCCTTATCATCTATCGTTGAGCACAATCTCATCCCACGACCACTGCTTGTCTCTATCTACTTCTATTGCCATGTCGGCTTCGTCCTCATCATCCCTTGCCATTCAGGATGCAGGCGGGCGCAATCTAATCCCGCAGTTAGCTGCTCCGCATCTGATTTAGCTGCTTTCACTAGTGCTGACAGTCAGCTTTGTGTAAACTAGCTATATTGATACAGATTTCACTGTCCATGTGTAGACTAGCTTGAACATACATCAGTGCTAGTTTTGTATCAGTTTCACATTTGGATTTCAGTCCTTAACAACGTTAAAACTACATTAAAATTTGCAGCATCGGAGTAAATCTTCGGCTCATTTGACACAATGTTAGATTCAGTTCATCAAATGGCGCAACGAGCAGTTTTAATAAACTAATAAAATTCCAATGAGCATACATCAGTGCTAGCTTGAACATCAGATTCAGGTTCCAGATTTCACATCCTGAACATGTGCATCAGATTTCATAGTACTGAACATGCATTCATATTCTCCTGAACTTTGCGATAAACAACAAGTCAATGACAGCTTTACAATTATATCGATTCTCCTTAACATCAAATTTTAGTCATGAACTTTTCCAAGAAAATGGCAGCTGCTTTGAAGACCGGTCCTGAATATTAGAACAAAGTTTCAGGAATTTACTTTGTAGCTTATATCAAGCTTTTTCATGCCGATCATTTGCACAAATAACATACATGCAGCTAGCAAACATGCACCAGTACTGAACTGAGACATGCAGCTAGCTAGCACCGATGAATATAAGCTATTGTATAGATTAATAGTACTAATAATCTTCAAGAATTCATTTAATTATATAAAAATTAAGAGTGGTGTGTAGTAGTACAAAAAATGGAAGATATTTGGTTTGGTCTTTTGACTAAAACAAGCAGGTAGAAATAGAATGGGGGCTTTCGTATCTATTAACTTCAATTTCCTTTGTTGCTAAGTAAATGTCTTGACTAGACAGTTTTCCACAAAAATGACTCTTAGCTAAAAAAAGAACTAGAATATGTATATATGATAAACTGGCATGCAGTAGCAAGATGCTTCAGGTGTCATTATACACTAGAAGGAAACACGCGCCGTGACGGGCCGTTTTGTAGTGATTTATTTATAGCAGAGGATAAACAGGAATATATGTGAAGCAAAATAGCTCTAAAGTGATTCAGTTCAAGCAGTGCTTCATTAGTAGCAGAACATGCATTTATCGTGTATATCTATCAAGCTACACAATTTCAGTGCAGTGGAAAACTAACTGTGCGATGTCAAACAAATGTGCACCTAAATCTCTTTGTGACTCTTCAAGATATGGAACTTGTTCCATGCTCAAAGCTGAGCCTCCTATTTCCCAGCAAATGAGCCGAAAATGACAGATGAGATCCATGTGATACCAAGCAAAGTTGATCCAATTGTCCTGCACAACAATACAACAATACAGATGAGCCAAAATGAGAAAGTTAAAACCCAAGTGAGACCAATGAATAATTATTGTATTCCATTCGAACACTTTGCTTACTCGAACTTGCACGATACCATAACAGAAGCGGTGAACTATTATTTAAAACCCGTGCAAGACATGGCAGGAGTGGAGTTCATAGAGCATAGCTATGTCCACTGTTTTGTGATTTTCACAACCTCTGCTAGTAAATATATATTTGTAATTTGAACCGACCAGGAGCCAAAATGGGACAGGAGAATAAATCAAGGTTTATTTTGAAAGGCAGTAACACTTAACATGTCTATTTGAAATTATCATGACTATTGCCGCTTGAAGAATGTACAAGTATGTGACCACGCAGCTAGACTTAGTATTAGAATCCATTATTTTAAAGCTCTTTAGCTCATAAACTTTGTAATATGTCTGTTCATACCACTACATCACTACAACTTCATGACAGGTTGTCCTGAATGAAATTAGAAATAGCAAGATCAAATTTTGGCAAGGGGACTGCCGACGACAGTTCAAATGCGGCTCCTAGCTGCCAAGCACCACTCATGCCACCTGCTCCAAGCCACCTCTCGGCACATGCTCTGATCTAACATATCACAGTTCACAACAACACTCATATATAGCTATTGCGAAGTAAAGACAAAAAACACAGTGGCATAATCATTCATTATATGAAAAATTCAGACCTGTACCTTCACTTCCTTTCTCGCCGGATCCTTGTCCTCCTCATACTCCCATGCCAGATTCTTGTTCTTTTCCTCCATCTGTGTCTTGTGCTTGTCCACCGTAGCACTGGAAATCTTGCTCCACGGGCAACGACAAGCAGGGAGTATTGGTAGCGCCAACGGGGACAAGCTTGATGCCAGAATAGTGACGAGCAGGAGCAGGGGCATACTTGCGAATTGACTGCTCTAAAGCACTCATCTCAGTTGGACGCGCCGTTCTGTCCGGTGGCGCAGTCCCAAGACGTAACCTGAATTTACAAACAACAAGAACATAATACTAAGAAGACTAGGCCCGTAAGGCTTCAATTTTCCTGGTTTTTTTGGATTTTTTTTTACCGCTCTTGTCAATTTGACGCGTGTGACTGGGGCATGTACATTGGCTTTTTTTAACTGGTGAAGTGTTTTGCACGTTCTGGACTTCTGGTCATCTCTGTCGGTTGCCGCTTTGACTGGTTTTCTGGTTTATCTGTTCGCTTCTTGTTGCTTCTGCACTCGCCACGACGCTTCTTGTTAGGCGGTTGCCGCTTTTGACGGACATTCTAGATCGATCCAGTTGTCTCTCTAGGGAAAAAGATCTGGTTGCCTCTACCCCTATATATAGGTGCAGTTCCTTTTTGTAGCCCAACAGACAGCGCTCCCCATTGCCGACTCCTGCTGCTGCAACCCCTTCCCCGGTCACCTCCCCTCTCTACGCTCTCCTCCACCTGCGCTCGGTCAAAGGGAGTGGTGGCGCGAAACTCCGGCCGCAGCGTCATGCCGTTCGCGTCGATGTCCTTGCCTCAAGGTTGCAGCCGCCGCGTCGACCTTATGCCTACCGTCGGCACCCGCCGTCTCTAGCCCGCGTCGTCCATGTCACCTTGGCGTGGTCAGCACCCAAGCCCTCACGATGAGTTGCTCAAGCTTCCTCTCGATCCGCCTCGACTTGATCTGTACGAGGGTGAGTATACGATGGCTGTCTTCTCCTCGCTATTTTGGCCGTGAGTCCTGTTGCCCCGTATGCTGCTTCGTGTGCGTGCTTCCTGCTTGCTTGAGATCCTGCTAGGTTGTGTCTTGTGTGCGTGCACAGCTTATGTGCTGCTGCGTGTTGGTGTGGGGGACTGTGGGCTTGATGCCTGTGTGTATTATCTAGATGAATAGATGATGATCTCATACCGGATAGTGTTATCTATTTTTTTTATTTTTTTTCGACAAGGAGGTTGAAGTGGTGTGTTATCCAATTGATAGATCTTCGTTAGTTAAGATTTCCTTATTGTTTTGAACGCAGTGACACTTCTAGCAATAGTAGTCCGATTAACCTGTATCAATGGTTCACTGGTGTCACTTGTCCATGTCCTTTATAGACCACCAAGGTGGATGGTGTATGTATTTCTTAGTAGCTTTAGTATGCCTCTTTGTTTCTTATCAGCAGCAAAGTCACTACAATGATGCATAATTCCCGAGTCCTACCCTTCCGAGCTCTCTTCTCCCTCTCCAAGCCACCCTCTGCCTCTAGGGGAACGGGAATCACTTACCTTGCCGAGGCCTTCTCCAAGCCACCCTCTGCCTCGAGGAGATTAGGAATCACGCACCTCGTCGAGGTGTGCTCGCAGGCCAGGAGTGCTCGATTCCTCATTCTTGCTGCCGGCTGAGAGGAGATGGAGGAGCCACGCCGAGGAGCAGTGTTGAGCAGGCAACACGAGCAGCAAATGAGCCAGGAGATGTGGGACCGGTGGAGGTGATTCACCAAAAAAAAAAACAGTCAGGTGGGGAATGAGCAGGGAGATTCGAGAAGCTACGGCGAGAGTGGTTCACAGTCCAAGCCAGGTGATAGATGGATATCAATGATTGTGTTGTGTGGCACAATATAGCATTGATCTTCTTTTATTCAAGGATCAGCAATAGAAGTTGCTGCGTACTATCCTTGACTCAAAACGGTTGCAGTACTGGAAACGAAACTACTTTACGCACGACAGTGTTCTAGCCGATCATTGCACGTCAACTGATCCAAGGGTGCTCATCCATGCATCACACGTAATGAAAGGCCCAGCTGAATGAATCGTGCAAGCAGTGTCGTGTGTGTAGCATCGTTCGTTTGTATTTATCTTGTATCAACTAGATGTATTCTTTTTATGTGTAAACCATTTTGCTACGTCAAGTCCTTGGACGAACTATGACCAACCTATGGTTGGATGGTTAAAAGGACAATGGTATCCCAGTTCATCATAGTTTCAATTCTTGTGCTTGCATTATTTCTGAATTTATTTCATGATTTCCGACAATGTGCTTTTAGTGAGAGGAAACGTTCCTGTCGACGACGAGGTACCTACGGTGACTTCATAAATCTCAAGATGATGTGCCGACTCAGTCTCTTAAAGATGCTCATAGAAATAGAGCGTGTGTTTGTAAGTTCATAAGAATTGAGTGTATACACATATGAGCGCTTACATGTGCATTGTGTTCAAAAGAAAGTCCTCAAACAAATTACCAAATCTTACAAAAAAATTCAAGTAGTTTGTCAATTCATATGGCGCGGCGTGCCGCCGCGCACTACACGCTAGTATGTAACTATCCACGGTAGGAAACAGACCTCAAACGAGTGCTGGCCGAAGATAACGTTTCCTACTGATCCAACCATACATCACATGAACCAGTAATTTCATCTTTTATGTTCAGAAAATCGCACATACTCCTACTAACATCTTTACTGATCCAACCATACATCACATGAACCAGTAATTTCATCTTTTATGTTCAGAAAATCGCACATACTCCTACTAACATCTCAGCGAACATAGCACGAAAAAGTCGCACCATTTGCCAAATAAAAACAAAAACAGTTAGCCCGGATACGATTCAGTTGTACCTTTTGGTCCATCCCGGCCACTCGGGATTTACTCTGTCCCTGGAGTGCGCAGACCTCGTCAGAGAACCCTGCCGTCCACGGAGATTTTCACCCTACGTCCTCCCAGAGCTAGTGCCACCAACATGCTGCCCGCACCCGGAGCCAGCATTTGAATCCACCGGGGTAGCA
Source organism: Secale cereale (assembly GCA_902687465.1). NCBI lineage: Eukaryota > Viridiplantae > Streptophyta > Magnoliopsida > Poales > Poaceae > Secale > Secale cereale. The sequence continues at coordinate 629,542,042 of LR738714.1, forward strand.
GGGGTGGCATCATGTCACGGGAAAACAGCAAGAAGCACCGGATCTGCATGTTCCAGGCTGTATGCGAACTCCTCGCAATGGAAACATGTAACCCACGGCCAGTGGCGGACCTAGAAACGAAATGAAGGGTGTGCACACTTTAAAAAAAATTGAGATCTATACCAACTAGCTTGGATGGGCTTAAAAATCAGCCAAATTTTACATGGTAAAAAAATGTATCCCAAAATTCTGGGTGTGCCATGGCACACCCGGCACACCCCCTAGGTACGCCACTGCCCACGGCCATGGCGGGCGGCGGAATCAATGTCAGCAAGACGGCTCAGTCATGGTGGCAGATGCAAAAGGTAGATCTCAAAAGCGAGTAGGGTTGACTTACCCACGGACCGCATCAGGGAGGAACTCAATCTTCCATCGCCGGCCGGCAGGAGGAATCGCAGCCTCCCGCAGCCTTGGGGACATGGGGGCAGCCGTCCCTGGCGGCGGCAGGTTTCCAGAACCGCCGCGGCTCAGGTTCGCTCATACCGTCACACGGCTCAGCCAAAAAGTAGACGTCCTGGTCCACGGACCAGCAAAACACCCGCGCGGACGTCCGTCCACCCATACATTCCGGGCCCGCACGGCTGCACTGTTCGCTACCGTATACACAACGTATCCTTTTTTTCCGCTGCATATGTGCAAACGCGAGAGACCGCTTTCTGGGAATCCCGAGACGGGAGCCAACGCTAGCGATTTCGGGAGCAGCTCAGCTCGTGCACCGAATCGCTGCGTCCCTATCCAACTTCTTTTGCTACAGTTCCCTGCATGTAAATATCCTAGAACAAACTGCCAAATATTTGAGTAAAGCATTTGGTTGTTGTTGTTGAGAAAATCTGTTTTCATATGTCGTATCTCATGTTCTTCCATTTGGAGAGAGATATATAATAGAGAGAGAATCAAATTGCCCTGCTTTAGTTAATCTATTGGATTCATACGACGTATCCTCGCATGAGATAAGGACCTCATTGAAACTTATTTCACACAAAAAAAACATAAGCAAGTGTAAATTACTGTATGGAAAGTTGTTTACTCAGTGATGCTGCGATTTGTCTTGAAAGTCTGTTTAGATTTTTCTTATACTTGGAAAATATATTTCTGTTGTAAACTAATGTAAGAAGTCTTTTCAATACAAATTGAATTGTGAAAATGTCTTATTTTAGCATAGGTAGTAGAAGTTTTGGCCTCTAAATGTGTATGGTTGGACGAATAATGGTTAGAGTTTGACATTAGTATTGTGTCTTCGAAGAGGGAAGGTACTATTAGGCTGAGTTAAGCATATTCTCTAGAAATGTTTAATGACTCCTTGAACGCTGGAACTACATAAAGGGAATCTACAGAGTGCATGTCAAGAAAGTATTGCTATATTTTTAATGGTATAATTAGACTTATGCCCCTAGTTGTGTCCCACTCGTCTATTCTACCCCTAATTTCCAAAAGTCACCGGTTCTGTCCAAGTTACTTTGCTCCTCTTATGCTTTTGCCCTTTGATCGTTTGACCGTCAGTTTAAAAAATTCATAATTAATTCATACTAAATCAGAAAAATGCAAATAAGATACCAAAATGTTTAGAAAAAACATCACTTATATACCAGTGTCATTTGCATTTATGAAAAAAGTGTTGGAAAGTGCACATCCTAGTTTTAGCTCTTTTGATACCACCATAATAGAAAAATAAAAAAAATTCAAAAAAATCCAAAAACATTTGGTGGCAAAGAACGACAAATGTTCTAAGTGCTTGCCAAGTTTCATCAGGGAATGACATTCGTGGAAGTGGTGGAAAAAAACAATCAACACTCCAAAATAGATTATTTTTTTGCCACGACTTCCACGAATGTCGTCCCCTTATGAAACTTGGCAAGCACATAAAACATTTGTCGTTCTTTGCCATCATATTTGTTTGGATATTTTTGATTTTTTTGATTTTTCCTATTCATGGTGGTATCAAAAGACTAAAACTCAGATGTGCACTTTCCAACACTTTTTCCAAGAATGCAAATGACACTGACATATAGGTGATGTTTTTCTAAACATTTTGGTATCTTATTTGCATTTTTCTGATTTAGTATGAATTTGTTGTGAATTTTTCAAACTCATCGTCAAAGGGCAAAAGCATAAGAGGAGGAAAGTGACCTGGACAGAACCGGTGACTTTTGGAAATGAGGGGTAAAATAGACGAGTGGGACACAACTAGGGGCATAAATCTAATTATCCCTTTTTTAATCCAATGACAAGTAGTGATCTAAATGCTCTTATTTTTCAATCCATTTGTAAAGTAGTGATCTAAATGCTCTTATATTTCTTTACAAAGGGAGTAGCAATGTACAAAGTGAGCCATTGTTCGTTCATAGAAACTGAACTCTGAGTTGACAATAAAGTTGTATTGTTTGATGAAATCATTTTCCATATGGAGTGTATTCTTATACATGTATGCTAGCATATTGTACATCTGTAAATAGTATACATTGAAACCGTTTTAATTGAAACTGTATGATGGGCTATCTGTAATAATTAGTTGTATAATTGCAGCGTGTCTTATAGTAGACCATAACGTTTGACAAATCATCACAGTAATCATCGGGCGCGGCAAAACGCGCATATCTCTCTAGTATCACACATGCATCCTAGCTCAACTGGTTGACTGCGGTGTCAATCCTGTAGGAGGTCCTGGGTCAAACCCAACGCTCCTCTTTTTATTCTCTTATTGTTTTTTTGTCATTCCATACTTCGGGCCTCACTCACTGTTGGGCTGCTGCACTATGCTGCTTCTGGGCCCAAACATGTTTTTTCCTGCTTTGTGGATTTACCATTTTTCAAGTGCATGTGTAATTACATAAATGCCATCATTTTGAATTGCCAATTAACTATGTATCCATGCATCCAAATGAAACATGTTATATATGTAAAATTCTTATAATTTTGTGTAGTTTCACAATATGCAACTTTCATCCATGTTAAAATGTTTACAATTACGGTTTGCATTAATTTTGCATAATTGCCATGTTAAAAAGGTTTATTTCGTAACTAAATAACCATAGCTCGGAATTAAATAAACTTTATATGTAAATGTGCTAGAAAAATGTGTAGGTTGACATGGCGGCATTACTTTGCATGTTTAACAACTCTAAAATATGGTTTTGGGAAGAACAATACCAAATTCGAATATTGCATATGAGGATTTTTCGGAATTGTTGTTTGTTGTGTCCGGCCTCATTTAAACTTGTCTAAATAGTTAGTTTACTTATGCTTCACCTCTTGCCATGTTAACCAACATTTAATATTGTTGTCTACATAAACAAGGGCGAATAAAATAATTGGATATGGTGTTTCGTCAATACGCAATTCGTTGCATATTGAGCTCCACTTAATGTGTAGTGTTGTTTGTTGCACTTTGCCATGCCATGCATATTTAATTCGGCCATTCATCATAATTGTTTGTGCATCATGCCATGATTATGCTTGTTTGTTTACCATGTTGTTTGCTTCTTTCTGGTTGTGCTTCTTGTCGACAGTTCCTGTTCTGTTGCGATCGTGAAGATTCGTTCGACTATGCTGGTTTGACTACTTCATGGACTATTTCAGGCAAGATGCCTATCACCTTGGATCTCACTACTATATTTTCCATGCTAGTTGTCTCGATGCTATCGCTATGTCGCGCTTCCTACCACTTGTTTATCAAGCCTCCCAATATGCCATGAAACAACCTCTAACCTTTTCACCATCTCAACAAACTGTTGTTTGGCTATGTTACCACTTGCTCAACCTCTCTTATAGCGTTGCTAGCTGCAGGTGCAGTTGCAAGTTGTTCCATGTTTGGAACATGGATATGTTGGAATATCACAATATCTCTTATGTTTAATTGATACACATATATACTTGATAATGGGTGGAAGGCTTGGCCTTTTGCTTGGTGATTTGCTCCACTCATGCGGCCTTAGATTATGATAATCCGGTGTTATGTTCCTTGATTTTATGTTCCTAACACGGTTGGGTTTTTATGGGCCCCCCTTGAAAGTTTGCTTTGAATAAAACTCCCGCAACAAGGCCAAACATTGGTTTTACCATTTGCCGAATAACTAAAACTTGCATATGGACTTTCTGGACACCGTGGATTCTGAATTAACAACCCGAGCTAGTGCTCCTCATGAGTGTTGGTCCAAACCTGTCAACCGCCAGTGACCACCATGGGAAACTCTGGTTTTGGCCTACCGGAAGTTTGGACAATCTGATCATGGCCCGAGACGAGATACGCGCAACTCCTACGTGGTGTCGGCACGTCGGGAGGTCTTGCTGGACTTGTTTTACCATTGTCGAAATGTCTTGTGCACCGGGATTCCGACTCCGATTGGGTTGTCCCCAAGATGGAGGTTTTACCTCTGCTGATTGTGAGAGCTTGTGATGGGCAAGTTGGGACACCCCTGCAGGGTTTTGATCTTTCGAAAGGCGTGCCCGCTGTTATGTGGCAGATGGGAATTTGTTAATATCCGGTTGTAGAGAACTTGACACTAAATCCGAAATAAAAAACACCAACCGCGTGAGTAACCGTGATTGTCTCTTTTCAAGTAAGTTCGGGAAGAGAACACAGAGGGGTTATGTTTGACTCGTAGGTAGCTCATGATCACTTAGCGATCATTGCTAGTTGGCGACCGTTTGCGTAGCTTCTCATCTTTCTCTTGAAATCGTAAGTTAGCCACCATACAAATGTTTAGTTGCTTGCTGCAGCCTCCCCACTTATCCTTTCCAGACCCATTAAGCTCTGCTAGTCTTGATACCCATGGTAATTGGATTGCTGAGTCCTCGTGGCCCATAGATACTACAACAACAGTTGCAGGTACATGTAATGCGATGACTTGACATGAGAGCGATGTTTACTTGTGTTGTAGTTCTTCTTCTGTTGCTTCTTCTTCATTCAGGGGATAGGTTCCTGGTCGATAGCCTGGGCTAGCAAGGTGGATGTCGTTTGTGCTTTTCATGTGTTTTCATCCGTAGTCGGATGTCTTTCATGTATGGTGTTTGATGTATTCATGTGGCACTTGTATGACTTTGTATGTATCTCCATATATTATGTAATGGTACGATGTAATGATATCCATCTCGCTAAGCGCCCGGAATGCGGTTGTGCCCCAATCACGGGGTTATCACGTGATGAGGATAGAGTCGCATCTTGGGCGTGAAAAGTTGGTATTAGAGCCTCGGCCGACCATAGGAGCCCCTTGATTGATCGTAGTTTGGCCACTGTCGAGTCTAGAAGAAAACTATTTTTGAATCTAGTTATATCGAAGAAAAGGAATTCTTTTTACTCCTCGTCCCCTTTGTCGCTCCGGTGACGAATCTTGACGTAGGTGTTTTGAATTACTCCTCTTCCCCTTCAAATTTTTTTAGGATCATGAAACATCCATTTTGCATCATGCTTATATGTTGATATTTATTGCACTTTGGGCTGTTATTACACGTTATGTCACAATGCTTATGCCTTTTCTCTCTTATTTTACAAGGTTTACATGAAGAGGGAGAATGCCAGCAGCTGGAATTCTGGGCTGGAAAAGAAGCAAACTCTGGAAACCTATTCTGCACAGCTCAAAAAGCTCTGAAACTCCACAGGACACCGTTTCAGAAAATATAAAAAATATCTGGCGAAAGAAGATCACCAGGGGGGCCACCACCTCTCCATGAGGGTGGGGGGTGCCCTCCCTCTGGCATGCCCCCTATCTCGTGGGACCCCAGATGGCCCCCCGATGCCCATCTTCTCCTATATGAGGTGTTTTGACCTGGAAAAAAATCATGAGCAGGCTTTCGGGACTAGACGCCGCCGTCTCGAGGCGGAACCTTGGCGAAAACCAATCTAGGGCTCCGGCAGAGCTGTTCTACCGGGGATACTTCCCTACGAGAGGGGGAAATCATCACCGCCGACATCACCACCAACTCTCCCATCTTGGGGAGGGATATCTTCATCAACATCTTCACCAGCACCATTACCTCTCAAAACCCTAGTTCATCTCTTGTATCCAATCTTTGTACCGAAACCTCAGAATGGTACATGTGGGTTGCTTGTAGTGTTGATTACTCCTTGTAGTTGATGCTAGTTGGTTTATTTGGTGGAAGATCATATGTTCAGATCCATTATGCATATTAATACCGCCCTGATCATGAACAATATTATGTCTTGTGAGAAGTTACTTTTGTTCCCGAGGACATGGGAGAAGTCTTGCTATAAGTAGTCATGTGAATTTGGTATTTGTTCGATATTTTGATGAGATGTATGTTGTCTCTCCTCTAGTGGTGTCATGTGAACGTCGACTACATGACACTTTACCATTATTTAGGCCTAGAGGAAGGCATTGGGAAGTAATAAGTAGATGATGGGTTGCTAAAGTGACAGAAGCTTAAACCCTAGTTTATGCGTTGCTTCGTAAGGGGCTGATTTGGATCAGCCTGTTTTCATGCTATGGTTAGGCTTACCTTAATACTTCTTTTGTAGTTGTGGATGCTTGCATTAGAGGTTAATCATAAGTGGGAGGCTTGTCCAAGTAAGGACAGCACCCAAGCACCGGTCCACCCACATACCAAATTATCAAAGTACCGAACGCGAATCAGATGATTGTGATGAAAACTAGCTTGACGATAATTCCCATGTGTCCTCGGGAGCATTTTCCTTCATATAAGAGTTTGTCCAGGCTTGTCCTTTGCTACAAAAAGGATTGGGCCATCTTGCTGCACCTTATTTACTTTTACCTTTTGTCACTTGCTACCAATTACCTTATCACAAAACTATTTGTTACCTATAATTTCAGTGCTTGTAGAAAATACTTTACTGAAAACTGCCTATCATTTCCTTCTGCTCCTTGTTTGGTTCGACACTCTTACTTATCGAAAGGACTACGATAGATCCGGCCCCTACACTTGTGGGTTATCAAGACTCTTTTCTGGTGCCGTTGCCGGGGAGTGAAGCGCCTTTGGTAAGGAAAAAATTATATAGTGTGATGAAATTTATTGTCACTTGTTACTGTGGCTCATAATCCTTTGAGGGGATTGTTCGGGGTATCTTCAACCCGACCAGAAGAGCAAAGAGTTGGTCCTCAACCTACTTCACCTACTTAAAATGTTTTCTTTGAAATTCCTTCGGGTATGATAGAGAAACTGCTAGATAATTCCTTTACAGGAGACATAACACTGCATCCCGATTTACACCTAATATATGTGGATGAAGTTTGTGGATTATTTAAGCTTGCAGGTATGCCCGAGGATGTTATCAAGAAGAAGGTCTTCCCTTTATCTTTGAAGGGAGATGCACTGACATGGTTTAGGCTATGTAATGATATTGGATCATGGAACTATAATCATCTGAAGTTGGAATTTCATCAGAAGTTCTACCCTATGCACCAGGTTCATCGTGATCGCAATTATATATGTTATTTTTGGCCTCGCGAAGGAGAAAGCATCGCTCAAGCTTGGGGGAGGCTTAAGTCAATGTTATATTCATGCCCCAATCACGAGCTCTCAAGAGAAATGATCATTCAAAAAATTTATGCTCGGCTTTCTCCCAATAATCGTTCCATGCTCGATACTTCTTGTTCTGGCACTTTTATGATGAAGACTATTGAATTCAAATGGGATTTATTGGAAATAATTAAACGCAACTATGAAGATTGAGATCTTGACGAAGCTAAGGAGTTAGGTATGACCCCTAAGTTTGATTGTGTAAAGCTTTTATGGATACCGATGTTTTCCATGACTTTAGCACTAAATATGGACTTGAGTCTGAGATAGTAGCTTATTTATGTGAATCATTTGCTACTCATGTTGATCTTCCCAAGGATAAGTGGTCTAAATACCATCCTCCCATTGAAGTAAAAGTAGTCGAACCTGTTAAAGTTGAAGAAAAGACAATCACTTATAATGTTGATCCTATTGTTCCTACTGCTTATATTGAGAATCCACCTTGCCCTGGTAGAATAAAGGATCATGCTAAAGCTTCAACTGTGGTTCATAAGAGTAGTACTAGAACACCTACACCCCCTGAGCAAATTAAAGTTGAACCTATTGTTGCTATGGTTAAAGATCTCTTGGTTCAAGATTTATATGGACATGTTATTTACCTCCAAGTGGTAGCTGCTAGAATAGCCAAACCCGATGCTAGTAATAAACATAGACATGTTGTAGGCTTGCATGTTATCTCTGTTAAAACAGGAGATCACTGCTATCATGGTTTATGTGACGTAGGTGCTAGTGCAAATGTAATACCTATATGCTATATCCTTATGTGATGAAATTATGCACGATATTGCACCCGTTGAGCTAGAAGGTATAGATGTTACTATTAAACTTGCTAATAGAGACACTATCTCACCAATTGGGATTGTTAGAGATGTTGAAGTCTTGTGTGGGAAAGTTAAATACCCTGCTGATTTTCTTGTTCTTAGTTCCCCACAAGATGATTTTGTCCCATCATATTTGGTAGACCCTTCTTGAATACTGTTAATGCTAATATAGATTGCATGAAAGATATTGTTACTGTTGGGTTAGGGGATATGTCTCATGATTTTCATTTTTCTAAATTTCGTAGGCAACCCCTTGATAAAGAATAACCTAGTAAGGATGAAATTATTGGTCTTGCTTCTATTGTTGTGCCTCCTAATGACCCCTTAGAACAATATTTGCTAGATCATGAAAATGATATGCATATAAATGAGAGAAGGGAAATAGATGAAATATTCTTTAATCAGGGACCTTTATTGAAAAATAACTTGCTTGTTGAAATCCTAGGGGATCCTCCTCCACACAAGGGTGATCCCGTGTTTGAACTTAAACCTTTACCTAATAATCATAAGTATGTTTATGTCGGGGAAACTGATCCACCCACGAACACCTATGGGGACGGAGCCCCTTTCGGTACGGCAGGGGGCGGAGATCGCACGAAGAGCAGATCGAGGCGAGGCACACGAGCAGTTTACCCAGGTTCGGCCCGCACGGATGCGTAAAACCCTACTCCTGCTTTGTGGTTTGTATTGATGTTCTTGCTCGGGAGCGCTGAGAGCTACAGTACACTTCAGCAGCTAGCGAGACCGAGCGTGAGAGTGTTCGAATCCCTTTCTATGTTGCGCATGGGCCTCCTTTTATATGCTCAAGGGGTCACCGACAGGTGGCAATGCAGTTGAGGGTAAAAATGGAAAAAGTGTGGTAGTTGGTACAGTGTTCCATACCTAACCCTGACGGCAGGGGACAAGGGCATTAAATGCCCATCGCCGTCGCCCAAACAGTGCAAAAAGGGGCCGTCAGGGGCGCCACCGTTCGCCACGACAGCAACCTTGTCAGCGCCGCTTGCCGCCGCGTACCCCTGACTGCACAGCCTCCCGCCACGTACGCCTGGAAGGGTCCCAGAGCGACACGTGGATGGATGCGCTGGAGCGCGGGTACAGAGTGGTAGCTTGTCGCGGCAAGCGCCTTGCCGCGGTCATTGTCTTGTCGTGTCCGGGAGCTTGCCGCTCACCGGGCCTTGCCGGGACGCGTGGCGCGTCGCGGCAAGTTCCTTGAGATGCCTTGGTTGGCCTTCCCGGCAAGCTCCTCTCGCCGGGGCCTTGTGCCTTGAGTGGCCTTCCCGGCAAGCTCCTCTTGCCGGGGCCTTGTCTCCTTGGCTTGAATACTTTGTTCTTGAATGGCTCCAAAGGAACCACGGAGGACCTTGGCAGTCACCCGGCAAGCCTTGCCGCGGGGCGCTGCGACTGCCCGTGCACAAGTTCGGGATACTAGGGTACCCCTATTCTAGTACACCGACAGGAGCCCCCGGGCCTGGGCCATACACAGAGTCGAGCGCTGTTGGGCCAGGCCCAAAACAGGGCACGGGCACGCGCGGCCTGGGTCATGCCGTATCTTACTCCGTATCCACCGCGCCCTCCCTAACGACACGCGTTAACTGCGGTGTCGTGGGAGAGATTGTGGGCGGTTTCTTTATTCGGAAATGCGGAACGTCCGCCCCCTCCCCCCTTATAAGAAGGGGAAACAGGGGAAGTTCGTCCATCCGCCCGTTGCTACTTCATCCTCGAAAACCTCCGCCGCTCCCCTTCTTCCTGAAGCCGAAAGAGAGCAGCGCTCTGCCGCC
>LR738714.1:629552259-629624566 GCA_902687465.1 Secale cereale
GCCCCCCCCCCCCCCCCGGTCGCCACCAGCACCACCAACGCCGTCGACCTCCCCCACCACTTCCGCCATGGCTCTGAAAGGCGAGAAGGAAAAGGGCGTGAAGTCGGCCGAGGCACAGCGGCTCGCGGCGCTGCGAAAGGCGCGGGCTGTTTTCCCCCAAGCTTGCCGCGAGGGAGTTGAGGGAGAACTACTACCTCTTCTGGTCGGGGGAGACGCGGGCGCACCCACGCACGAAGGTACTCCCAGCCGCCGCTTGTAAAATGGCTCCGAATGGATACGCGTTCTTCGCCTTGTTCTTCTACTGCGAGCTCTGCCCGCCTTTCTCTGAATTTTTCTGCGACATTATGAACACCTATGGGCTCCACCTCCTTGACTTCACCCCCAACGCCGTTCTGACCATGGCAATTTTCGCACATCTATGCGAAAACTTTGTCGGAGTCCATCCCAATGTAGCCCTTTTCCGCCACTTCTTCATGCCCCTAGTTGAGAGAGGAGAGCCTTTATCCGGCGGAGTCTCCTGGATCTCGAGGGCCCACAAGAAGGAAGCTTATCTGGAGGGAGAGCTCCGCAGCAAATGGTTGGAGTGGAGGGCCAACTGGTTGCGGATCGTTGAGGAGAACCCGCAGCCATTTACCGCCCGGCGCCAAGCCCCAGTAGTGCGCGGCAACGATTGGAGCGACCTGGCCCCGGAAGATGGTAGACTGAAGATTGCCACTACCCGGATCCGACGCCTCAGGCTTGCCGGGCTTACTATAGGCCCAGTGGGCGCAGATTTCCTTCGCCGCCGCATCGCCCCCCTGCAGGAGAGGAAAAGACCCGCGTGGGAGTTCGAAACGCGGCGGACATCATGAGGCTGCGCCCGGGCCTCAACTTCAACTTCACCGTCCTGGAGCTCAACGCAATGCTCCAGGAGCTGTTCAAGTATGACCCCGACCATCCCGAAGTATTCAGGTTGCCGAGGGGCGTCGTTCCATTGTGCAACAACTCTGCGCTCCGCTGCATCCGCACAATGATGCCACTGTGCGACTCCCATGGGATTGACCCAACTTGGCAAGAGCCTGCAGATGACGCCGTGCAGGCGTTCTTCGATGGCTTGGAGGAAGTGGCGATCCGCTCCGACGAGAAGAAAGGCCTCACCCGCGACACCACCGATAAGGAGATGGCGTACATTGCCACTAGGCTGGAAGAGGCGGCAGCAGCTGCAGCCGCGGGTGAGTTTGGATTCACCGTGGAGGAGGCAGATGCAGCAAAGGCGGCAAGCCTTGCCGAGCGAGGGGTGCTTGCCGGCGAGGAGGGGCCTGCTGGGCAAGACGCCGAGTCGAGCGAGCCCGTCGAGCAGGGTGTCGGGTCGAGCGAGCCCACCGAGCAGGGCGACGAGTCGAGCGAGCCCGCCGAGGATACGAGCGGCTCGCTGGAGATCGACTCCTCTTCCTCCTCGTCTTCAGGCAGCTCGCCACCAGCAGAGCCTCCAGCTCCACCAAGAAGGCGTCTCCGCAAGGCCGGGGACGTAACGGAGCGGCAGACGGGTCAACAGCCGCCGCGCCGCGCGACACGCTCCACCGCCGCAAGCAAGGTTGCTGCGGGAGCGCCTCGCGCATCTGCTGCAACTAGAGCGGGGTCTTCCCGGACCGCTGCTTCTGCTCCTGCCGCTCCTCACGCCTTGGCGGCAGCCGGAGCGGGGTCGTCTCAGACCACCGCCACTGCTCCCGCCAAGCGGCCAAGGGAGCCCACTCCTCCGCCTCCTCGCGCCGGGCGTGAGCCGGACTTCGACTTCTCCGCGCTCAGCTCCGACGAGGAAGAAGAAGAGTATGACTTTGTTGTTCTTGTATTTCTTCGATTTTCTGCTGTTTTGTCTTGTACCTCATTTGCCTCACTCTGAACCTGTCCCTTTTTTCAGAACTCTGGCCCAGAGGGCGGCAAAGAGAGCCAAGGTCCCAGTGATTGTCATCGAGGACGAGCCCACCGTGCCAGCAGGGGGTGCGCCTGAGACAAACTTGCCGGACCCGGCGACTGATCTTCAGAGCAGCCCCCAGCGCACCCCCTGCGTAAGTGTATGGTTTACTTTCCGCTGTTAGGCGCGCGTGGGTGTTCTATCTTTGTTGACGTCTTGTTTGTTGATTTGTGTATGAGCGGAGCAGCCACACCAGGAGCGCCCGGAGACCGCCCCCGATGTGCCATCTGCTTCAACTACGCCGCCAAGGGAAAGCTCTCCGGCAAGGGTTTCCCCGGCAAGGGAGAGTCCTCCGGCAAAGGGGAGCTCTCCGGCGAGGGACAGTACCAGCGGCCCTCCGCCGGCGGGGACTATAACTACACCGCCAAGGGAGAGTTCCTCGGCAAGGAACCCCACCGAGGAGCCGGCTCGCGCATGAAATCCCCTTGCTTCAAACTTCCCTTGGGCTTTTCTTCTTTTTTGGATATTTGCTTGACTGTTTTTCTCCCCTTTCCTGCCGTCAGATCCATCCGCTGCGGAGTCGATGGAGACGGAGGTCGTTGATGAAGAGAACGCGCTCGGCAACACCGGCGACGCCGTTGCCCCCGAAGAAGCGGCCGGTGCTGACGAGCCCGCCAAGGCTGCCGCCGCAGCAGCTGGCGAGGGGTCCGGCGATCGCACTGACGGCCCTGAGGCCGTAGGAGCGCCAGGCGCTACACCGACCGCCGAGCCCTCCGCCGCTGCCGCAGCCCCAGGCTCCGAAGAGCCCGAGCCAGGCGCCTACTTGAAGGCCGGCTACGGCGTCTTCATCAAACTCCCCTGGGCCTCAAGCTCCAGGGCGCCGGTCGAGGGAGAAATCTTCGACGGAGAGGTGCTCGCCTACGCCGGGCTGACGCTGGTCGATGCGCCGAGCAGCAGCAGCGGCGAGCCTGAGGAGGAGCGGCTGCTGCGGAAGCTGCTGGCGCTCTACCGCGCTCGGCAGGCCAAACTGGAGTCCCGCGAAGCGCTGGCCGCCAAGGCGGGAGCCGACATTGAGAAGCGCGCGGAGGAGCTCCGGGCCCTCAACCAGGCAGCTCTCCGGTCCTTGGCAGAGGAGAGGGAATAACTTGCCGAAGAGCAGACGGCCTTCTTCCTCGAGAAGGCCGAAGTCGAAGAGCAACAGCGGCTTGCCGCCGAGAAGCTATCCACGCGGGAGGGTGAGCTGGTGCAGCGGAAGGTCAACCACGATAGCCACGAGGAGGAGCTTGCCGCGCGTGAGCAATCACTTGGCGGGGCCCTCCAGGAAGCAAAGGACGCTGTCGCAGCTACCGAGACCGCCAAGAAGGAACTGGAGGCGAAGGTGGCGCAGCTGGAGGCCGATCTCAAGGCGAGAGGTGAAGAGATCGCCGCGCTCAAGCTTGAGCGAGAGAAGGACGCCCACAGCCACTCAGAGCTGCAGGTTCGTCTCACCGAGAAGGGCAAGGAGTTGCCGCCGCCAAGGACTCCAACGCTGATCTTGAGTTGAAGCTAACCAATTTGACCAAGACGCTGGACGGCGCCAAGGAGCGGGAGGCTGCCTTGAAGGAGGAGGTCAAGGCCGAGAAGGCGTTGCTGGCGAGTGCTGCTATCACCCAGAACACCTTTAGGGAGATTGTGGAGCACTGGACGGAGGGTCTCGTCAATGTTGCCGCAGATATCGACAGGGAGCTGGCGCAGCTGGGGGCGGAGTATCTCAGGTATTCCTCCGATGAGAACCTCCACCCCAGCGCCAAGCTCACCTTGTTCTTCAGAGGCTTGGCGACGGCCCTCCAGCAACTCCGGGAGAGGATCCCCAAGCAGCTGGCGGACGAGTCGCACAAGCTCTGCGCGGGAGCCCTTCAAAAGGTGTTGGTGAAGGTGGCCTTCCGCAATCCAGGCCTCAACCTCACCAACGTCCTCAAGTCCCTGCCATCGGACGCTGATCTGGACGCGCACAAGGCCCTTGTCGCACCCATTGTGGACAAGGTGAGCGGGATCAAGAGGGTTGAGGGCGATCGCACAGATTAGGCCACCCATTTTCTTCTTTCCTTGTCGCTGCTTGCCATGTTACGAAAACAATCTGTTAGAGCTGCGACAAGCTATTTTGTAATATAACTCTATTTTGGGTAGTGATTGCACTGTTATTTCCTTTACTTGACTCCTTCCCTTGTATGTTTCTACCCTACGCTTTTAGGAAACTTGCCGGTCGCAGGCACCTTAGCTGCTCGCGCTGAGTGCGGAACATCAGCAGCCTGCTGGCGGTGCCGTTACCGACAAGAAACCTTGTCGCAACTAGTTGCAACACACTTAAGTTGTTGAGCGTGCTCGAAAACAAAGTAAGGGCGCGACACTAGTCGCAGCACACTTAAGTCGTTGAGCGAACTCGAAACAAAGTTAAGGGCGCAACTAGCTACGAGTTAGTTCCTCCGCGCACAGGTTTTCCATCCAAAGCACGGTCGTTCAAGGAAGATAACTTAAAAGTTAAAAAATGTGATTGCTCAAACTTTGGCAACTTAGCTTTTCTATTGTTTGCTTCCCGGCAAGGCGAAACTTTCTTGAACGGCGCTTGGTCCATACCACTATCTCCTCCTCCCCCCGGCAAACTTGTGCGCGAGGGAACCTTCCTTTCCTTGAGAGAAAAAAGAAAGAAGAGAAAATACAGATATTGAACCTTTCGGCTCGTTATTGCTTACCGGATGCAGGTGCTGCACAAAGTGTCAGATAACACATGCAAAAAATAGAAAGCACGAAATTGACAAGATGTGCGGAGCACATGAGCTTTACTGATGCACGGGGTCTGCGCCCGGCTTTGTACAAAGGATTACATGCAACAGCGGCAAGACTTGTACGAAAGGTGGTTATCGGAACGGGTTCCGGCAACCGCGCCTTACGGGTAAAACTTGCGAAGATGCTCGATGTTCCAGGAGTTGCTCACCGGAAAGCCATCTTCGGTCTCAAGGCGGACAGCGCCGGGCCTAGTGACTCATTTCACCCGATAAGGGCCTTCCGACTTCGGCGTCAACTTGTTGGAATTCTTGGCGGACTGAACGTGCCGAAGAACAAGGTCGCCTTCCTCGAGACTTCTGGCGTTAACTTTGCGGCTATGGTAGCGGCGCAAAGCTTGCTGGTAGCGAGCAGCTCGTACAGCAACCTGAAGACGGTCTTCCTCAAGGAGCAGCACGTCATCTTGTCGCAGCTGCTCTTGCTCGAGCTCATCATAAGCGAGCACTCGAGGTGACCCGTATACGAGTTCCGTGGGGAGAACTGCCTCTGCTCCATAGACTAGAGCGAAAGGTGTCTATCCAGTGGCTCAATTTGGCGTCGTCCTGATCGACCAAAGAACCACCGGCAGCTCCTCGATCCAGTTTCTTCCGCACTTGTGCAGCCTGTCGAAAGTTCTGGTCTTGAGGCCACGCAGCACTTCAGCATTTGCCCTCTCCGCTTGACCGTTGCTTCTCGGGTGAGCAACAGAAGCGAAGCAGACCTTGGCGCCAAGATCTTGGA
Organism: Secale cereale; assembly: GCA_902687465.1. NCBI lineage: Eukaryota > Viridiplantae > Streptophyta > Magnoliopsida > Poales > Poaceae > Secale > Secale cereale. Next base: position 629,557,691 of record LR738714.1, read on the forward strand.
CGTACTACATGAAGGTGCGGCTCGTGAATTGCGTACCATTGTGGGTGATGATCCTGTTAGGGATCCCGAAACGTCAAACAATCGACCTGAAGAACTTGACTACTAACTGTGCGGTCACCTTCCTCACTGCTTCCACTTCCGGCCACTTTGTGAACTTGTCGATTGCAACGTACAAGTACTCAAAGCCCCCGGCTGCGCGGGGAAAGGGGCCAAGGATGTCGAGCCCCCAGACAGAAAATGGCCAGGATAAAGGGATCGTCTGGAGAGCTTGAGCTGGCTGGTGTATCTGTTTGGAATGGAACTGGCATGCTTCACACTTGGTGACCACTTCCTGGAGGGTTGTCGGCCAAAAGAAACCTTGCCGGAATGCTTTGCCGGCAAGTGCTCTTGCGCCAATGTGGTGACCACATATGCCTCCATGTATCTCTGCCAACAGCTTTTGTCCATCTTCCCAGGGAATACACTTCAATTTCACACCGTTGAGTCTTCTTCTGTACAGTGTGTTGTCAACAAACTGGTACATACTTGACTGCCGTGCTACTCTTTCCGCTTCTTCTTGCTCTTCGGGAAGTTCTCCTATCTGAAGGAAACAGACAATCTGCTGTGCCCATGCTGGAGCTTGTGGCTCGACAACAAGGACTAAAGGCACATCTGTTGCTATGGGAACATCCGCTTCTACGGTGAGAACCTGCGGCTCAGCCGGAGCTTGATGTTCCCCGGCAAGCTTGCCGGAGCAAAACTTGTTGGGAGTGTTTGCTTCGACGGAGCAAACCCTAGGGCTTGCCGGAGCAGACTTCCCCTCAGCGCTCTTGGTGTTGATCTTGGGGACCTTCTTGGCGGTGGCTTCGGGAAGTTCTGCCGGAAGATAGTCACCAGAAATCAACTTCCTCTTCTTGCTCTGTCCAGTTGACGGTGTTACGGACGGTTGAGTCAGCTTGAGCACAAAGATCCCTGGTTCCACAGGTAACTTAAGTGCGGCACACTTTGACAGACCATCGGCGATGTCGTTCTGAGCTCTTGGAACATGTTCCATCTATAGGCCGTCAAAGTGCTCTTCTAGCTTTTTTACTTCATCGACGTAAGCTTCCATCAACGGACTCTGATAATTCTTGTTCACTTGGCGGACGACAAGCTGCGAGTCACCCCTGACAATGAGCTTCTTGATCCCAAGGTCTGCCGCGATCCTGAGACCGGCAAGCAAACCTTCATACTCTGCGGTATTGTTCGTTGCTTGCTCCTTGGGATAGTGCATCTGGACTACGTACTTGAGGTGCTCTCCGGTGGGTGCGACAAGCAGCACGCCAGCACCGGCGCCTTGCAGCGAGAAGGCACCATCAAAGTACATCAGCCACTCTTTGCTTGCCTCCATGACGGGGATGCTCGTTTCTGGAATTTCTTCATCTGGTGTTGGCGTCCACTCTGCTATGAATTCTGCCAATGCTCTGCTTTGGATAGTTGAAGTGCTCTCAAACTTGAGGCCAAAGCTTGACATTTCCAGTGCCCACTCAACAATCCTGCCTGTTGCTTCTGGATTCTGCAGTATCCTCTTCAGCGGAAAGCGAGTGACAACTGTGATCTCATGTGCTTGGAAGTAATGGCGCAGCTTTCTCGAGGCCATGAGAAGGCCGAAAAGCAATTTCTGCACACCAGAGTACCTTGACCTAGCCCCGTGCAGAAGGGAACTGACAAAGTAAACTGGGCGCTGCACCATCCTCTTCCGTATCTCTTCTTGCGCCTGCGCAGATCCATCTTTGTCGGGACCAGAGCTTGTCGGGGAAGCCCCCTGCTTGTCGCTGGATGTGCCTGCCGCGGTTGCTGGCTCATCATCTGCATCCCTCTCCGCTACTAACGCAGTACTAACCACTTGATTGGTTGCCGCTAGATACAGCATCAACTTCTCTTGTGGTTTAGGTGCGACAAGTATTGGAGTGGAGGACAGGTACCTCTTCAAGTCTTGCAGCGCAGCCTCCGCTTCCGGAGTCCATTTCATTGGACCTGCCTTTTTCAGTATTTTGAAAAACGGCAGGGCGCGCTCAGCAGACTTAGAGATAAACCTGCTGAGAGCAGCCACGCAACCGGCAAGTCTTCGTACATCCTTGACGCGCCTTGGTGCTTCAATCTGCTCAATGGCCTTGATCTTGTCGGGATTGGCTTCAATTCCCCTCTGAGACACGAAGAACCCGAGAAGCTTGCCGGAAGGGACTCCAAACACACACTTCTCGGGGATGAGCTTGAGCTGGATCTTGCGCAGATTTGCAAAGGTCTCGTCTAAATCTTGAATCAGGGTTGCCCTGTCCTTGCTCTTGACCACTATGTCATCTATGTAGGCTTCCACATTTCTGTGAATCTGTGGCTCAAAAGCTATATGGACTACCCTTGCAAATGTTGAAACAACATTTTTCAAACCGAAAGGCATCCATATGAAACAGTACGTGCCACATGGAGTGATGAATGCAGTCTTCTCCTCATCCTCTTCTGCCATGAAGATTTGATGGTATCCTGAGTATGCGTCAAGAAATGAAAGCAAATCACATCCGGCTGTGGAGTCAACAATCTGGTCAATGCGCGGCAAGGGAAATGGGTCTTTGGGACAAGCTTTATTCACATCTGTGAAGTCGATACAAAGCCTCCATTTCCTGTTTGCCTTGCGCACGACTACAGGATTGGCCAACCACGTAGGATGGAGCACACCTCTGACAAGGCCTGCTGCTTCCAACTTATTGATTTCTTCTGCGATGAATTCTTGGTGCTCCACTGCTTGTTTCCTGACTTTCTGCTTGACGGGCCGCCCCTGTGGACAAACGGCAAGACGGTGCTCAATTACTTTCCTGGGAACATCTGGGATGTCAGACGGTTGCCACGCAAACACGTCGACATTCGCCCGCAGGAAAGCAATGAACACGCTTTCCTATTTAAGGTCAAGTGTGGCACTGATGGTGAAGGTACCACCAGTGCCGTCCTCCTTGGTGGACACCTTCTTGGTCGCTGGCGGGGCTGCCATCGTCTTCTTACACTTGCCGGTGGAGCTCGATGGTGCGTCCTCGACGGTAGCGCAACACTCCGAAGAGGTGCGCTTGCCGGAGTGGGCATCAGAGCACTTGCCGGACTTGGTCTTCTTCTTCCCCCCGGGAGCTTCAGCGGCAAGTGTCTTGCGATCTGTTGCGGCTGCTGCTTCCCGGTAGATCTTGTCGGCGCAGATAAGGGCATCCTTCTTGTCGCCAGGGACAGAGATGACGCTTATTGGGCTTGGCATCTTCAGCATATTATATGTGTAGTGAGAGGCTGCCATGAACTTGGCGAGTGCTGGACGGCTGAGTATCCCATTGTAAGGCAATAGAAAATCGGCAACGTCAAAGGTGACCCTCTCAGTCCTGAAGTTCAGCTCGCCGCCAAATGTCACTGGTAACGTGATCTTCCCCTTCGGCTTGCTCATTCCCGGGTTGATTCCTTGGAATGTGCCGGTCTCTTCGAGCTCGCTGTCAGGGATCTGGAGTTTCTGGAGTACAGCGGAGGAGATCAGGTTCAAGCCGGCCCCGCCGTCAACTAACATCTGGAAACCAACATCGGCAAGCACCCGACCGCAGTTGTGCGATCTGGGTGGTCCTCAATATCAAAGATGATAGGCGTGCTGGACCATTTTAGAAGCTTACGAGATTCGACAGGTGGTTCTGCTGCATTAACTTCCCGCACCCACTGCTTGAGTTGGCGCTGTGAAGTATGCAGAGAAGCACCGCCGTCAACGCACAAGACCTCTGTGGCTTTCTGGAACTCCTGCTCACTGGTCTCAACATCATCCATATCTTCATCGCCGTCTTCGTCTTCGTCCTTGTCGCGGCCGCGGGGAGGTCTGTCCCCTTGCCGCTGCTTGGCCTTGCCGCGGCGTCCTCCCCGGCCGTTGAATGACCGCTTCTTGCCAGATCCTCCATCACCTCCTTGGGCCTTCTACTTGTCACGTCGCTCATATTCAGCTTTTTGCTGCTCAACAAGCTGCTTGACCCTCTTGCAGTTCTGGAGGTCATGACCCTTGGTGCGGTGGATCTTGCAGTACTGCTTGTCGGTGCCGTCCTGCTTGTCGGCGGCCGCCACAGCCTGGCAGTTGGTGCATGCGGCAGTCTCCTTGCCGGAGCTACCAACTTTGGCTTTCTTAGTGCCACCTCCGTTGCCGGACTTCTCAACGACTAGCACATCTTTGTTTTTCTTCTTCCTGTTGTTCCGCCGCCGGTTTTTCTTTGCCAGGGCAGCATCCTCACTGTCAGATCCTCCTGCTCCTGTATCCTCTCCGGGGAGTTTCCTCCCCTCCTCAGCATGTGCACACTTGTCGGCCAGGGCATAAAGCTCACTGACGTCCCTGATCTTGCACATCGCCATCTCCTCCCTCATCCTGCGGTTACGCACATTCTGATGAAACACGCTGATGAACGCGGCAGGGTGGACATCTGGGATGTTGTGCTATAGAAGACTGAATCTTTGGATATACTTGCGCAGGGGTTCTCCTTCCTTCTGGGCGAGCAGATGAAGGTCACTCTCTTGGCCATGAGGTTTGTGGCCGCCTGTAAAGGCGCCGACAAACTGATGGCATAGGTCTGCCCAGGAGGATATGGAGTTGTCCAGCAAGTGCATGAGCCAGGACTTGACGTTGGGTTTGAGCACCAGCGGGAAGTAGTTGGCAAGGATCTTGTCGTCTCGCTCCCCAGCAGCTTGCACCGCGATGGTGTAGATGCTGAGGAACTCCGGCGGATGCATCTTGCCGTCGTACTTCTCGGGTACATCTGGCTTGAAATTCTTCATGCTGGGCCACTGGACTTGCCGCAGCTCACGAGTAAACGCAGGACAACCTACCGCGTACGGCAAGTCGCCTGGTTCCCCTGGCGCATGCATGTCGACAGTGGGCCCAGCGCGCTGGTCGGATTGACGCCGCGCTTCTCTTCGGCGCTCGATGCGAGTACGAGCGTCCTCTTGCCATCGTTCGTGGAGAACTTGGCGCTGATCACGACGAGCTCGTGGATCTGATGACGCGGTGGAGTCGTCGTCGATGTTGATCCGGCGAGTCGGCGATCTTGGCCTTCGGGGCGGAGAGTGCACGGTGGTTGTACCCCCACCGGTCTTGTCGCCATCGGCCCGTGCCTGGCTGACTTGCCGCGGCTGCGACGTGCTCGGCTGCCGCGGAGTGTCGCCGTTGGCGAAGGCGATGAGACTCTGAATGGTGGCCCTCCAGTCGTCGACCTTGTCTGCCGCTGGAGGGAAGTCTAGGAGCAGTTGAGCTCGTGCCAGAGCTTCTGCTGGAGTGGTGGGTAGCGGCGGCGAACGGTGCGAGGAGCGGGATATGCTCGGACTTCTAACTATGTTAGAAGGAGCAGTATCCCATCCAGGCGACCGTGCCTTGCTCGTGCCGGCATGTTGGTGTGCATGTTGGTCTTGAGCATTCCGGGATCCACCAGCTCGATCTTGGTCCAACAAGCGTATGGTACCGTGAGTACCATGACGCTGCCGGTCCCGCGCCTCCTGAGATGGGCGCGGTGCATGCACAAACGCCGAGGTCTTGGAGTGCGCCCGGTCGTCGTGGGAGCCGGCTACGCCGCCGATGGGCAGTGCAACCTTGTCCTTGGACCTGGCAGCACCTTGAGCTCCCTCGTTGGCGCCCGTCCTTCCGCCGGCGTCTACCCCACCAGCCGTAGGCTCCGGCGGTGGTGGGATCGACGCGGACGGAGCAGCTGCCTCCGAAGCCTTCTTCTTCGGCGGCATGTTGATGAAGATGATGAAGATCTAGCTCGGGTGGACGCCGTATCAGGTTCACACTATCTCGACGCACCCCTACCTGGCGCGCCAAAGATGTCGGGGAAACTGATCCACCCACGAACACCTATGGGGACGGAGCCCCTTTCGGTACGCCAGGGGGCGGAGATCGCACGAAGAGCAGATCGAGGTGAGGCACACGAGCAGTTTACCCAGGTTCGAGCCGCACGGATGCGTAAAACCCTACTCCTGCTTTGTGGTTTGTATTGATGTTCTTGCTCGGGAGCGCTGAGAGCTACAGTACACTTCAGCAGCTAGCGAGACCGAGCGTGAGAGTGTTCGAATCCCTTTCTACGTTGCGCATGGGCCTCCTTTTATATGCTCAAGGGGTCACCGACAGGTGGCAACGCAGTTGAGGGTAAAAATGGAAAAAGTGTGGTAGTTGGTACAGTGTTTCATACCTAACCCTGACGGCAGGGGACAAGGGCATTAAATGCCCATCGCCGTCGCCCAAACAGTGCAAAAAGGGGCCGTCAGGGGCGCCACCGTTCGCCACGACGGCAACCTTGTCAGCGTCGCTTGCCACTGTGTACCCCTGGCTGCACAGCCTCCCGCCACGTAGGCCTGGAAGGGTCCCAGAGCGACGCGTGGATGGATGCGCTGGAGCGCGGGTACAAAGTGGTAGCTTGTCGCGGCAAGCGCCTTGCCGCGGTCGTTGTCTTGTCGTGTCCGGGAGCTTGCCGCTCACCGGGCCTTGCCGGGACGCGTGGCGCGTCGCGGCAAGTTCCTTGAGATGCCTTGGTTGGCCTTCCCGGCAAGCTCCTCTCGCCGGGGCCTTGTGCCTTGAGTGGCCTTCCCGGCAAGCTCCTCTTGCCGGGGCCTTGTCTCCTTGTCTTGAATACTTTGTTCTTGAATGGCTCCAAAGGAACCACGGAGGACCTTGGCAGTCACCCGGCAAGCCTTGCCGCGGGGCGTTGCGACTGCCCGTGCACAAGTTCGGGATACTAGGGTACCCCTATTCTAGCACACCGACAGTTTATCTTGATGAAAAGAAGATATATCCTTTTATTATTAGTGCTAACCTTTCAGAGTAGGAAGACTAAAAATTATTGGAAACTCTAAATAAGCACCGTGCTGCTACTGGTTAAAGTCTGGATGATCTTAAGGGAATCAGTCCCACTTTGTGCCAACACAATATAAAATTGGAAGAAAACACTAAAACGGTTATTGATCATCAACAACGGTTAAATCCTAAGATGAAAGAAGTGGTAAGGCAGGAAATACTAAAGATTCTAGAGGCAGGTATTATCTATCCAGTTGCTGATAGCCAGTGGGTAAGTCATGTCCATTGTGTCCCTAAGAAGGGAGGTATGACTGTTGTTCCTAATGATAAAGATGAATTGATCCCGCAAAGAATTGTTACAGGTTATAGGATGATAATTGATTTCCGCAAATTAAATAAATCTACTACGAAAGATCATTACCCTTGCCTTTTATTGATAAAATGCTAGAAAGGCTATCCAAACATACTCACTTTTGCTTTCTAGATGGTTATTCTGGTTTCTCTCAAATACCCGTGTCACAAGGGGATCAAGAAAAGACCCCTTTTACTTGTCCTTTCGGTACCTTTACTTATAGACTATGCCTTTAGGTTTATGTAATGCACCTGCTACCTTTCAAAGATGCATGATGGGTATATTCTCTAATTTTTGTGAAAAGATTGTTGAGGTTTTTATGGATGACTTCTCCGGTTACGGAACTTCTTTTGATGATTTCTTAAGCAACCTTGATCGAGTTTTGCAGAGATGTGAAGATAATAATCTTGTCTTGAATTGGGAGAAGTGCCACTTTATGGTTAACGAAGGCATTGTCTTGGGACATAAAATTTCTTAAAGAGGTATTGAAGTTGACGAGGCTAAAGTTGATGCTATTGAAAAAATGCCGTGCCCCAAGGACATCAAAGGTATACGAAGTTTCCTTGGTCATGCCGGGTTTTATAGGAGGTTCATTAAGGAGTTCTCCAAAATCTCCAGGCCTCTGACTAGATATTCCTTTGGTCTTTGATGATGATTGTCTAGAAGCATTTGAAATACTTAAGAAAGCATTGATCTCTGCACCTATCGTCCAGCCTCCTGACTGGAATTTATCCTTCGAGATTATGTGTGATGCTAGAGATTATGCTGTAGGTGCTGTTCTAGGACAAAGAGTTGATAAGAAGTTAAATGTTATCCAATATGCTAGTAAAACCCTAGATAGTGCCCAGAGAAATTATGCTACTACTGAGAAAGAATTTTTAGCAGTTGTATTTGCTTGTGATAAGTTTAGACCTTATATTGTCGATTCTAAAGTAACTATTCACACTGATCATGTTGCTATCAAATACCTAATGGAAAGGAAATATGCTCAACCTAGACTTATTAGATGGGTTCTCTTGCTGCAAGAGTTTGATTTGCATATTATTGATAGAAAGGGAGTTGAGAACCCAGTTGCAGATAACTTGTCTAGGCTAGAGACTATACTTGATGACCCACAACCTATTGATGATAGCTTTCCTGATGAACAATTAGCTGTCATAAATACTTATCGTACTGCTCCATGGTATGCTGATTATGCTAATTATATTATTGCTAAGTTTATACCCCCTAGCTTCACATACCAGGAAAAAAAAGTTCTTCTATGATTTGAGACATTACTTCTGGGATGACCCACATCTTTATAAAGAAGGAATAGATGATATTATTAGACGTTGTGTACCTCAGCATGAACAGGAACAGATCCCACGCAAGTGCCACTCCAAAGCTTATGGAGGACATCATGCTGGAGATAGAACTGCACATAAGGTATTGCAATCTGGTTTTTATTGGCCTAATCTCTTCAAGGATGCCCCTAAGTTTGTCTTATCTTGTGATGAATGTCAAAGAATTGGTAATATTAGTAGACGACAAGAAATGCCTATGAATTATTCACTTGTTATTGAACCATTTGATGTTTGGGGCTTTGGTTATATGGGACTTTTTCCTTCCTCTAATGGGTACACGCATATTCTAGTTGCTGTTGATTACGTTACTAAGTGGGTAGAAGCTATTCCAACTAGTAGTGCTGATCATAACACCTCTATTAAGATGCTTAAAGAAGTTATTTTTCCGAGGTTTGGAGTCCCTAGATACCTAATGACGAATGGTGGTTCACACTTTATTCATGGTGCTTTCCGTAAAATGCTTACAAAGTATGATGTAAATCATAGAATTGCATCCCCTTATCACCCACAGACTAATGGTCAAGTAGAACTAAGTAATAGAGAGTTGAAATTAATTTTGCAAAAGACTGTTCATAGGTCTAGAAAGAATTGGTCCAAGAAATTTGATGATGCATTATGGGCCTATAGAACATCATACAAAAATCCTATTGGTATGTCTCCATATAAGATGGTTTATGGAAAAGCTTGTCACTTACCTCTTGAGGTAGAACATAAGGCATATTGGGTTATTCAAGAGCTCAATTATGATTTCAAACTTTCCGGTGAGAAGAGGTTATTTGACATTAGCTCTCTTGATGAATGGAGGACCCATGCCTATGAGAATGCCAACCTGTTTAAAGAAAAAGTTAAAAGATGGCATGACAAAAGGATACAAAAGCGTGAGTTTAATGTAGGTGATTATGTATTTATATACAACTCTTGTTTAATATTTTTTGCAGGAAAACTTCTCTCTAAGTGGGAAGAACCTTAAATTATCGAGGAGGTCTATCATTCCGGTGCCATAAAAATCAACAACTTTGAAAGCACAAATCTGAAGGTGGTGAACGGTCAAAGAATCAAACATTATATCTCAGGTAGCCCTATAAATGTTGCAACCAATGTTATTGAAACCATAACCCCGGAGGAATACATAAGGGACACTTTCCATAACGATCCAGACTCCAAAAAGGAAGAGGTATGTGTTGCGGTAAGTAAACCGACTCCAAAACAGCTCTAAAGGCAATTTTTCACTGTTTTGGAATATTTAGAAAAATAGAAAAATAAGTGGCAGTCCGGAAGAGACACGAGGCGTCCACGAGGGTGGAGGGCGCGCCCCCTTCCCCTAGGCGTGCCCCCTGCCTTGTGGGCACCACGTGTGCCTCCCGAACTCCGATTTCTTGTATGTTACTCCTTTTAGTCGGTAAAAATTCATTATATATACCCCCAAAGGTTTTGACCTCTATATCACGTAAAAATCCTCTGTTCTTGTTTCGAGCTATTTTCTGCTAGGGTTGACGAAGCCAGGCACTATGTCGTCTGCTTCCTCCAACAATGAAGGCAACGATGCTTGGCTAATGAAGATAGATCTGAAGAGGGAAGGACCCGAGGAGATCAACAAGGAGAAGAGGATCAAGAAGGCGGTGGAAGATCAGGCTCCGGCAATGGAAGAAGAAGACATCCATCAACCTCTTCCCAAACTCTTTATTTAACTGAGATTGAAGCTTTCAAGATGATTGAGTTAGCTCAAATTTAAAACAACTATCTCACAAGTGAAAATATTTTGTTGAAGGAGCATATAGCTGCACTCAAAGGTATTATCCGCAAGTATGAGCATCTCCTATGCTCGATATATGATGATCCGGTGTCACTACTTTCAACTCCATCATCACCACCCCAGATAAAGGAGACATAATCATATGGGTATGGGCACTCCCCTTGGCAACTGCCAAGCTTGGGGGAGTGACCCCGGTATCGTATCACCATCACTCCAATCTTTACCGTTTTTCTTAGTTCGGTCCTTTTGGCAGTATCTTGATCTAGTAGAATAAAGTTAGCATGATCTAGTTGTGAGCTTTTGGTTTATGATCTTTACCCTTTGTAATCGAGTGGGTGAGCTATATAATAAAGATTAGTGTTGTGTCAAGGGCTTGATTTCCTCACTTTGGTCATGATAGGATAAAAGAAAATATATAATAAAAAAATATCAAGAGATCATATTGATCTTATGGGAAGTAATGAATTCACATATAAAGAGTATGATGAATAAAAGTTGTTGAGAGTTGACAAACATAGTTTTGGTCATCGTTGCAATTAATAGGAAGTAATAAAGAAAGAGAGACTTCACATACAAATATACTATCTTGGACATCTTTTGTGATTGTGAGCACTTACTAAAATATAACATGCTAAAGAGTTGATGTTGCACAAGGAAGATAACATAATGGGTTATGTTTTCTTATATCCGAAATAAACCATATTGTCATGGATCATCCAACATATTGAGCTTGCCTTTCCCCCTCATGCTAGCCAGAACTCCTCGCACCAAGTAGAGATACTACTTGTGCTTCCATACATCCTTAAGCCTAGTTTTGCCATGAGAGTCCACCATACCTACCTATGGATTGAGTAAGATCCTTCCAAGTAAGTTGTCATGTTGCAAACTCGCTAAAATATGTATGATTTATTAGTGTGGAGGAAATAAGATTTATACGATCTTGTGATATGGATGTAATAAAAGCGATGAACTGCATAATAAAAGTCCTTATCACAAGTGGCAATATAAAGTGACGTTCTTTTGCGCCAAGACTTTGTGCATCCAACCATAAGAGCGCATGACAACCTCTGCTTCCCTCTGCGAAGGGCCTATCTTTTATCTATGCCTTATAAGAGTCAAGGTGAAAATCACCTTTCCTTTTTACATTTTATCCTTCGGCAAGCACATTGTGTTGGAAGGATCCTGACATATATACCCACTTGGATGTAAGTTTTCATGGTCTATTACTGTTGACATTACCCTTGAGGTAAAAGGTTGGGAGGCAACACCATAAGCCCCCATCTTTCTCTGTGCCCGATTAAAACTCCATACCCATAAGTATTGCATGAGTGTGAGCAATTGTGAAAGACCATATGATCGTTGAGTAGGTAGGCTTGTTGATAAGCTCTTATATTGACTCTTTCCGATGTAACGATAAATTGCAATTGCTTCAATGACCGAGATCATAGTTTGTTGGTTTTCAATGAAGTTTCTGATTCATGCTTGATATTGTGATTGAATTGTTACTTTAGCATAAGAATCATATGACAATATATATATATATATATATATATATATATATATATATATATATATATATATATATATATATATGCTGTTATGAGAATGATCATGATGCCCTCATGTCCGTATTTTATTTTTATCGACACCTCTATCTCTAAACACATGGACATTTTTTTCGATATCGGCTTTCGCTTGAGGACAAGCGAGGTCTCAGCTTTGGGGTGTTGATACGTTCATTTTGCATCATGCTTATATGTTGATATTTATTGCACTTTGGGCTGTTATTACATGTTATGTCACAATACTTATTCCTTTTCTCTCTTATTTTACAAGGTTTACATGAAGAGGGAGAATGCCGGTAGCTGGAATTCTGGGCTGGAAAAGAAGCAAAATCTGGAAACCTATTCTGCACAACTCAAAAAGCTCCGAAACTCCATGGGACACCGTTTCATAAAATATATAAAATATCTCGCGAAAGAAGATCACCAGGGGGCCACCACCTGTCCACGAGGGTGGGGGCGCGCCCCCCTCTTGGCGCGCCCCTACTTCGTGGGCCCCCCGATGGCCATCTTCTCCTATATGAGGTGTTTTGACATGGAAAAAAAATCATAAGGAGGCTTTCGGGACCAGACGCCGCCGTCTCGAGGCGGAACCTTGGTCGAAACAAATCCAGGGCTCCGGCAGAGCTGTTCTACCGGGGATACTTCCCTCTAGGAGGGGGAAATCGTCACCACCGTCATCAACAACAACTCTCCCATCTTGGGTAGGGCTATCTTCATGAACATCTTCACGAACACCATCTCCTCTCAAAACCCAAGTTCATCTCTTGTATCCAATCTTTGTACCCAAACCTCAAATTGGTACCTGTGGGTTGCTAGTAGTGTTGACTACTCCTTGTAGTTGGTGCTAGTTTGTTTATTTGGTGGAAGTTCATATGTTCAGATCCATTATTCATATTAATACCCCTCTGATCATGAACACTATTATGTCTTGTGAGTAGTTACTTTTGTTCCTGAGGACATGGGAGAAGTCTTGCTATAAGTAGTCATGTGAATTTGGTATTCGTTCGATATTTTGTTGAGATATATGTTGTCTCTCCTCTAGTGGTGTCATGTGAACGTCGACTACATGGCACTTTACCATTATTTGGGCCTATAGGAAGCCATTGGGAAGTAATAAGTAGATGATGGGTTGCTAGAGTGACATAAGCTTAAACCCTAGTTTATGTGTTGGTATGTAAGGGGCTGATTGGGATCCACTTGTTTCATGCTATGGTTATGTTTACCTTAATACTTATTTTGTAGTTGCGGATGCTTGTATTAGAGGTTAATCATATGTGGGAGGCTTGTCCTAGTAAGGACAGCACCCAAGCACCGGTCCACCCACATACCAAATTATCGAAGTACCGAATGCGAATCAGATGATCGTGATGAAAACTAGCTTGACAATAATTCCCATGTGTCCTCGGGAGCGTTTTCCTTCATATAAGAGTTTTTCCAGGCTTGTCCTTTGCTACGAAAAGGATTGGGACATCTTGCTGCACCTTATTTACTTTTACCTTTTGTCACCTGCTACCAATTACCTTATCACAAAACTATCTGTTACCTATAATTTCAGGGCTTGCAGAAAATACCTTACTGAAAACTGTCTATCATTTCCTTCTGCTCCTCGTTGGGTTCGACACTTTTACTTATCGAAAGGACTATGATAGATCCCCTACACTTGTGGGTCATCAAATCACGGAGCTAGTTTTCATTTGTTGCGATGTCAGCTCTTTTCATCCGGTGCATCTCTCGTCAAGTTGATTCGACCCTCTTCGTCTTTGGCATGATCAATCCTCAGTTCTTTCTCAACGATGTTGTTTCCCCGTCTGAATATAAACAATGCCGCCCGAAGTGGTCTCTCTTTTTCCCACCCGCCCACCCTTTTCTTCTTCTCGTAGTCGGAGTCCTTAATCAAGTATCCATCCTACTCATGTGAAGTCTTTGAATTCTTTCCTCAATGATTTCAACTAGTGAATTCTCATCTAGTTCATCATTCTTCATCTCTTTTCTTTTCCGATGGATTCAATTCAATTATTTGGTGTTGATTATATTCTTTTCCTTTGCACAAATATTTCCCTTGCTCGTTCGCCTCTCGCTATTTAATTGTTCCGAAGTTCCAAAGACATCGCAGGAGATTCGTCTGTGTTCCAACTAATTCGAGGATGCCACCTCATTCAAGTCTTTTAATCATTTCGGTGCACCTTATCTATTTCAAACATCCTTTTCAATGGTGTTTTCTCTTCGGTGGGCTCATAACCCATAGGTCTATTCCTAGGATCTTACCTAACTCTTCTAACATTTTCGGAGCTATTCCCTAATTCTTTTCGAAGTGTGACGTAAGAATGTATTCCATCAGTCATATGTTTTATCCAAGATTACTTTCCAAATACTTTTTCATGATTGGTTCAACAACCCCTCTTTTCATTTTTCCGAAGTACCTCAACAATTTTGGTAATATTTCTCGTTGTCATTCTCAACATTTGCAGACCGAAGAAGAGTTTTCCTCTAAATCTTTTTCTTACTCATCCAAAGTATTTCATGAATTCTTCCATTGCGATCCTCCGAAGGCCATCATTTTAGAAGATTTCTTCGTTCTTAGTTTTCAACTTCGTCCTCCAACTATTCTTAATTGATGCCTCTCTGTTTGTCTCCATATTCTTTCGGCGCTTCGTTCCAGTATTCTCTAGTCAGTTTGTGATCTCTTCATTCTCTTCTATCTAAATGCCCTCAAGTATTTTCGTTCCTTTTCTAATTCTTTATGGTGGTTTGTTCTCATTCATCACTCGGTTCCAATTCTTACGGTGGTTCGTTCAACATTCCTTTTCCTCCCTTATCATATCAATTAATTCATTCTTTCCAATCCTATCGGTGTTTCATGAAGACCTTCCCAAGTTTTGTGCTATATCTCCCCTTAATATTTTTCAATGAGAATAAGTAGTATGCGAAATCCATTGCTTCTCATCAATTTAAATGATGGAGGATAAGAATACCATAATTCTTATTCTTCTTTCATCAAGTTGAGTATTCCCTTCCTTCAAAATTTGTTCATGACGAATTAATTCTAATCCCAAGAGTTTTCATCTTTTCTTTTCCGAAGTTCAAAGTTTCCTCGGCCTTCTCGTCGGAACCCCCGTCTAAATCATCGCAAGGCTCTAATCTTATTTTATTCATCATTCATTTCTATATCATCATCCTTTTTTTACCGGGATTTCTTCATGGTGGTTCTTCATGATTTAATTCATTCTTCAAGTGTTCATCAAAATTCTTGTGGAGAAGCTCAAGTATCTTTTCTTCTTGCATCTCGAGGTGCAATTAATTCTCCATATTCTGTTGAAGTGGGGTTTTGCAATTCGTCGCTCTTCTCAGCTATTCAATCATTTGATTGTGGCATAATTTCACCTCAAGTTTTGGGATGATTTCCATTATTCCACAAAAAGGTTGTTCTTTTGTTGTTGATTTTCTCAACAACTCCGTTCAAGCCTTTCTCCTAAAGATGCACTTTCAAAATCATTCGTGATAGAAGATGTTATTCTTTTTCCTTTCTTTTCATTCCATTCTTTCAATTGTTCCGGAGGCATTGTGTTGTTGCTCTCGTCAAGTATCATCGCATCTTGTGAAGTTCATGATTTTATTCCATTCAAATTCTTTCATTCTTGTCCCTTGGCTATCTCGGCATATCGACGCGATTTCATATTATTTTGTTTCATATCCTTCAAACTACAAGGCTCTCGTATTGTTCCTTGTTCCTCTTTGCTATGTGAGTGATTGTAATCTCATTCATCTCCATTGTATTCTTTCCTTCGAATTTTTTGACCTTCTAAGGTTCCTTGGTTTCACTCAATTGTCCAAGAAGAAACTTTGTATTTCTATCCCTGTTCCGTCACGTACCTAAGATCTCGGGACGAGATCTCTTGTTAGTGGGGGTGTGTTGTGACGCCCCGAGACCGATGCTCCAGTTATCTTCCATTTATTTTCGTTGTTGTTGTGTGTTTCAGTTGTTTGTTGCCTTGGTCATGATCTATTTCCATGTGGGTTCTTTCTTTTATGGCTTCATTATGTTGCTTTGTTGTTTTACTTGATGCATTGCCATGCCCAATAATTGTCATATTGCATTGTTCCATCCTATGTTTCTTGCCATGTTCATGTTGAGTGCATTGTCTCATCTTGGATCATATTATTTGCATTGTTTTGCCTTGTGTTGCATTGTGTCATCCATGTTGTTGCTATGATCGTCATGTGCATTGCACTATCATGCCCCGAGACCCGGCCTAGGCGAGACAGCCGCCACGTGCCTATAGACCAGAGACCTATAGTCACGCAAGGCGTGATTGAGCGGGCATAAACTAGCAGTGGATCACAAAAGCTCATAAATTTACTATAGAAATTCCTTCGCATTTACAAATAGACAAAATACATTAAATTCGCTAGTCGCTTCCCACCCACTAGTCCAGCCTATACTTTGACGACATCTTCTGGGCACACTTAGATTACATCGTATACATCTAAAATAAATAAAGGAAGCAAGGTTGAGTACGACAAATCATACTCAGCAATCAGATACTTCACTATTCAACAAGGATCAATAGTATGAAGGTGTAGATCAACAGACGAATTGAATCCAGAGGATAACAAAGATAATAAACATTGGAACATATTTTAATATAAATTGAACGAAGAACAATATAACTGGGTTTAATGGAAACATCATAGAAATATATTGGCATCACACATGACAGCAAGCTTCCCAACCCGGGAGTCACATGGGTGAAATTTCACACTTTTACGCTCTTAAGAGGGGTACTCCGACGTCGACAGCCTCGACCAGAACCACACAGGTTCTAGAAGAGCAAAGCTCTTGTACCCACTAAGACCCGGACACCTGGACCTACTGATGTCGGAGCTCCTACAGATCCATCACCAACACGTTCCCGAACAAGGTCCGTAATTAGCGGAGAGCCCAGACAGTCCCATACCTGAACTGTGACCGGTACAATATGTTTGCCACCGTGATACCAATAAAGAAGAGATTATGATATCTTATGTGGCTAGGTCAACTATAGGATCACTGAAATATCAGTCAACATGACACACCCATGCCTTTACATGGGACCATCCAGAAATACAGTGATTCCATCAACAAATGGATTTTTCAAGGCAACATATCTCAACCAGATGGCATAGAAGCCGATGAAGCAGTCAAGAAGAATAAGGAACAACATCATAATCAGATGATCAAAGAAGATAACAATAAAGCGGGATTAGAGAGTCAGCAAAGTAACTACTTGCCTCGGATAACAAGATTACTATTCTAGAATAGTAATCGGCCACCAGATAGTACCCCATCGTATAAAGTCTGATGAAGAACCATATGTATGCTAATGTTTTCTAGACGTATGGCTCAACTCTTCCCTGCAGCAGCACCTACAGGCTCCATATATATTTCCTCCATGCCATGTCTCAATCTCTCGATCTTTCTCTCACACACACGCTCTCTCTTCTTCTCACTTTCTATGTGTGTCACTCTTTCTCTCAATAGTGTGTGAGGTGCAAAGCTAGGGTTTAGCAGCAGCTATATATAAGGGTGAGCCTGATGTGGAGTATCCTAAATATCAAGCCAGAATGACCCTTGAAGCTGTGAAGAAACATCGGCCGACGTCCCTTCTAGTGAACAGAAGCAACTTCCCTTGAAGGGAGTGGCTACAGATCAACCGACTGACTCAAAAAACGAGCCAGTCGATTGGTAAACCAAGTAAGCAGATTGCAACGCAAAATAAAACTGACTGACCCAAAACAGTGGTTAGTCACCAGCCCAAAAGCAAAGAAAGCCACACAACTTTCTGTTTCTTTCTTTTGCCATCTCTTAGCCCAGAAAGAAAATGAGCCTGAACCAATGGGAGGAGAAGCTCACTAGTTCTTCTCCCCTTGCGTCGGCTTCTTTCTTGCTCGACACACACACACAGCTGCCACCATGGGAGGAGAAAGAACGATCAGATCTCCTATTGACTTTTGTTGTTTCTGACCAAATTCTCCTATCGATTCTTGCTGGCAACTGCCTTCTCCTTCCATCCACCAAACCAAAAGCAGCAGATCTGCTAAAAAAATGAATAATCATCAATTTCATACCCAGATCACAAATCTGTCATGAAATGGAAAACGGAGAAGGAAGAAACTTGGGGGTCATACTGGTTCTGGTCAATCAAATATATGTCATTATGTGCTGCCCAGATCCCCTTCTGAAAGTTTTGTTTTCTATTGTCTTTTAATTAACATTTTCCATCATTTGCAACCTTGTGCAAAAACCCACATTTTCCATCATTTGCAACCTTGTGCAAAAACCTCCTGCAAAAATTCGTAAATACACATATGCATCATGGTTAGAAAGAAAATGATGGAAATCATGAATTTGCATATGCGTGGAAATGCAAATTGATGCATATGTAACAAAGTGGCAACCTACAAAACAATTGGAGCAAACCATTACAGATATATATATATCAGAAATTTCACCATAAATTCAAAAACCAGCAATGTGATGGATATTGTTGTTTTAACTTAAAAATTGCATTTGCAGGTACCTAAAATTGCACATCTATCTCAGCAGCAAGTGCATAAAATTTCACATCATCCTCAACAGCAATGACACAATGACAGTGCAGATAGATGACAAGACAACACAGTAAGGGGAAAATGTTTCTAGCACTTGCAGGATTAGCACAATCTTTATTAATAAAAAACTGATTAATACAAAAAATTTGTTGCTAAACAATGTGTATACCAATTTGCCAGGTGCTGAAAATTTGTATGGCAACATGCAGCAAGTTATACAATCTGGGGTTAGTTTGTATTGATTTTCAAAAGTTTGACAACATATCAAACTAACATGCTATAGAAAGTATGACACTACAAGATTGCATAAATATATAGAAATCTAAGCTTGTATTGTTTTGCATACAAACATAGAAAGTAAATTCTAAATGTCGCGCTTATTATTTATGCATGGATTATTTTGATTTATCTTTTGCAGGGATCAAAGTATGTCCAGTTAGGACATCAAGGTTTCCAAATGGTTAATTAGTTGCTACTACCACAGGGAACCAGATAACCTTACAAAGAACTAATACAACAAATGACAATGACGAGTGATCTACAGACTGACAACATGGCAATTCCTATAAGCAGTTTCACTACATTATTGACAATAGGATTAAATTGTGAGGTACGTGGTATTACCGATAGCAATTGATTGTAGTTTCATACGAAAGAAGATATGAAAACCTAACACAATATATAACTTGTATGATCAGCATGAAACATCAGTATCAAATGGAAGCAGCAGTGAGCAACAAGTAAATCAGTTGGAGCAATACTATACACCTCAAGACCAAGAAGATAAAGAAGATGATCAAGATGGTAATGAAGAAGAAGCAGATGAGTATGAGCATGATGCTCATTATGATTCTGCCTGCAATAGTGATGATCAAGATCAAGGTTACACAGAATGCATCACTGATCAAAATGAAACTGATGCGGAGGAAGATTGCCTGGAACAAAATACTGTATGTTCTGATGAGTTGTTTGCAGGATATCGGGGTTCAGAACTGCAAGAATTAGAGCAAGGTTGGATCGATGATGGTTCACTTATTGCACAAGAAATGATCACAACTCATGAACAAGTAATAGCAGGAAATTCTGAAGTAGCGTTGCAAGGCCTTGATTATGCAAAAACAACTGATACAGATTGCACTAGTGGTACTAATGATTCAGAGTTTCAAACAGAGCAACAATTAGAGGGAGAGCAAGAAAAAATTATGAACTAGAAAATAGTGCTGATTATGAAGAATCAGATCAACAATGTCACGATGAAAGTGTGAATGCATCAGTTTATGAAGAAATGCCAGATATTAATAAGAAGAGCCTCAAAGACGACAACAAGTTATCTTAGGAAGATATAGAATTCTTCCTAGAGAATGACGTCATAAAAAGGGCATGGAAACTCAGCCAAGAGGAATAGAAAACCCACATGCCAGCTCTTAGCATGATGTTTGATACTGATGCTCATGCACACAGATTCTACAATGAATATGCAGCTATTCCTGGGTTTTCAATTCAGAAAGCTCCAAACTATCACTGTCAGAAAAAGGATGCAGATAACAAATGACAAGGTTTACTATGAAGTGTAACAGGTCTGGTAAACCTAGAATCAGGACAAAACAAACAGCAATAGGAGCAAAAAGGAGAAAGTATAAGACTGATAAAAATGCACCTACTGAGCTATAGACTATGACTGATAGAAGAAGGAACTACACAACTAAAACAGGTTGTCAATTTCAAATGGTTGTTACCTGGAAATTTCATATTGTACAATGGGTCGTGACAAGGCTTATCATTGAGCACAACCATGATCTACATCCACCAGGGGAAGTCAGGTTCCTTAGGTCGCACAAATATATCACTGAGCAGGAGAAATACTTGATCAGAAAACTTGCAAAAGAGTAAACATACCAACTAGAAACATAATGGCAATAATGGCATTCTTTCTATGAAGAGGGCTTTCTTCATTGCCATACACAGCAAAGCAGATTAGCAACATGGTCACGAAAATGAGGAGATAATGGCTTGAATGACATGATGCAAGTGGTCTCATTTTTTGAACAAAAAAAATTCAAAAGATCCACTGTTCTTCTACTCATTCAAAACAAATCCAGATAAGAATGTCATGCATATATTTTGGGCCGACGGCACTAGAATAAGGAACTATCAACAATATGTACAACTTACAAAACAAACAAGTACAATCTCAAGTTTGCTCCATTTGTGTGTGTAAATAGACACGGAGACAACTCCCTCTTTGCATGTGGTTTCATACAAGATGAGAAGAGGAAAACTTTTGAGTTGTTATATAAAACTTTTCTGAAGTGCATGGGAGGGAAAGCTCCAAAATTTGTGATAACAGATCAAGATGCCGCTATGAACTATTTGTTCCCCAGTTGCAAGCACATGAACTATTTGTTCCACATTCTAACAAAAGCACAAAACAAAGTTAGAAGAACATTTGCAAGGAACCGTAATCTGAATGCTCAGTTTCATGACATAATCCTAAACTTGCAAACAGTAGAAAAGTTTGAGCAACTGTGGCCCCAAATGATAGAGCAACACAACGTTCAACACATCAAGTACTTTGGGATTATGTGGAAAAACATAAAGAGTTTGTACCTGCCTATTTCAAGAATCACTTCTTTCCATTCATCGAGACAACAACAATAAGTGAAGGAACTAATGTTGTATTCAAAGCAAATGTAGGGTCAAGTCACAGTGTGATTGCTTTCATGATGAAGTATGACAAAATATCGCAACATATAGAAGAAAAAAGAAAAAAAATGATTCCTTAACTAGAAGAACTTGTCCAACTATGTGGAGTCACTGGGCATTGGAAAAACAAGTGGCAAGACTATATAACAGAGGCATTTTCTACAAATTTCAGCCAGAGTTATTGAATTCATCAAATTTCATATGATGGAAGTTGAAAGAAACAAACAGTATGAGGTATACAAGTCGCCGACTCAAGCACTGTTTGACTATAACCCAAGAACATTTGTAGTGACTGTTGACAGAGATTCCGAAATTTTCTCTTGTGTATGCGGGAAATTTGAGAAAGATGGCATTTTGTGTAGTCATCCAGTCAAAGTGATACAAACATTGAACATTTATGAATTACAAGGAAAGTATTACATAGATACATGGAGACCTAAAGAAAAGAGAGCATTTCAAGCCAATGAAGAAGATGCAAACCTTGAAGATTTGGATGAGCAGATAGCATTCTTCTCATTTTCAAGAAGGCTAGTTGAGTTAGCTTCTGAAGCATCAAAAAATTCTACAAGGAGGAAACTGTTAAATGAGCAGATAGGCATTGCTGAGAAGTTAAGTTTAGACATACCTTGCATACTAGAAAAGGAGCAATCAAAATGTTGTAGTTCAGATGTAACATCTGTGACTGCAGAAGTCTTCAGTTTGGACAACACGAGTGAGTACACACTAAAGGATCCATTATACATCAAACCAAAAGGAAGAATGAAGAAAACAGGGAGGCATAAAAGTATAGTTGAGGAAATCATATCAAAGCCAAAAGTGACTTGTTCTGGGTGCGGGGAACAAGGACACAAAATAACAGGATGCAAGCAAATGGAAGAAGAGTCACCGCATAAGCCCAAGCAGACAGGTAAAAAAAATGAACATTGATTCAATCAATTACAAAAAAATGCAAACCATTAAGTGTTTATTTTTATTGTGTAACTTTGAATGTTCAGCATGAAGAAAGATTGCAAAAGCAAACTAAAGAGGGGACTCCAAAGAAAACATAGATGTTAGGTCAGACTAATCATTATTTGGGGGAAAATTTAGAAAAAATAATTTATTATATTAACTGGTTGCTTATTCTTTTTTATCTATGAAAAAACAGAGAGAAATGCATATTGATGCAAATTGGGAAATTTAAGAAGGGATGTTCAATACCTGAAGAACAAAGATGGCTGAAAACAAAGATGGCGGAAAAGCAAAAGAGAAGATGTGTGAAAAGAAGTTCAACAAGAGGAGCATTTGTCATTTTGCAGAGAAGAAACACTTAACACTTTCTATATGAAATGATGAATATGTAATTTAAGTATTGTTAATTGGTTTGGATACTTTAACTTGGTTATCGAAATTCAGCAAGACAGAATGAAGAATTAAATTTAGTATGAGATGAAATATGAAAACAAAATCTATCACGTGGAACAAAATACTACTATTTAATAATATTGACAATACAATACTGATATGACACAGGAGTCCTCAAAATGCGATGACAATGCTTTTTCCAACCTAGGATGCTAAACTTGACTAAACGAAATCAATCAACACATGTAAGACACAGAAGCAACGTAAAACTACTATAGTTGACTAAATACACAGACGCATGGTAAGATCCATCTGCTATAACTGAGACTAATGATAATTCAAGCAACGGTGACGCTTGCACCAGCACCACCTCCTGCAGTACCATCGCCTCCTGGTCCACCAGAGCAATCATAATAAGTCTTGGAAAGTTCAACTTCATCTTCTTCATCATCAACATCCTCATCTTGTGCTGCTTCAGGTGCACTGATGATGTTCTTCTCGAAGTAGCTATCCCAATCAGGAACATACTGCTCAATCCTAGAAACACGGCGAATAGATATCAGAGCTTCAGGACCAGACTGAATGTCATTACCAACTACCAGCATCACATCAAAAGCATCCTGGAAAGCAACTAGCACTGTGTCCTTGATGTAGTGATCAGCAACAGTGAAGTTCCTATGTCCAAGCATGTCAAACAGTGCGTGTCCAACGCAGAAGCCAGGAGAGTGAGTGTTGCTAGCTACTATGCAGTAGACTATTCTATCAGTATCTCCGAGTGGAATATTCAGCTGAGCCCTCGTGACAGCTGAAATCTTCATAGTGTTGCGACTGAAGTACTTTAAATATGAAACTGCATTCAGAAAATAAGGTATTTGCTTACAAAAATGTATTGAAGCGCAAATGAATAACTACTCTACTAGATGACAGATTAACATGGATTGAAACCAAGGTGCACAAAAATAGCAGATAATGTGTTAAAAAATGCAACATGTATGCATAAGATTTTTGAGTATAGATATAAAAAGTTGCATTATCATCATTAAAAAATGTATTTCTTAGCTTCAAAGTTGTGAAGAAAAAAACCTTGGAGATAACCATCTTATTGGAAGCTGATGAACCCTTAGCTTCAAATTTGCGCTTGGGAACATATGATCCAGATGGCACCATGAGCTAAAAGAAAGGTTATTGGACAGCAACATTATCAGAATGTTTTTTGAAATTAAAAAAGGGAGAATTTAAAATTTTCAGATAGGATATAAATTTGCATACTCAGATAACTAAGCTTGCAGATGTAGATGGATAGCAAAATGGTTACTAAACAAGGTTGTAGTGCAATTTACATAGGTCACAACACCACCCTAAAGTATTTGCAAAATTAGAATACTAAAGTTGCACTTGTTAAACGGGAGCGACATGTAAATCTTAATACCAGAAATTAAATATTCTATCCCAAGGTTCCAAATTTGCATACTCATAAAGGTAATGTTGCAACTGTTGTTTAATAGCAGCATACAAGAAAAAATATACTAAAAAATGTTTAGCTACAGTCAGTAGAATAACAAAGATAACTAAATTTGCATACTCGGAATACTAAAGTTGCACTTGTTTTACAGGAGCACCATTTAAAGCTTAATACAAGAAATTAAAATTCCATATACAGGTTTTAAATTTGCATACTCGTAAATGTAATGTTGCAGTTGTTAATTAATAGCAGCATACAAGAAAAAATATACTAAAAAAATGTTTTGCTGCAGTAAGTAAATTAACAAAGATAACTAAATTTGCATACTCGGAATACTAAATTTGCACATCTTTTACAGGAGCAACATGTAAAGCTTAATACAAGAAATTAAAAAATTCCATATACAAGTTCTAAATTTGCATACTCATAAAGGTAATCTTGCAGTTGTTGTTTAATAGTACATACAAGAAAAAATATACTAAGCAAATGTTTAGCTACAGTCAATAAATTAATAGATATAATTTTTTTGCATACTCGGAATACTAAAGTTGCACTAGCTTTACGGGAGCAACATGAAAAGCTTAATACCCAAAATAAAAAATTCCATATACACACTACTGCAGGATGCTGCCAACGCGACACTACGATCAGATACCCTTTGACAAAACTGTGTGCTATGCCATAATCGCAAATGGGGGTGTAAAATACCATCAAAAAAGGTGCAAAACATTTGCAATGGAGGATGCATCAAACACGGTTCAGATTTTGGTTGCGTGTGCGATGATGGGCATACGGTTCAGTTCAATTGACTGTTTGCGATGAGGATCAACAAAAGAAATGGGCTGCCAGATGAAGGCGTGTGCGATGTACAACATATGGTTCAATCGGATGAACTGTTTGTGATTAAGCAACACAAAAGAAACGGCCAGCCAGACCAAGGTGTGCGCGATATACGGCAAGCTATTCACTCGGATGAACTGTTTGCATTGAGAGATGAGAACGGAAACGGTTCAACTTGACAAGATGTGTGTGATATGCGGCAAATAGGTCTGAAATCAGAAACATGTGCGAAGACCTGTAACAACACAGACGATCACTGCTAACAAGCCGTGTGTGTGGCGAGCAAACGATTGCTGGTATACAATTATGAGTGATTGATGGAAACATCACCGACGGGTTCTATTGTTTAGTCCGTGTGGGATGTGATTTTCTTTGTCCGCACAACATCTACGCTCGGTCTACAGAGCATCAACATATATACTTAAAAAGACAACATTGCATAACCAAATTAAGCATACAATTACACAAGTTACTACACACATAACATTTCCACACACCAAAGTAAGCAATTACACGCATACTAAAGTAGGAGAAACGAGGATCTAATCATCTACTTATTATTGCGATGACGCTTGCCATTGCTCTGCTTCCGGCTGGATTCCTTGCTGTTTTGGGGAATGAGGCACTTCCTCATGTGAACGATCCGCCTGTACACGTGGTAGCTCGTGTACGCCTCCTTGGTCGCGTACACAACGTGAGCTTCGTTGAGTTTCTCCATCCAGGCCGAGTGCCAGGCACACTTGTCTTTTTTGCATGAATCCTTCATGTATCTGTAGTAGGGGTCGATGATGGCCTCGGCGAGGTCAACCAGTGAGTCCTTCTCATGCTCATCGATGCCCCAGATCTTGTATTGGCCTTGGATGTCGACAAGATTCTGGCAGGCGATGCCCGAATTCTGGAGCGCCTTTACATCGTTGGTGATGTACACCATAGCGAACATGTAGTGGGGGCTGTTGACAAACCTGGAAAAACCCTCGCAAGGCCTTGTGGCCAGGCAGTAGTGGTAGACGAGGACGTGGTGGCGCACGCACATCTGGGCGACAGCGACCTTGGGACGAGACCCGACACGAGCGCGGGTGTATTCGAGGTCGAACCCGACCACCTTGTACTTCTCCTCAGCAAGCAACAACTCCATGATGTGGATGGAGTGCTCCACCCTGACCGGGTCATTGGTGTACACCACCGAGAGGTCCATGAACCTTATGTGGGTGTCCACCACGGCACGCATGGTGAACTGCTGCTTGTCGTCGGCAGCCGCTCGGAGCGCCATTGGAGCCGCGCAGGATACCCTCTAAGATTTTCTCGTGGTGGGTGTGCTTCTTGCATTGGTGGGCACGATCGAAAGGTTGTACGCTCTAATAAATTGGTGACGTACGGCCTGTAATCATCATGTCTTGTCACGACGTTCATAGCTGAGGATTCCAATGCACGCTAGACAACACTGCATCGCACGTGTGAGCTCAAAGAGGCGCCAAATGTATCATCGGTGAGCCTGTTCCCGCGCTACCACGCAGTTTACCGCGCAAGGTTCCCGCCCGGCTAGTTTGGCCATGCATCAACTAGAAGTGGAAGAAACCACCTGTGTGCAATAATGTCAAAGATCACAGTCGAGTTAGCGATACATATCGTTTGCTGTGAGATAGACAAGGTAAACAAATTCGAGAATGGTTAATAAAATCTAAGACCATTGCATATTAAGGTCAAAATAGTGCCTCCAATATACGAGTCTCATACTGTTGTGGAATTGTCACGTCAGATGTCCTTAGGTAAGGACTTAGTCATGAGGCCAACGCATCTATGTGTTAGCTTGAGAGGGGTTGAGCGGAATCGAGAGACGCAACACACAAGACAAGGATTAGACAGCTTCGGCCCCCGGGAAACATCATCCGGTAATATCCCTGCATGCTTTTTGTGGCTAGGTCTCATTATGCTCATGAGGGAGTCACCGCATAAGCCGGCTCTCCTCTAGTTGTGTCTAGCCCTAGAGATTGTTTCTTTCTTACTTGTCCCCTCTTTGGGGAGCCCTGCCCCTTCTTATATATGTTGAAGGGGTGGGTTACATATGGAGTCCTAGTTGGATTAGGACTAACTTATCTTCAATTACAAACGGGATACAAGTCCGGGTCTTGCTTCCTTGTACTGTAATTATTCCTCTCGCCTTCCATCTTAAGCCAGCCCACCAGAGTATAAGCCGGCCTGCTAGGCCTTGGGCCTTGTCTTCCGTCTGACCCGCCCACTTGGTCACCAGTGAGTTACAATATCCAAGCTGGTTGCCTGTAAACCGCCATGTCCGGGCGGATCGCCAGTGAGTCGCCAAGCTCCAGCAGGGTCTCTTGTGAGTCGCCAAGTCCGGCCGGGTCATACTTCCGACCGGGTCATACCGCGGGGTATATCCCCGACATTAACCCCTAGTTTAATTTGGATTTATCCATGTTAAACTTGATCCTTTCTGATCATCCTTAAATCCTTGTCATTTCCTCTTTGATATGTATCCATAATCGCATAGCAAATCTACTTAGCAAATATGTTCAAACATTACCAATGCAAAAAATCCGGGCACTTCTTCTAAAAAATCTGGGTCAATTGTAACACCCCAAAAATTTAACCATGATTTATTTATTAAGATTTTGCCAGGATATTAAATTTTTCTTTTCTGAAGTTTCTTTTGATTTCAGAACCATTCTTTTCTTCTGAATTGTGGAGTTTTCCCTACAAGGGGAAAATTTTCAAAAATATTGTTGGACTTGTATACCTTCTCAAGATCATTTCTTTTATCAGTGGAATTATTTCTATAAATATTTTTCCTAAGGATTTATTGCTTTTAAATGGGTTTCTCATAAGTTTTGGAGTCTCTTTTGCACTGCAACCCTTTGATAAATACTTCTAAAAATTCCACCAAAAATTGGAGATGTTAGTAGAAGCATATAATTCATTTCTATGCAAAAAACCATTGGTGTTCTTTGGAAAAGTTGAGCAGAACATCCTCTTTTGCTCTCTGGTCCAGTTTGCCATTTTCTACTGCAACCCCATTTTTTCTTGCCCCATTGCCTCTGGTTTTTCTCCTGCTTTTAGACCACCATACCAAACCCTTATATCCAGGATATTGGACCCATTGGAATATTTTTGGCCCATGCAATAATAGTCTTTATTTTCTGTCCAGAATTGGATTCTGACAAGAGTTGCATTACTAAGTTTCTTGTTTATCCAATCCAACTTCACCATCATATTTCTCTCCTATAGAGACCCCATTCTGCCAATTTGCAGCTCTAGCAAGGCCCTACAGGTGGCTCTGGCATTATGTCGAACACCTATAGTGCATGATCAGTTTTGGCATAGTTTTGAGTTTGCATTATGAACCTGCTTGCTTTGCCTGACCATCTTGTCCACTAATCTCCTAGCTAACACTAACCTAGCCCTGTTCATTCCCAGCCTCATCCAAAACCTCTAGCTAGCATTGGCATATCATCGAGCACCTGGCGTGCGTGCTCTGGGCGCGCCCAGAGCGCACGTTTTGCACGCGCGCGCCCGAGCCGCCGCGTCGTGCCCCTGGCCCTTGCTCACCTGCAGAGCCACGCCGCCCTCGTCCACACATCAGAACCCTCCAGGCCAACCCCTGGAGCCCTACAGCGCCGCCGTCAGGTCGGCCACGGCAGCTAGCGGCCGGCCGCAGCAGGCCCCTGCCATGGCCGGCGCCGCCCCGACCACCACAGCTCGCCAGCTGCCCTGGGGAACAGCCCAAGCTCATCCGCGAGCTCGTCCACTAGCGCCCGTCGCCGCCACGACGCCCTGCAAGCTACAGCAAGACGGTTCGCTGATCTTATCTCCGGCCGCCGCGGAACCGACCTCGACTGCCTATATAAGGGGTCACCGAGCTCGTCCAGACCCCCAAAACGACCTCAGGCCACCTCCCTAGAGCTCCCGGAGTCAGCAATCGAGGAAGGGAGGCCGTCTTCCTCATCTCCGGTAGCTTCGGCCGCCGCCGCATTCCAGTGCCGGGCGTCGCAGGCAGAGCCTCCCCTGCCCTTCCAGTGCCCCCATTCTCTTCCCCTAGACCGTGCGGAGCCGCCCCACCTCTCTAGCCCGATCGGGAGCCACCATAGCCCGAAACCCCAAGTTCTCCCGAAACGCCGTCCGCCGCAGAGATCGCCGCCGGCGACTCCCTACACCCCCGCGGACCTAGCAACCACCGGAAGGACCGCTATGGACTGGCGGATCCATCCGCGCCCTCAAAACCCCGCTAGGAGCCGCTGTTCGCCAGCGTCGATCGCCGGAGCCCCGCCTCGGCTCGGCCAGAGGAGGAGGAAGACGCGGGCGACTGGTCAAACCTGACCAGTGGGCCCGAGGGACCCACTGTCAGTGACCCAGCGACGGCCCGCGCTGTTTTAAGTGGAAATGTATATAACTGGAGTACGTCTTCTCTGTCTCAAAAGCGTATTCTTCCTTGAACCGTTTTCCTTTTCTGTTTTATTTAAAAACAGAGTTTTGACTAAACTTTGACTGTCTATAACTTTTTAAATATAGGTCCAATTGATTTGATTCTTTTTCTGTTGTTTCTCAAATTTTGTCTAGTTTATTTTCATATTTATTTGAAAAATTTCTGAGCAACTTTTTTGTACTGTTTTTGAATTATGTATTGATTTGAATTTTCTTAAAATAGGATTTTGGAGGGAAGATGAAAACTTTCAAAGTGCACCCCTCCTTCATACTCTTGGAAGGCAAGCATCCTGAACACAGATATGATATTTTGTTGAATGCTTGCTAGGAGCAGTAAGCTATGTTTATGTCACATGAAATAATGAGTTTTGCATATAATGGCAAGACATGCATAGATGCATTTGATGAGAAGTTGATTTGCTGTGATCATGCTATATATATACTTGTGAAGTGGTTACTGCTTCATGCCACGTATGCCTGAGCTGGTCCGGACAGACTTCGGGGAGAAGTTTTGTCATGGATAAAGTATGACCATGAAGATGATACCTCATGGTGATGAGAGAGATCAGTGAGGGCATGTCGAGGCATGATGAGTTGTGATTCTGTCTGTTGGGTGAAGTATGTTTGCTATGCTAATCATGTAGGTGATGCTTTAACCTCCTGAGTCGACCATAGATCGGGTCTTGTTCCGGTAACCCCCATACTTGTTTCGTACTACCACGTGTCCCTGCCGCAAGTAGGGTACAGTCCAGTAAGTTGTCAACCCCTTTCTTGGCACACACCGTACAGAGAGGCCATGGTGGAAGATACCGGCTGCATCCGGTAGGCATGCCACCTGGTCCGGGGGCATGGGTGTTTCCGGTTGGGGCCGAGGGGGTAGCTCCCCTAGTTTGCGCGCATTATAAGTTCTGTGATCCCATGCTACTCGAGGTTGTAGCCTCCCCACTTAGAGTTTTACTTAACAAGTGTCGTGGGTGATTCCAGGCACCGGTAAGTTAAGCTGGTGTGTGCTGGTTGGGTGTGTTTTCAATTCAAAGACCGTAAGCGGAATTAGTCCCGGTGGACTAAAGGAATCCGTTACTCGTGGGTAAAGAGTACACCCTCTGCAGAGGTTATATCTATTCGAATAGCCGTATCCGCGGTTAAGGATTTCAGTCTGGGATGGGTCAAGTGTCGGTCTTAGTGTCGGTCTTCGGAGGAAAACTTCTAAACCAGAATATTGATCATGACGTGTGACGAATGATGATTGTGATTATTATTATTATTATGGACTAACCATTTGTATGATTTGTATTATTGAGTATCCCTGGGACGGTGCTACCTCCTGGATATTCCCTGTGATTATTCTCATATAAGCCCTTTATGAGGTGTCGCTCAGACGCCCGACTGTGGCATGCTTATCATTTATTTTCCCTATAAGCCCTTTATGTGGTGTCGCTCAGACGCCCGACTGTGGCATGCTTCTTATTCATTTTCCTTATAAGCCCTTTATGTGGTGTCGCTCAGACGCCCGACTGTGGCAAGTTTGTTATTATTTTTTTATAAGCCCTTTTTGAGACGTCGCTCAGACGTCCGACTGAGGCATGCTTTATTTTATTATCCCTTCGAGGCGTCGCTTCAGACACCCGATCGGTGCATTTTATTCTTATTCTCTGATTGCTTAATCATGCTTTATAAGAATAACCTGCTTGCGTGCGTCATGAATTTTATTGCGTGACTAACGAAGGGATCATGGAATGTTTTTAGGGCATGTTTATCATTTGTTATATTGTACCTGTGTTCATAATGTTTGCGAGTACATTCAAAGTACTCACTGGCTTGTCCCTGGCTATTGTCTTGGCCAGATTTATTGCTGGGAGAGGAGCGCTGCGATGACAGTCCCGGAACCTAGGCAACGGAGACATCAGCCTCGCGAAGATAGGAGTTATCCAGGTCAGCTGTTCCTGTGGGAAATGGAGTCCCATAGACGCTGATGTATCGCAAACCGCTTCCGCCATCAACCTCTAGAAACCTTTTGTTGTACTCATTGACCAGAATGGTCTTGTACTACATATTTGGTTTTTTTGCTTGGAATTTCTGTATCAAGTTTGTGTCTCATCAGCTAACAGTAATCCTGGGGCTGGTGAGCACAAGGGCCATTTACTGGGAAATTAATATCCCGGAAAACCGGTCCTGACAACCTTGGTATCAGAGCCAGGCTGACCATTGGCTAATCCTATCTTAGCCAGGTCGATAAACCTAGGTTAAACAACCCACCAAACCTTAACCCAAACCCAGCCAAACCTCTCGTGCAAGATAGCCACATAGTGACCCCGACACCTTTCGGCAGTCGGTGCCTAACCTATCAGTCTAGCATGTCGATCAAGCGCCAGTGACCGACACCTAAATTGTCTCATTCGCAAGCGTGCGAAGGAAGACTCCATTTCCTTTTCCTATAAAAGGACACGCTAGCCCCAACCCAGCACAGCACTACCTCTACCCCAAAGCCAAGCCAAGATGCCTGGCCCCATTGTTCACAATGAGACCACAACAACCAACCTTGGAGGTTTTGTGACCGTGCTAGCAAACCTCACCCGCCGTGCCTTTGCGTTAGAAGAACCCCCGGAGTATGTTGTGTACCAAGGGCCCATGGGCGGCGAGAGCCGTCAATTCTGGGCCACAGTGCACGTCTATGGTAGGGGTATTTTGCCCGAACGCCCCTACAGGTTCACCGGAAGGACAACTTCCTTTGAGCCACAAGCCATCCAGCTAGCCGCTCGAGAGGCGGTAGTGCAACTCCGGCACCTGTCGCCCAGAGTTAACTGCCGTTCGTTCTACTACTACCCCAGCCGTGACGGGTATGGTAGGCCACCCCAGGTTGCCAACGGAGACCACGAGACGGACCCTGCGTTGTTGCACCTGGTGCGCTATGTAAGTGCACTAGAGGCACTGTTCGATCAGATCACCCTTGATCTGATCGCCGCTCGTGGGGAACTTGCTCGCCGAGCCCCGGCAAGAGAGGAAGAGGAGCCCGACGCCAACAACCCAGTTGTACTGTTCGGGCAACCGATCGAATCCTTAAGATCTGCCCCGACCACCGACCAAAATGCTTTGGTGTCCCCAGAAGTGTTTCGTCGCCTTTTGGGAACACGCTCCAGCGGGATTATAGCCAACAATCCCCGCGATGGTCATCATCGCTACCCCGACCCTGCAGATCCTCAACCCCACCCAGCTAACCCCGACGGAGAAGCCCATGGAGAGGCCTCGACGTCCACAAGGCACGCCCGCTTAGATATTAACGCAGTAGACTAAACCACTCGAGTAGTACCGAGTCTTAGTATTTCTACGTCTTGTAGTAGTGTGACCTTGTATCGCCATAAATTAATGCAGTCTGCTTGTGTGCTTCTGTTTTGAATAGTAGCCATGCATAAGTATGTTGGCGTACGGTTGCATTTTTTTTTATTTCCAGGCGTAGCTACCAAAAACCACCCCGACGGTGCCACAGTAAAACGTCACTTTTATGAGATATGTGTATCTGTGGCATTGACCCCGACCCCATAGGGCAGAAACGACAAAACTAGTTGCCCCACACCATCCTCGATAACCCAGCCCTGATGCTTTATAAAGGGCCACCTCGTGACCTTACCAAGCATCCCTCACTTTGTGCACAGCCCGCTCAACCATTTTCACAATGCCGAGCCCCAGTGTTCATCTGAGAACTCCAGATGCAACCCCAGGTAGTTTTGTTAAAATATTGTGGGACTTTACCCGCAGTACCATGAGTGCTACCCATCCACCCCAGTACGAGCTGCTCAAAACGAGGATCACCCCTTCCACCTCGAAATATTGGGCAGTAGTGCACATCCCTCCCGCAAACCCAAACCAAGACCCAACGGAAGTATCCTTCATGGGGAAATCTATGCCAACTCCACAAATGGCCATAGAAGCTGCTGCGTACGAAGCGCTTGCTCGCCTTCGATTCGCAGTACCCTATGCCAGCGAACGGGGGTATTATTACTTCCCGAGTCGTGCAGCACCCGGAGAAGTAGCATCTTTTCCTGGTGGACGAATTGAGAGGGACCCAGTACTGGCCAACCTTGCCCAGTATGTCATCGCTCAGGAGCGTTTGACACAGCGAGTAATGGGTTATCTCCAGAGCCTCGCTGATTTAAATCCTCGGATCGCCATTGGCGAGCCACTGAGGCCAGTACGGGGGAGACGCATTTTTCGACTAGTCAACCCGCTTCCCCCGATAGAAGAGGAATGTGCCCCAGTGCCGGAGACATTTCCTCAGGACCTTGTCCATTTTCCGTTTATATCATAGACGTCACTGCTATGTTTGTTATCCTAGCATTTATTTATGTATTACAGCTTATGCGTTGTATCCTAAGTCTGTGCGATGAATTAAATGTTTGTTTTCGAATTAATGTGAGTAGTTTTTACTGCTGTTCATTTTGATTGACTGTTTTTCGCTCTCGGTAAATTCAGAGGTGGTATATATTTTTTTTTTTTCTTAATGTTATTACAGCACATAAATTCTTCATGACATGCATTTTAATTCCCGCAGCACCACGACAGCAGGCTCACATCCACAACCACTCAATTGCATGCACTAATTGCATAGCCACGTACATATTTCGCACCTAACTGATCACCTCACTAACACACCACAGTCTCTAAAGGAGAAATTTGTGGATGATTATTCGAACGCAAGTTGCCTCCAGCACGCTAACAGCAGTCAGAACCTAACAACCACACTTAATCCTCATGATCACCGCCGCCGCGATGAGCTAACACTCGAGCAGCAGCATCACAACGATCACTGAGGATCATCGCGCACAAGAGCACGGAGAACCCCAGCAATGCCGCCAACCCTCCGCACATCAGGACCACGTACCAGTCCGGCATCACCTCCGCCATTAGAGCCTCGTCGCGAGCTCCTGCAAACAGAAATGGAGGAGAAGGAAAGAGAAGTAGATGCGAGGCCAGGAAGAAGAAAGGAGCACCGCGGTCATTTTATAGCTCGAGATCGGTGTACGGTGGGCGAAGTCCACCAGCGCCGCTCGTCGCTCGATCACCGGTGTTCGGAGGCGAATCCGCGAGCAGTGCCGACCGCACACTGGCCCGCGAAGTGAGTGCACGCTGCGCCGGCAGCTAGCACGCCGCGCACTACCGCAGTACGGCCTAGATGCCCTACGCGCTAGGCGTCGCCGGTGGAGAAAGCGCGGGAGAGCACGCAAGAGAGAGGAAGAGAAGAGAGCCAGAGGAAGGAGAAGAGACTGACAGTGAGCCCCGGGTCCACCTGTCAGCCAGAGAGAGCACGGTGCCCTCGGGTACGACCAGCGTAATTCGTGAATTTAGATTGTTGTTCTAATTTTTCCATAGCCGGAAGTAGTAATTTCTCGGTTTCCCCAACCATAGTTTTCTTCACATAGCACCAGTACCCCCACTGTGGTTATGCCAATTATTTGTTCTCTCACAGTAACCTCAGTGTATTACGTGTTTAGAATGTTCGTTTCTTTTGAATTAATACTTTATGATAATAGGATGGATATTTTGAGATCGTCCTTAGCAAATCTCGAGGACGAGATTTTTCTTAAGGGGGGTAGTGTTGTAACACCCCAAAAATTTAACCATGATTTATTTATTAAGATTTTGCCAGGATATTAAATTTTTCTTTTCTGAAGTTTCTTTTGATTTCAGAACCATTCTTTTCTTCTGAATTGTGGAGTTTTCCCTACAAGGGGAAACTTTTCAAAAATATTGTTGGACTTGTATACCTTCTCAAGATCATTTCTTTTATCAGTGGAATTATTTCTATAAATATTTTTCCTAAGGATTTATTGCTTTTAAATGGGTTTCTCATAAGTTTTGGAGTCTCTTTTGCACTGCAACCCTTTGATAAATACTTTTAAAAATTCCACCAAAAATTGGAGATGTTAGTAGAAGCATATAATTCATTTCTATGCAAAAAACCATTGGTGTTCTTTGGAAAAGTTGAGCAGAACATCCTCTTTTGCTCTCTGGTCCAGTTTGCCATTTTCTACTGCAACCCCATTTTTTCTTGCCCCATTGGCTCTGGTTTTTCTCCTGCTTTTAGACCATCATACCAAACCCTTATATCCAGGATATTGGACCCATTGGAATATTTTTGGCCCATGCAATAATAGTCTTTATTTTCTGTCCAGAATTGGATTCTGACAAGAGTTGCATTACTAAGTTTCTTGTTTATCCAATCCAACTTCACCATCATATTTCTCTCCTATAGAGACCCCATTCTGCCAATTTGCAGCTCTAGCAAGGCCCTACAGGTGGCTCTGGCATTATGTCGAACACCTATAGTGCATGATCAGTTTTGGCATAGTTTTGAGTTTGCATTATGAACCTGCTTGCTTTGCCTGACCATCTTGTCCACTAATCTCCTAGCTAACACTAACCTAGCCCTGTTCATTCCCAGCCTCATCCAAAACCTCTAGCTAGCATTGGCATATCATCGAGCACCTGGCGTGCGTGCTCTGGGCGCGCCCAGAGCGCACGTTTTGCACGCGCGTGCCCGAGCCGCCGCGTCGTGCCCCTGGCCCTTGCTCACCTGCAGAGCCACGCCGCCCTCGTCCACACATCAGAACCCTCCAGGCCAACCCCTGGAGCCCTACAGCGCCGCCGTCAGGTCGGCCACGGCAGCTAGCGGCCGGCCGCAGCAGGCCCCTGCCATGGCCGGCGCCGCCCCGACCACCACAGCTCGCCAGCTGCCCTGGGGAACAGCCCAAGCTCATCCGCGAGCTCGTCCACTAGCGTCCGTCGCCGCCACGACGCCCTGCAAGCTACAGCAAGACGGTTCGCTGATCTTATCTCCGGCCGCCGCGGAACCGACCTCGACTGCCTATATAAGGGGTCACCGAGCTCGTCCAGACCCCCAAAACGACCTCAGGCCACCTCCCTAGAGCTCCCGGAGTCAGCAATCGAGGGAGGGAGGCCGTCTTCCTCATCTCCGGTAGCTTCGGCCGCCGCCGCATTCCAGTGCCGGGCGTCGCAGGCAGAGCCTCCCCTGCCCTTCCAGTGCCCCCATTCTCTTCCCCTAGACCGTGCGGAGCCGCCCCACCTCTCTAGCCCGATCGGGAGCCACCATAGCCCGAAACCCCAAGTTCTCCCGAAACGCCGTCCGCCGCAGAGCTCGCCGCCGGCGACTCCCTACACCCCCGCGGACCTAGCAACCACCGGAAGGACCGCTATGGACTGGCGGATCCATCCCCGCCCTCAAAACCCCGCTAGGAGCCGCTGTTCGCCGGCGTCGATCGCGGGAGCCCCGCCTCGGCTCGGCCAGAGGAGGAAGAAGACGCGGGCGACTGGTCAAACCTGACCAGTGGGCCCGAGGGACCCACTGTCAGTGACCCAGCGACGGCCCGCGCTGTTTTAAGTGGAAACGTATATAACTGGAGTACGTCTTCTCTGTCTCAAAAGCGTATTCTTCCTTGAACCGTTTTCCTTTTCTGTTTTATTTAAAAACAGAGTTTTGACTAAACTTTGACTGTCTATAACTTTATAAATATAGGTCCAATTGATTTGATTCTTTTTCTGTTGTTTCTCAAATTTTGTCTAGTTTATTTTCGTATTTATTTGAAAAATTTCTGAGCAACTTTTTTGTACTGTTTTTGAATTATGTATTGATTTGAATTTTCTTAAAATAGGATTTTGGAGGGAAGATGAAAACTTTCAAAGTGCACCCCTCTTTCATACTCTTGGAAGGCAAGCATCCTGAACACAGATATGATATTTTGTTGAATGCTTGCTAGGAGCAGTAAGCTATGTTTATGTCACATGAAATAATGAGTTTTGCATATAATGGCAAGACATGCATAGATGCATTTGATGAGAAGTTGATTTGCTGTGATCATGCTATATATATACTTGTGAAGTGGTTACTGCTTCATGCCACGTATGCCTGAGCTGGTCCGGACAGACTTCGGGGAGAAGTTTTGTCATGGATAAAGTATGACCATGAAGATGATACCTCATGGTGATGAGAGAGATCAGTGAGGGCATGTCGAGGCATGATGAGTGGTGATTCTGTCTGTTGGGTGAAGTATGTTTGCTATGCTAATCACGTAGGTGATGCTTTAACCTCCTGAGTCGACCATAGATCGGGTCTTGTTCCGGTAACCCCCATACTTGTTTCGTACTACCACGTGTCCCTGCCGCAAGTAGGGTACAGTCCAGTAAGTTGTCAACCCCTTTCTTGGCACACACCGTACAGAGAGGCCATGGTGGAAGATACCGGCTGCATCCGGTAGGCATGCCACCTGGTCCGGGGGCATGGGTGTTTCCGGTTGGGGCCGAGGGGGTAGCTCCCCTAGTTTGCGCGCATTATAAGTTCTGTGATCCCATGCTACTCGAGGTTGTAGCCTCCCCACTTAGAGTTTTACTTAACAAGTGTCGTGGGTGATTCCAGGCACCGGTAAGTTAAGCTGGTGTGTGCTGGTTGGGTGTGTTTTCAATTCAAAGACCGTAAGCGGAATTAGTCCCGGTGGACTAAAGGAATCCGTTACTCGTGGGTAAAGAGTACACCCTCTGCAGAGGTTATATCTATTCGAATAGCCGTATCCGCGGTTAAGGATTCCAGTCTGGGATGGGTCAAGTGTCGGTCTTAGTGTCGGTCTTCGGAGGAAAACTTCTAAACCAGAATATTGATCATGACGTGTGACGAATGATGATTGTGATTATTATTATTATTATGGACTAACCATTTGTATGATTTGTATTATTGAGTATCCCTGGGACGGTGCTACCTCCTGGATATTCCCTGTGATTATTCTCATATAAGCCCTTTATGAGGTGTCGCTCAGACGCCCGACTGTGGCATGCTTATCATTTATTTTCCCTATAAGCCCTTTATGTGGTGTCGCTCAGACGCCCGACTGTGGCATGCTTCTTATTCATTTTCCTTATAAGCCCTTTATGTGGTGTCGCTCAGACGCCCGACTGTGGCAAGTTTGTTATTATTTTTTATAAGCCCTTTTTGAGACGTCGCTCAGACGTCCGACTGAGGCATGCTTTATTTTATTATCCCTTCGAGGCGTCGCTTCAGACACCCGATCGGTGCATTTTATTCTTATTCTCTGATTGCTTAATCATGCTTTATAAGAATAACCTGCTTGCGTGCGTCATGAATTTTATTGCGTGACTAACGAAGGGATCATGGAATGTTTTTAGGGCATGTTTATCATTTGTTATATTGTACCTGTGTTCATAATGTTTGCGAGTACATTCAAAGTACTCACTGGCTTGTCCCTGGCTATTGTCTTGGCCAGATTTATTGCTGGGAGAGGAGCGCTGCGATGACAGTCCCGGAACCTAGGCAACGGAGACAACAGCCTCGCGAAGATAGGAGTTATCCAGGTCAGCTGTTCTTGTGGGAAATGGAGTCCCATAGACGCTGATGTATCGCAAACCGCTTCCGCCATCAACCTCTAGAAACCTTTTGTTGTACTCATTGACCAGAATGGTCTTGTACTACATATTTGGTTTTTTTGCTTGGAATTTCTATATCAAGTTTGTGTCTCATCAGCTAACAGTAATCCTGGGGCTGGTGAGCACAAGGGCCATTTACTGGGAAATTAATATCCCGGAAAACCGGTCCTGACATCAATAGACTAGCTTCATAATCAATTTGCAGATGTTTATTTCTCACAGAGAAATATTGTCAAGAATAATTCATTTGATTCGGCTCCCAATGCTTAACAAAAAATATAGGTCTTTGAAATACTCATCTGATATCCAGCCGGCTTGAAGATGTCGAACTTGCTGGTTTATCATTGCCAAAATTGCAGGGTTATAAAAATTGATGATTCCGGGTTATTACTATTAAACACTCCGCGTCATGATTATTGCCAACGCTGGTTAACACAATTGATCCTCCTGGTTTGCTCAAAATTGAGAATTTTAAGATGTTCCTCCATTATATTCATATTACCTGTAGCCCCCAAGTCTTGAGCAGAGCAAAGTGATGACTTAAGACTTCCTTCAATATGGATACTACCACTTCGAAGAAATCCAGTTTGTTCATCTCAGTCACTAGTCAAAACCGAATATTCCACACATGTAGCCCCCAAGTATCGGGTTGTCATGCTTGCAGCAACCTGGGACTTGTAATTGCCTTATGCTTATAAGAACTTCAACAAGTGTAGACCCCAAGGGCCGGGTCATTATGCAATAATGAGCAGGGACTTTGCAAATATGATCATGTAGACTTGAACAGCAACGTGTAGCCCCCAAGGGCCGACTGAGTTGGGACTTCATCAAAAACAACATCATATGATGTAACCCCCACCATGGGGCTCGAACCCACGTCCACAAGGTTAAGAGCTTTGTGCTTTACCAACTGAGCATCGAACCCTTCAATATAATGGATTGATACTTGTGTACCTTTAATTGTTGACAGGAGCAATTGGTAGCCCCCAAGGGCCGACTCATTATAATGTGATGAGTCGGGTCTTTAATAAAGTGAGCAAAAAATGACTTTGCATTAGCCCCCAAGTGCCATGGTGCACGCTAGCAGTGACATGGGACTTGCATATTTGATGTAACCCAACTTGAATAATGTAGCCCCCAAGTGCCGGGTCGTAAGCCTACAGCGACTCGGGACTATTCCTTCCATTGTAGAATAAATCATATCCATTGATAAGATAATAGCCATTGCGCGAAAGCGACTTTGAAAACCTCAATCATAATACTGGTTATTGATAACCATAATAAGAATCCAGCCATGTTGGCTATTTAAGATTTGAATAATATAACCTGATTTGAAAACCAGTTCCTGCAATGTAAATCAGTATATATCTATGCATATATGATGCATGTTATGATGATGTAATGATGATAAAATGTATGATGCAATATATGATGATGTATGCGTATGATGCAATGTATGATGATGTATGTGTACAATAATAAAAAACTTCAATAAAACTAGCCGGAGCCACTAGAGTATCCTTGCTTCCTATAGCCGGCTCTCACAGATACCGAATCAACATTTGAACCTGGATAAGTTTAGATATGACTTATCGAGATATGCGGGGTCAGATTTGCATCAAGCAAACATGCAGGTTTAACCAAGTTTCAAGAAAGGCGGCTTGGGAGCCTGGATCTATCCTGACTATCTATAAATCATGCTCTCACATGACAGCCAGGCGTTTGAACATTAGCACGCTCAGGTCTTGGTCGAATACGCCATATAAGACTGATCTCCAAGAGTTCACTGGGTCAATCAGGATGACCTGATGGAGTTGAAGCAGGTACAGGTAGGATGATCCACAGGTTATGTCCTCTTTGGTCGAATACGCCTATGTTTGAACATAACCCGGTCAAATGGGTAGTAACGTTGTGTTCTCTTTGGTCGAATACGCCTATGTTTGAACAGGAAGACCCCAAGTGACATACTTGCAAGAGATTGATATTCTTCTTGAGCCGGAATTTTCAACCGGGTTTTGAGAGCTTCAGAGCTTTGTGAGAGACAGATTTCCCTTGAGCCGGATTTTGAACCGGATATTGAGAGCTTCAATGCTTTGTTGAAAGGCAGTTCCTTAAGCCGGATTTGGAAACCGGATATTGAGCTAGAATTTTCATTTTGAGCCGGATATTTTTCAAACGGTTTTGAAATTTTCACCAACAGGGCAGTTGCCTTCGGGGCCTGGTTATTTTTTCCTTCATTGTCCTAGGGTTCTTGAATTTGCTGAATCTGGCAAGACTTTGCTGAGTCATATCATCGTAGCTCCCGAGCCTTGAGACTACTCGAGGAGTTGGCTTGAGACTCTCCATATTTGACCATAGCATAAGGTGTATATCATTGGTGCTGATAGCGCGATGTGAATCCACATAAGTTTGCGGTGATTGCGGCGGGTTATAAATAATCCATATGAGCCGTGTCAGCAACTCGGCCAATGGTTCTTTCCATCTGGCTGTTTGAAGTTAACCAAACTAGAGCAGCGGCGATTTGTGCGCCTGCCCATTGAGTCATCCAATGCAGACGATGGCTGATAATACATGATAATTTTCCCCAGATTTGTTGGAAGAAAACCGGGCTACCCAAGCAGTGACTAGCTTTATACTCAATAAATAGCTCCTGCAAATAGGAGCGGCCCGGTATGTCGATGTAAACCAGGCCGCGAGAGACAGATGGTAAAGACGACCGCGGCTTCAGAGGCAGCACATACAGATTAGTCGGCCGCGGCGTTGTAAGCCGGTGTGGTCGGGTGATTTCATCACCGGTGCTGTAAGCTGGGTGGACGGGCGAGTTAACCGCAGGCGCTGTAAGCCAGGTGGACGGGCAAGTTACCCAGACCATGTTGATGTAAACTGGTCTGTAGAGCGGCGGCTTGTAGCAGTGTGCGAGTTAACAAGGGCGGCTTAGTGGCAGCGACTCTCCCGCAGACATTGGTGAATGAAATGCTCCAATCTTTAACATGCAGTAGCACAAATACCACATCGATAAATAATCCTCCAAAATACTGTAGCGGTGAGACAATCTTCAGTCGCACCGATCCAAAATACTATAGCGGTGAGACAATCTTCAGTCACACCGATCCAAAATACTGTAGCGGTGAGATAATCTGCAGTCACACCGATCCAAAATACTGTAGCGGTGAGACAATCTTCAGTCACAACGATCCAAAATACTGTTATTGGCGACTTCGCCAAAGCAGATCTTCGCCTCAGTTTGCAGGGCTGCCGTTTAAACGAATATCAACTCATCTTTAGATACGACGGCTCACCGGCTCTCGTTCACGCGCAACCCTAATTTCTCTAAAACTCCAATTTTACAAACTGCAATCTTGGACCGATAAACTCAAAGCTGATTTAGATCCTTTCAAATCGGTCTTTCTTAATCCAAAAAATTACGAACCTCTTGATCCCTTAATAGCAATCCGTATATGTGCGCATGGAATTGTATCTTTTTCTTCTTTTTGCTTCATCGCTTTGCACCTGAAGTAGCAACGGAGTAGCATTGTAATAGTATTTCTTCGTTCCTAAATGATAGTAGTTTTCCAACGATCCTCAGTAGCCCCGCCATGCCATAACTGCTTCTTTATTCCTTGGTTTTCGGCGGCTGGATTAAACAATCATGACCGGCCTTCGTCCGTACTGATGTGGAAGCGATGTGGAGCAGTAACCTAATCCGGAAACGGTACTTGCACCACAAAAATCTCATATCAAAACCCGGCGATTTGCAGCAACTGCTTAAAACCAACGCCTCAATCTGACTACTTGGTGACGTCGAATCAAATTCTTGTCTGGTCTCGTCTGTAGCGGAAAAAGAGATATGTGCCATAATTCAACGGGTGGCCGGGCGACGCGTGAGGCACCGTACACGAACCTAAAATCTCTATGAATCTCATATTTGCCGACTCCACAGGTTTAATCCATAGTTCTGATCTCCCAATGATAAATTTTGCTGGCTCTTACAGTGAACACTTGTCCTGCAAAAACAAGTACTGCAGACCAATGCAAAGATAAACCGTTCTTTGATAAAAATAATATGTGATAATAAAACAAATGTAGATGGATATCACCTGATTTGCTCGGATAATAGATGAGTCGGCCGCGGCATTGTAAGCCGGTGGGGACGGGCAAGTTGTCGTCCCAGTTATAAGCCGGCACGGTCGCAAGAGACGGCCACAACGTTATAAGCCGATGCGTTCACGAGAGACAGCCACATCATCGTAAGCCGGTGCGGGAGTCAGTTGAGTAACGACAACCACCTATGCTAAATTATGTTGGCGTGCCTCCATCTTTGCGGTATAATGCCACTTTGTAATGAATAATTCTCCTGCATATAAAATACAACAGGGCAAAGTAGCTTCGCTCGGATGAATTAATATGTGCTTAAAAATAAATAGTGTAAATAGCACCTGGTATTTTCGTCGGGTTCGAAGCGAGGCGCGGCGACGCCGGCTTGCAACAGATGCGGGTGGCTCAGTGATTCGGTAGAGGCAGAGACGTCGAACGGTAACACGACAACTGGCGGCTTGAAGCGAAAATCTGACGAGGGTTGCTTGCGAAGGAGTAGAAACAGAGGCGGATCAACCGCTGAGGTGCGCCGGCAGAAACGGTAGCTTGAACGCGTGGTAATCCGGCAGAGACAAGTGGCAGCTCAAAACGACGACTTGGAGAGAGGCCGCAAGGGCGGCTTCGTGACCGGCTCGTAGTGGAGGCTCAAGGCCGCGGTGGCACGACGGCTCTCCGTATGTTAATTAGAAATGGAAAAGCTTGATTTTTGAAATGGACGCTTGCCATACATGAACAACGAGATCCGACGGTGGCTCAGAAGTGGTTGGTCTGCCTCCCAAGACTCTGGCGGCGATTCGGACTCGGCGACTTATCTCACGACCACGGTGACCCAGAAGCAAGGCAAGGTGGCTCAGCGGTTTAACACCACGCCGGAAGCGATTCGAAGCCGGGTCAACTCGGCCTCGACGAGGTGACTACAATGCAGAAGCATGGCTATGGCGATTCTTGACGGAAGTCAGCACTCGAGTACTAATTGAAGTACTAGTACTTAAGCCGATGAGCTACTTTACTCAAGCCAAAAAGAAAGGTTCTCGCTAACACGGGGATTGATGCCCCTGACAACTTCTGGCTGCCTTCGTTTTTTATGATTGTCGAACACTAAGAACAAACACAGCGACGCACGGGTGTAGCGGCATCATACAACAGTTTGCAGTAGAAATCGATCTCTGATCGCAAAAATATTGACGGCGGCGGCGCACGGACGAAATCCTAGTTTCTCTTGATCTCAATATCTTATACGCCGGGTTATCCAGATAACTACTCCACGCCAGCTCTTCTTCATCTGTCCAATCGCGAGCTTCTCGATCCCTGAAGAGATCCCTCCAAGAACTCAACAACATCGTGTGTAGGCCCCACGGTGGGCGCCAACTGTCGTGGAATTGTCACGGCAGATGTCCTCAGGTAAGGACTTAGTCATGAGGCCAACGCATCTATGTGGTAGCTTGAGAGGGGTTGAGCGGAATCGAGAGATGCAACACACAAGACAAGGATTTAGACAGCTTCGAGCCCCGAGAAACATCATTGTCGGTGCACAAAAAGAGGGGTACACTTTTTGTACCCCTATGACTGTGCACGGGCAGTCTGAGCCACGGGCACGACCACACCAACCATGGCAAGGGAGGTGAGACAGAGTATGATGGAAGCTCGATGGAGACTGAAACCCAAAGCCAAGACCACAAAGAGCAAAGGGACGAAGCGGATTCCCCTGGCAAGACCCTTGCCGCGACAATTCACCCCACGCCTACGGAGCGGATCACCCTTGAGTCCACTGCCCCCATGGGGCGAGGATTCGGGATGCATCCCCGTAGTGGCATGCAGATCTTTGTGAAGACATTCAAGATCACATACACATTGAGAAGACGGCGACTCTTGGCGGGATCCTAGCCAAGGAAGTCCACAAGACCTCCGGGAAGCACCTTGTCGGGGATGACAGCAGGCGCCGCGGCAAGACCCTTGCTGGCGGCCCCGGAAAGGCCCTTGCCGAGGACGTCCGCAGGGCCACCATCAGGCCCACGCCAACTAAGCCTCCTTCGCCATATGCAGCTGCCGACCCAACCAGCTGGGCAGGCACCTGCGTGGTGACATGCAGATCTTCGTGGAGACCCACCATTATGCCACCTCAGCTGCATGCCTACATGGCATCTCAGGCATCGCTG
This sequence comes from Secale cereale, assembly GCA_902687465.1. NCBI lineage: Eukaryota > Viridiplantae > Streptophyta > Magnoliopsida > Poales > Poaceae > Secale > Secale cereale. The sequence goes on from LR738714.1 coordinate 629,602,566, forward strand.
GCCAGGGCGCGTGTCGACACGAGAAGGAGCGGCGATGAACAAGATGGATGTCTCCCCCGTCCCCGAGAAAGCAAGGACACCTAAGCTGAGCGCATTAAATGCGCCTTGTTATGTAATGCGAGGGATAACCTCGCATCACTGTACCCTTTCCACCTCCTGTGTGCCACTATGGCGACCCCTTTTCCCTATAAAAGGAGGCCCGAGCTGACCAGGAGAAGGATTCGGATTTTTGGAGCTCCTCACGCCCCGTAGCTACCTGAAGAACACAAACATATAATCCACCAAAGCAGGAGTAGGGTTTTACGCGTCCTCGCGGCCCGAACCTGGGTAAAGGAACCGTGTGCTAACTGTTTGATCCGCTCTTCTCTCAACCCCGCGCCCCACAACCGTAGTAGGGATTCTTGTGATCCCATAGGTGTCGTTCCAAATACACCGACATCTTTGGCGCGCTAGGTAGGGGGGCGCAATTGTGAGAATCTGCTTTAGCAGTCAGCTCGACGCTTCTTCATCATCATGGCGCCCAAGAAGAAGATGACGGTGGCGGTTGGCCAGTCGGAAGCCGGACAGCCCGTCCCGACGCGGGCGAGCAGCGGACCGGTCGCGGAAAGGACCCGGGGCGCTGCTCGCGAACACCAACGCCGTCCCAGCAGCCGGAGTTTGGGAGGTGGCGATGTTTGTGCGACTGGCAACGGGCCACACACCGCTAATTCCAAGGACGGAGCCAGGCCCTCCGCGAGTGGCACAGGGCTTTCCAAGGTCACTGCCGCATCACCCGAAGGCGACGCAAGGGCCTCCAGGACTCCCACGCCGGCGCCCACGGCACGCTCCTCCCAAGTAGCGCGCGACGAGCGGCGTCATTGCGCCGAAGATCCCGGGCGTCGCCACGGGAAGAGCCCCGAGCGCCACTCTCAGGACGTAGAAGACCTGCCCGCCCGCCGGAGTGTTGGCGGAAACGGCATGCGACCGCGGGATCATGATGGAGCTCCTCCTGACACGGTCAGGGGTCGAAGTGCGTCGCGGTCCGTGCAGGTTTCTCTACCGCTAACCCAAGCCGAAGCCCTGGCACGCGCACAGTTGCTCCTCGACTTTCCTCCCGTTACGGGGAAACTCGACGAATGGAGAGCCACGATCCGAAGCCTTGTCGCAGTCACCAACAAGGATGAACCAAGTCCAGCGGAGCTCCGAGGTCGACGCCCCGATGGGGTCACACTCCCCGGTGGTGGGAGGACCGGCAGCGCCATGGCCACGGCGTGTGTCGACTCGTCGGGACGTCGCGGGTGACGCCATCTCCATAGCGTCGTCCGGCCCACGGACCCATGGCGACCAACATCAAGTTCTTCAGGAGCGAGCTCATGAAGACGCTCGAACCACCATCAAGCGCTGTCGCAGAGCGCGCCACCAATCAGACAGGCGAGTAGGGCCTGCTGTAGACCACCCAGCACCGGAGAGCCCTGGAGGTCTACCTTACGAGGTAGGATGTCCGGCTTTTACCCGTGAGCTGCGGCAGTTCCAGTGGCCCACTCACCGCACCTTCAAGCCCGACGTTGGCGAGAAGTACAATGGCAAGACCCACCCGTCGGAGTTCCTCATCATCTACACCATCGCGATGCAGGCAGCCGGAGCCCGCGACGATAAGGTGCTTGCGAATTACTTTTTGTTGGCTCTTAAACCTAACGCCATGTCATGGTTGATGCACTTGCCGGTAGACTCTATTTCCTCCTGGTCGGACTTGTGCCATGAGTTTGTTGGCGCCTTTACTGTAGGTCACCAAGCCCATGGCCAAGCGAGTGACCTGCACGTCATACCCCAGAAGGAAGGCGAGAGTCTGCGCAACTATATACAGAGGTTCAGCCGGGTGCAGTATAACATCCCTAATGTTCACCCTGCCGCCATCACCAGCGCGTTCCATCAGAACGTGCGTAACCGCAAGATGCGTGAAGAACTGGCGATGACCAAGGTGAAAGATGTGGCGGAACTCTACGTTCTTGCTGACAGATGTGCCCAGGCTGAAGTGGGAAGGATGTACTCCGGCGAAGACGCCGGTGCGCAAACCGACTCTTCGGATGAGGATACTGCCGCCCCGGCGAAGAAGGGCCGGCACCACAACATGAAGCGCAAAGGTAAAGCCGTGCTTGCCGTCGAGGGATCTGATGACGCCTGCTCCGCCAAGAAAACCAGGGCGGGTGACCCCGGCAAGGAAATTGCCGGGTGTGTTGCCTGCCAGGCCTTGGCGGCTGCCGAGAAGCCAGGAAACTCCGGCAAGCGATACTGCAAGATCCATCGCACCAAGGGCCATGATCTCCAGGACTGCCGACAGGTTGAGCTCCTTGCTAAGAAGCAGAGGGTTGAATTTGAGAGGCGGGACAATGAGAAGGGCCAGGATGGTGCTGAAGGGTCCGGTAAGAAGCGTGACGACCAAGCAGGCCATCGCGACAAGGATAAACAGCAGGAGAGGCCCGCCCGGGGCTGTGACAGAAGGCCCGAAGACGACGATCACGAAGAGGATTATGAGTCTGGCGACCAAGAATTTCAGAAAGCTACGGAGGCCATGTGCGTCGATGGCGGCGCCTCGCTGCATACTTCTCACCGCCAACTTAAACAGTGGGCGCGTGAGATTACAGCGGCGGAGCCGTCGTCCGGTGCCCAAAAGCCGCTGAAATGGTCTAGCACACCTATCATTTTTGACGCCGAGGATCACCCTGATAGCACCACTGCGGTCGGGTGCGTGCCACTGTTGGTTTCACCGACAATACGCAACCTCAAGGTGACAAAGATGCTAGTCAATGGCGCGGCCGGTCTGAACCTACTCTCGCCCACCATGATCGAGAAGCTGCAAATTCCTGATGGAGACCTCGAAGAGACGGGCATGTTTCACGGGGTCAACCCGGGGAGAAGCCAACCAAAGGGGAAAGTCACGCTGCCCATGACTTTTGGAAGTGACCTGAACTACAGGACGGAGAGGATCGTGTTCGATGTTGCCAAGATCCCCTTGCCTTACAACGGGATCCTTGGCCGCCCAGCGCTGGCCAAGTTCATGGCAGCGTCACACTACGCCTACAACACCCTGAAGATGCCAGGACCTGTGACGATCATCACCATCCCCTCCGATAAGAAAGATGCGCTGATTTGCGCTGACCGACTATACAAGCAAGCGGTTGCAGCAGCTGCCGCCATGAGGGCACTTGCTCTAGCCACTGTAGCCCGGGGGGGGGGGAGAATAAGAAGACCGGTGAGACCTCGGACACCCACTCCGGCAAGTGCGCCTCTTCGAAGTGTTGTTCTCCCGTCGAGGACGTGCCAGAGAGCTCCACCGGCAAGAAGAAGACTGGTGAGACCTCGGACACCCACTCCGGCAAGCGCACCTCTTCGGAGTGTCGCACTCCCATCGAGGACGTGCCAGAGAGCTCCACCGGTAGAAACAAGAGGTCCAGGGCCACACCGCCGGGAACCAAGAAGGTTTCCGTCAAGGAGGATGGCACGGGAGGGGCTTTCACCATAAGCTCCACCCTTGACGACAAATAGGAAGACACGCTCGTCACCTTCCTGCGGGCGAATGTCGACGTGTTTGCATGGCAAGCATCCGATATCCCCGGCGTTCCCAGGGAGGTGATTGAGCACCACCTTCCTGTCTGTCCTCATGCGCGGCCCGTCAAGCAGAAGGTCAGGAAGCAAGCTTTGGAACGACAAGAGTTAATCACAGAGGAGATCCGGAAACTAGAAGCAGCGGGTTTGGTAAGAGGAGTGCTCCATCCAACGTGGTTGGCCAATCCAGTGGTAGTGCGCAAGGCAAATGGGAAGTGGAGGCTGTGTATTGATTACAAAGATATCAATAAAGCTTGTCCCAAGGACCCCTTCCCGTTGCCGCCATCGACCAGATTGTTGACTCCACGGCTGGGTGTGACCTGTTGTCATATCTCGATGCCTACTCCGGCTATCATCAGATCTTCATGGCAAGAGAAGACGAAGAGAAGACAGCATTCATCACCCCATGTGGTACGTACTGTTTTGTACGAATGCCTTTCGGGTTGAAGAGTGCTGGCTCGACGTTTGCAAGGGCAGTCCAGATTGGTTTTGAACCCCAACTCCATAGAAATATGGAGGCTTATATGGATGATATAGTGGTCAAAACCAAGAACAGGGCAACCCTTATACCGGATTTACAAGAAACATTTGTAAACCTACGCAAGATCAACCTCAAGCTGAACCCTGAGAAGTGCGTCTTCGGCGTCCCGTCCGGCAAGCTTCTCGGGTTCTTTGTGTCACAGCGTGGGATAGAGGCCAATCCGGACAAGATCAAAGCTATAGAGCAGATTGAAGCACCCAAACGGGTCAAGGATGTGCGTCGGCTTGCTGGCTGCGTCGCCGCCATGAGCAGATTCATTTCCAAGTCTGCCGAGCGCGCCCTCCCCTTTTTCAAGATTTTGAAAAAGGCAGGCCCAATGGAGTGGACACCAGAAGCTGAAGCGGCATTACAAGATTTGGAGAGGTATCTTTCCTCCACGCCAATACTAGTTGCTCCTAGGCCACAAGAACCGTTGCGGCTATACTTGGCGGCAACAAACCAGGTGGTCAGCGACGCACTAGTGGCGCAGAGAGAAATTGATGATGATGTGATAGCAGCGACAGAGCCTGATGCCACTGGTGCAGAGATGACACGGCTGGTTGGAGTGCAGCCAAGGAAGAAAATGATGCAGCACCCGGTCTACTTTGTTAGCTCCCTCTTGCAGGGGGCTAGATCAAGGTACTCCGGTGTGCAGAAATTGCTCTTCGGTCTTCTTATGGCCTCGAGGAAGCTGCGTCACTACTTCCAGGCGCACGAGATCACTATCGTCACTCGCCTCCCTCTACAACGGATATTGCACAATCCAGATGCAAGGGGAAGGATTGTAGAGTGGGCACTGGAGCTGTCCAGCTTTGGCCTCAAGTTTGAAAGTACCTCGACGATTCAAAGCCGAGTCCTGGCGGAGTTCGTTGCAGAATGGACCGTGACGCCTGATGAAGAAGTACAGGAAACTGCTCTCCCGGCAAAGGAGAGAGTTGCAACTGGATCATGTACTTTGATGGAGCTTTATCCTTACAGGGCGCCCGGGCCGGCGTACTGCTGGTCGCGCCCACTGGAGAGCACCTCAAGTACGTGTTCCAGATGCACTTCCCTAGGGAGGTATCAACGAACAACACTTCTGAGTATGAGGGGCTACTTGCTGGTCTTAGGATCGTGGTAGACCTCGGAGTCAAGAAACTCATCGTCCGGGGCGATTCACAGCTTGTCGTCAAGAAAGTCAACAAAGATTACCAGAGCCCGTTGATGAAGGCCTACGTCGATGAAGTGAGAAAGATGGAAGAGCACTTTGATGGTATACAGGCGGAGCACATTCCCCGAGTGGAGAACGACATCGCCGATTACCTGTCAAAGCGCGCTGCCCCCAAGCTACCTGTGGAACCAGGTACTTTTGTGCTTCAGCTTTCTCAGCCATCCGTTGATCCATCAACAGAGCAGAACAAATAGAGGAAATCAGGATCCGGCAAGTACTTTCCTGCCGAGCTCCTCGGAGCCACCGGCAAGGATGTTGCCGGAGACACTGAGCCCGCCATTTGACTGCTAGCTCCGGCGGAGCTTCAAGGTCTTGCCGTCGAGACAGCCGCTCCCATGGCGGAGGAAATGCCTTTAATCCTCGCCGTTGAGTCCCAGGCTCCAGCGTGGGCACAGCATACCGTCCGATTCCTCTAGACTGGGAAACTTCCTGAGGAGCAGGAAGAAGCGGAAAAAGTAGCCCGCCGGTCTGCTATGTACCAGTTCATCGATGACGTCGTGTACAGAAAGAGACCGAATGGCGTGAAATTGAAGTGCATCCCTCGAGAGGAAGGATTGGGGCTGTTGGCGGAGATACATGGAGGCATATGTGGATCCCACATAGGGTCAAGAGCCCTTGCCGGCAAGGCATTCCGGTAGGGCTTCATCTGGCCCAGTGCCCTCCAGGATGCGATGGCACTGGTCACCAGGTGTGAAGCGTGACAGTTTCATTCAAAGAAACTTCATCAACCAGCTCAAGCCCTTCAAACCATTCCTCTCTCCTGGCCCTTCTCGGTCTGGGGGCTCGACATACTGGGCCCTTTCCCCCGCGCCGTCGGGGGCTTTGAGTACTTGGACGTTGCAATCGACAAGTTCACAAAGTGGTCGGAGGTGGAGGCAGTGAGGAAGGTCACATCTCTGTCAGCCGTCAAGTTCTTCAAGGGACTAGTGTGTCGTTTTGGTGTACCCAACAGGGTCATCACCGACAACGGCATGCAGTTCACAAGCCGCACCTTCATGCAATATACCCAAGACCTCGACAGCAAAGTCTGTTTCGCTTCCGTTGCTCACCCCCGAAGCAATGGTCATGCTGAGAGGGCAAACGCTGAAGTGCTGCGAGGCCTAAGGACAAAGACCTTTAACAGGCTGCACAAGAGTGGAAGGCGCTAGATTGAGGAGTTGTCAGCGGTTCTTTGGTCGATCAGAACGACGCCAAATCGAGCCACCGGCCAGACACCCTTTGCCCTAATATACGGGGCAGAAGCAGTTCTCCCCACTGAACTCATATACGGGTCACCTCGAGTGCTCGCTTATGATGAGCTTGAGCAAGAGAAACTGCGGCAAGATGATGCAATGCTCCTTGAGGAAGATCGTCTTCGGGCAGCTGTGAGAGCATCACGCTACCAGCAAGCCTTGCGCCGCTACCATAGCCGCAAGGTCCGTGCCCGAAGCTTTGAGGAAGGCGACCTTGTTTTTGGCGCGTTCAATCGGCCAAGAATACAAACAAGTTGACGCCGAAGTGGGGAGGCCCTTATCGGGTAATACGAGTCACCAGGCCTGGTGTAGTCCGCCTGGAGACCGAAAATGCCATTCCGGTGAGCAATTCCTAGAACATTGAGCATCTTCGCAAGTTTTACCCATAAGGCACGGCTTGACGGGCCCCCCGGCAAGCCACCCTTTTGTACAAGCCTTGCCGGCAAGGCATGTATTTGTACAAAGCCAGACGCAGACCCTGAGCATAAATAAATGCAGCGCTGGCGCCCTAAGTTATAGCATGCATGCTGAGTCGAGTCGAGTCCTTGGTTAGGGTTGATAGTGCTTAGCGGCGGCTAACCCCTAGCTTAGAGGTCGAGTTTGCATCTCTTTGTCCTTCCTCTATCTCCTTTGGTTCACAGGACGCACATATATCCTTGCCGAAGCCACTTGGGGAGAAGAAAGAGGAATAGACTAGCACCTAGGCCCCGACAAGCCGGTGTTGCCGGGGGCTACGAGAGCAAAGCTGCAGCTTCAGATAAGTTCTTCATCCCTTATCATGCATTCCATTATGGACTGAGGTATTTGAAACCTCGTTCTTTTCCTTAAGCTACCGTGCACCCATAACTCTAGGCCCTAGGGCTCGTTCCTGGGACTAAGTTTGGTCGTAGTCGCGGCAGCGAAAGGATGAAACGAGGAGCCTAAGCCCACTTCATCCCTGCCTCCGCCAAAGGCGTGAGAAAGGTCGAGCGAAGTAGGGAGACGGAAAGGCTTGGTGCCGGGCGAGAAAATGTTTGTCTTAAAGATATCAAGGATGTATTCCTTGTCGTGGGTTTCACCCACAAACAAATGACCCGGCAAACATCCCTTTTTCATTAAAAATATTCCATTCAGGTACAGTCCGAAGGGAATGAAAAACATGAACAAGGGGATTACAAGTTTTAAATTTAATAGATGCCCGAAGGCTTACAAACTAAAAAGAGATAAGATGCCTGTAATGCCTTTCTTGTCCCTCTCCTCAAGAGGTAGGTCAAGGAGGCGAGAAGGGCAAAAGGAGCGCCTAAGCGAGCTACGGGTGGCAGAAGACACCAAGAGGACATCTTGGTGGCCGCCCAAAGGCTGGATGGTGATGGCGGCGCCGGAAGCAGAGCTCGAAAACGAGGCGGCAGGACGTCAGTACGCGTCGAAGGCATCGGTGCCCACGTACCCCGACATGACGACCTTGCCGCCCGCCCTCTTCCTCTTCCTCTTCTACAGCCTCCGTATGCCAGCCGCCAAGGGGACGGCCCCGAGAAATTCATGGAGCCAGCGACGCGGATGATGGGGTCGCTGGTGCCACCAGGAGCGGCGCCCGATACGTAGTCGGACCCGTCATCCTGCTGTCCACCGCCCTCGTCGTCGCTGCTGCTGTCCTCCTCGTCACCCTCGCTCGAGGAGGAGTCTTCGTCATCGGAAGAGCTCTCCACGCAGCACCTTGCACGAGTCCCAAAGTGCCCGAATACCATGACGGACAAAAGGCCACCCGCGGACAACTTAAAGTGGAGAGTGAGCCCATCCGTCAAGCTGTGGATACGAGCAAACGTCTTCCATCCCTGACGAAGATACATCACACGAGGAGCAGGGAAGTCGACGCGGACCCGCGTGCCACAGATCCCGCAGCCCCTCATGTGCAGCCGCAGCGACTCCGGCGGATACAGCTCCATCTCCCTCGCGAATGGGGTCGGGAGACGAAGGTGACGGCGCGGCGGCCGTCGCAACCTGACGAAGAACTCGCAAGGGTCATCCCCAACATGGCCCTCTACTGGAGGAGGAGCTGCTGGTCGGGGCGAGGCCGGCGGGCCGCCCCGTCCTCCTCTTCCCCAAGCGCCCCGGCCTCGCCCCCTCCCCCTTCCCCTTGTGGCCGGCTCTGCCACTGCGGGTGCATGAGAAGGAGGGACGCGTTGTCGAGCGGCGACCCTCGCCGCCACCGTTGAAGGGTCGGGATTTCCTCTCTCCATGGCGAACGGAAGAGAGGAGCAGAAGCTGAAGGAGAAAGAAGATGGAAGAGTGCGGGGCGCCGTCCCTTCCCTCCCGCTCTTTATAAAGGGGCGGGGCTGGGGCTTGACCGCCCCGCTCGGCCAATCAAGACGCAGAAGGCGCAGGGAGCCGGGACCGACCCGCCGCCCCAACCAGCGACGGCCCGGTCTGCCGCCTCTACCGTTTGCCACCCCAAGTGCATGGGAGGCACGTGACAGACATGCAGAACCAAGGGGACGGTTGAGGCGACCTCTCCCCACCGCGTGATCGTGGGGAGTGGACGCCTTGAGGACCGCACCTCGGCCCTATTCAGTAAATGGGCCGCGTCTCCACACCTCCCCCCCGGTTATGGGGAAGGCGCGAAGCCGCCTCTTTACTACGACATGACACATGCCTGCGGAAACCGCGCCGCGCATGCCGCCCACGTCACGCACGCCCCTCCACCCCGCGCCGCGCGTGCGGATCGTGGGAGACGAAGCGCGCGGAAAATCTTACCACGGTAAAAACCATCCCGCCTACCCGCGCACTGTTCTGGGCCTACCCCAACAACGCTTCACGCTTATGTGTGGCCCAGGCCCGAGGGCTCCTGTCGGTGTACAAAAAGAGGGGTACACTGTTTGTACCCCTATGACTGTGCACGGGTTGTCTGAGCCACGGGCACCACCACACCAAGCACGGCAAGGGAGGTGAGCCAGGGTAAGACCGAAGCTCGATGGAGACTGAAGCCCAAAGCCAAGACCACAAAGAGCAAAGGGACGAAGTGGATTCCCCCGGCAAGATCCTTGTCGGGGCGGCTTTAGCAGCCCCAGCAAGACCCTTATCGCGGCAATTCGCCCCACGCCTACGGAGCCGATCACCCTTGAGTCCACTGCCCCCATGGGGCGAGGATTCGGGAGGCATCCCCGTAGTGGCATGCAGATCTTTGTGAAGACATTCAAGATCATATACACATTGAGAAGACGGTGACCCTTGGCAGGATCCTAGCAAAGGAAGACCACAAGACCTCCGGCAAGCACCTTGCCGAGGATGACAGCAGGCGCCGCGGCAAGACCCTTGCCGGGGCCCCAGCAAGGCCCTTGCCGAGGACGTCCGCAGGGCCACCATCAGGCCCACGCCAACTAAGACTCCATCGCCATATGCAGCTGCCGACCCAACCAGCTGGGCAGGCACCTGTGTGGCGACATGCAGATCGTCGTCGAGACCCACCATTACGCCACCTAAGCTGCCTGCCTGCCTACATGGCATCTCAGGCATCGCTGACCAGGGCGCGTGTCGACACGAGAAGGAGCGTCGATGGACACCTAAGCTGAGCGCATTAAATGCGCCTTCTCATGTAATGCGAGGGATAACCTCACATCACTGTACCCTTTCCACCTCCTGTGTGCCGCTGGGGCGACCCCTTTTCCCTATAAAAGGAGGCCCGAGGCGACCAGGAGAAGGATTCGGCTTTTTGGAGCTCCTCACGCCCCGTAGCTAGCTGAAGAACACAAACATATAATCCACCAAAGCAGGAGTAGGGTTTTACGCATCCTCGCGGCCCAAACCTGGGTAAAGGAACCGTGTGCTAACTGTTTGATCCGCTCTTCTCTCAACCCCGCGCCCCGCAACCGTAGTAGGGACTCTTGTGATCCCATAGGTGTCGCTCCAAATACACCGACAATCATCCGGTAATAGCCCTACATGTTGTTTGTGGCTAGGTCTCATTATGCTCATGAGAGAGTCGCCGCATAAGCCGGCTCTCCTCTAGTTGTGTCTAGCCCTAGGGATTGTTTCTTCCTTACTTGTCCCCTCTTTGGGGAGCCCTGCCCCTCCTTATATATGTTGAAGGGGCAGGTTACATATGGAGTCCTAGTAGGATTAGGACTAACTTATCTTCTATTACAAACGGGATACAAGTCTGGGTCTTGCTTCCTTGTACAGTAATTATTCCTCTCGCCTTCCATCTTAAGTCGGTCGACCAGAGTATAAGCTGGCATTCTGGGCCTTGGGCCTTGTCGTCCGTCTCACCCACCCACCGGGTCACCATTGAGTTACAATATCCAAGTGGGTTGTCTATAAACTGCCATGTCTAGGCGGATCGCCAGTGAGTCGCCAAGCTCCAGCAGGGTCTCTGGTGAGTCGCCAAGTTCGGCCGGGTCATATTTTTGGCCGGGTCATACCGCGGGGTATATCCCCGACACATACGATGCCATTTTAATGATTGTACCACAAAAGCTCAAAATATTACAAGGTTCAAATTCCAGACTTATATGGCTCAAATTCGAAGATTACAAGGTTCAAACTGATAATAGAAATGAAGTTCAGCTCATCAGCTGCAAACACTGGCGCTGATCTGTAGAACATGGATATCAGAGAGGTTCAAACTTATAGTACCACTTCTTAGTCTGGTTTCAAAACCTCACAATTTTTGCAAAGGGGTCAGCCACTAAGAAGTCATGTATGGGGTTGACACGATGACTTTCGATTACTCTGTCATTTGAAGTTCCAAAATGAAATTCAGCATTTTTGGAGCCTATTCCATTCTGCCGCAGGCACCGGCGTTGATCAACAAACCATTCATTTTTGCCAAATAAATGTAGGGCAAACCTCATTTCCTTCAACACCCTTGCTCTGAGAACAAAGAACCTGGCGAATATAATCTCCGGTAAGGTCCTTCGGTAGGAGTTCAAAGTAATTTATGAGAGATGCAGATCTAGGCATTTGATGTGATTGTTATATTCTATCACATTATCCACCATTGGGCCTAATCTTATCTGCAAAAGAATAAAACGTGTTAGTGCCTATTTGGTTTGCAGGATTTATAAAATGCACTAACATGCCATCTTCGATCTGACATGATTAACATGGGCAAATGAATCCAAAGGAGAAATGCTTATTGATTGTAACCATATAGATCAAGCAACCAATATGGCGGGGTGGAACATGTATGTACTAAAATCCTACAAAAGAATCCATCAAAAATCGTAGTACATTGTCATTGTAAACTTGGAAAAAGGTGTCACAAATTGAACTCCCTTATGGTTAACATTTAACAGGAAAGTAACATCACCTCGGTATATAGCTTCTCCAGGCACGGAAAGCATCTCAAGAAACTGACAACTTGCTCCGGGTTGGGGCCGATAGATTCTAGTGCCAAGACCTTCACTGTGCGCAGTTTCGGGGTCAAGCTTGTCGGAATCATTTTCTGAATGACATACGAACAAACATCTTTAAAATTACAAATAATGTTAATTTCTAGAAGGAGAGGTAGAAGGCGATTGTTGTACCTGAACGGGTGTGGATCCAATAACAAGTTCGGAGTATTTATCGGACGAGTAGCCCACCACTGTCAATTTCGGCGCAGAAATGACATTGATTCTTGTTGGACCTTCTTGATCAACGACAAGTAATCTCTCAAGTGCAAGCGTGTCCTCAATGACCATACCGTGGAACACATCTTGTGATGCCTTCCAGCCGCACCAGTAATACGTCCATTTGGCATCATACTTTTATGTTGATATTTATTGCACTATGGGCTGTTATTACACGTTATGTCACAATATTTATGCCTTTTCTCTCTTATTTTACAAGATTTACATGAAGAGGGAGAATGCCGACAGCTGGAATTCTGGGCCAGAAAAGGAGCAAACATTGGAGACCTATTGTTCACAACACAAAAAGCCCCGAAAGCTCATGAAACACCGTTTTAGAAAATATAAAAATTATATGGCGAAAGAGATACGACAGGGGGGCCACCACATGTCCACGAGGGTGGGGACCAACCCCCTGGGCGCGCCCCCTGCCTCATGGGCCACCTGGTGACTCCCAGATGCACATCTTCTCCTATATGAGGTGTTTTGACCAGGAAAAAAGTCATAAGGAGGCTTTCGGGACAAAATGCCGCTATCTCGGGGCAGAACCTTGGCGGAATCAATCTAGGGCTCCGGTGGAGCTGTTCTGCCAGGGAAACTTCCCTCCAGGAGGGGGAAATCATCACCGCCGTCATCATCAACAACTATCCCATCTTGGGGAGGGTTATCCTCATCAACATCTTCACCAGCACCATCTCCTCTCAAACCCTAGTTCATCTCTTGTATCCAGTCTTTGTACCAAAACCTCAGATTGGTACCTGTAGGTTGCTAATAGTGTTGATTACTTTTTGTAGTTGATGCTAGTTGGTTTACTTGGTGGGAGATCATATGTTCAGATACATTATGCATATTAATACCCCCCTGATTACGAACATGAATATGCTTTGTGAGTAGTTACGTTTGTTCCTGAGGACATGGGAGAAGTCTTGGTATAAGTAGTCATGTGAATTTGCTATTCGTTCGATATTTCGATGAGATGTACTTTGTCTTTAATCTAGTGGTGTCATGTGAACGTCGACTACATGACACTTCACCATAGTTTGGGCCTAGAGGAAGGTATTGCGAAGTAATAAGTAGATGATGGGTAGCTAGAGTGACAGAAGCTTAAACCCTAGTTTATGTGTTGCTTCGTAACGGGCTGATTTGGATCCACATGTTTCATGCTATGGTTAGGTTTATCTTAATACTTATTCTGTAGTTGCAGATGCTTGCAATAGAGGTTAATCATATGTGGGATGATTGTCCAAGTAAGGGCAAGACCCAAGCACCAGTCCACTCACATACCAAATTATCAAAGTAACGAACGCAAATCATATGAGCGTGATGAAAACTAGCTTGTCGATAATTCCCATGTGTCCTCGGGAGCGCTTTCCTTCATATAAGAGTTTGTCCAGGCTTGTAATTTGCTACAAAAAGGATTGGACCGTCTTGTTGCACGTTATTTACTTTTACTATTTGTCACTTGTTACCAATTACCTTATCGCAAAACTATCTGTTAGCGATAATTTCAGTGCTTGCAGAAAATACCTTACTGAACTGCCTATCATTTGCTTCTGCTCCTCATAGGATTCGACACTCTTACTTATCGAAAGGACAACAATAGATCCCCTACACTTGTGGGTCATCAAGACTCTTTTCTAGCACCGTTGCTGGGGAGTGAAGCGCCTTTGGTAAGTGGAATTTTGTAAGGAAAAATTCATATAGTGTGCTGAAATTTACTGTCACTTGTTACTATGGCTCATAATCATTTGAGGGGCTTGTTCGCGGTATCTTCACCCCGGCCAGTAGAGCAAAGAGTTGCTCCTCAACCTACTGAAAATGTTTGCTTTGAAAATCCTTCAGGTATGATGGAGAAACTGCTAGCTAATCCCTTTACAGGAGATGGAACATTGCATCCTGATTTGCACCTAATCCATGTGGATGAAGTTTGTGGATTATTTAAGCTTGCAGGTATGCCCGAGGATGTGATCAAGAAGAAGGCCTTCCCATTATATTTGAAGGGGACATGGTTTAGGCTATCCGATGATATTGGATCATGGAACTACAATCGATTGAAGTTGGAATTTCATCAGAAGTTCTATCATATGTCTCATGCTATGGTTAGGTTTACCTTAATACTTCTATTGTAGTTGCGGATACTTGCAGAAAATACCTTACTGAAAACTGCCTATCATTTCCTTCTGCTCCTCGTTGGGTTTGATACTCTTACTTATCGAAAGGACTACGATAGATCCCCTACACTTGTGGGTCATCAAGAATCTTTTGTGGCGCCGTTGCTGGGGAGTGAAGCGCCTTTGGTAAGTGGAATTTGGTAAGGAAAATTTTATATAGTGTGCTGAAATTTATTGTCACTTGTTACTATGGCTCATAATCCTTTGAGGGGCTTGTTCGGGGTATCTTCACCCCGACCAGTAGAGCAAAGAGTTGCTCCTCAATCTACTGAACCTACTGAAAATGTTTTCTTTGAAATTCCTTCGGGTATGATAGAGAAACTGCTAGCTAATCCCTTTACAGGAGATGGAACACAACAACCCGATTTGCACCTAATCTATGTGGATGAAGTTTGTGGATTATTTAAGCTTGCAGGTATGCCCGAGGATGTGACCAAGAAGAAGGTCATCCCTTTATATTTGAAGGGAGATGCATTGACATGGTTTAGGCTATGTGATGATATTGGATCATGGAACTACAATCGATTGAAGTTGGAATTTCATCAGAAGTTCTATCATATGCATCAGGTTCATCGTGATCGTAATTATATATATAATGATTGGCCTCGCGAAGGAGAAAGTATCGCTCAAGCTTGGGGGAGGCTTAAGTCAATGTTATATTCATGCCCCAATCACAAGCTCTCAAGAGAAATGATCATTAAAAAAATTTGTGCTCGGCTTTCTCTCAATAATCGCTCCATGCTTGATACTTCTTGTACTAGTTCTTTTATGATAAAGACTATTGAATTCAAATGGTATTTATTGCAAAGAATTAAACGCAACTCTGAATATTGGGATCTCGACGAAGGTAAGGAGTCAGGTATAACCCCTAAGTTTGATTGTGTTAAATCTTTTATGGATACCGATGTTTTCCATGAATGTAGCACTAAATATGGACTTGACTCTGAGATAGTAGCTTCTCTGTGCGAATCATTTGCTACTCATGTTGATCTCCCTAAGGAGAAGTGGTTTAAATACCATCCTCCCATTGAAGTAAAAGTAGTTGCACCTGTTAAAGTTGAAGAAATAACTATCACTTATAATGTTGATCCTATTGTTCCTACCGCTTATATTGAGAAACCGCCTATCCCTGTTAGGATAAAGGATCCTGCTAAAGCTTCAACTGTGGTTCATAAGAGTAATACTAGAACACCTACACCCTCTGAGCAAATTAAAGTTGAACCTAGTGTTGCCATGGTTAAGGATCTCTTGGTCGATGATGTTGATGGGCATGTTATTTACCTCTGTGATGAAGCTGCTAGAATTGATAGACTTGATACTAAGAATAAACATAGACCCGTTGTAGGCATGCCTGTTATTTCTGTTAAAATAGGAGATCATTGCTATCATGCCTTATGTGACATGGGTGCAAGTGCTAGTGCAATACCTCATTCCTTATATGAAGAAATTATGCATGATATTGCACCTATTAAGCTATAAGGTATTGATGTCACTATTAAGCTTGCTAATAGAGACACTATTTCACCAGTTGGGATGTTAGAGATGTTGAAGTCTTGTGTGGGAAAGTTAAATACCCTACTGATTTTCTTGTTCTCGGTTCTCCACAAGATGATTTTTGCCCCATTATATTTGGTAGACCCTTCTTGAACACTGTTAATGCTAAGATATACTGTGAAAAGGATATTGTTACTGTTGGTTTAGGGGATATTTCTCATGACTTTAACTTTGCTAAATTTCATAGACAACCCCATGATAAAGAATTGCCTAGTAAGGATGAAATTATTGGTATTGCTTATATTGCTGTACCTCCTAACGATCCCTTAGAACAATATCTGCTAAACCATGAAAATGATATGTATATGAATGAGAGAAGGGAAATAGATGGAATATTATTTAAATATGGACCTTTATTGAAACACAACTTGCCTGTTGAAATTCTAGGGGATCCTCCTCCACCCAAGGGTGATCCCGTGTTTGAACTTAAACCTTTACCTCATACTCTTAAGTATGTTTATCTCAATGAAAAAAAGATATATCCTGTTATTATTAGTGCTAACCTTTCAGAGCAGGAAGAAGAGAAATTATTGAAAACTCTGAAGAAGCACCATGCTGCTATTGGATATACTCTGGATGATCTTAAGGGCATTAGTCCCACTCTATGGCAACACAAGATAAAGTTAGGACGCCAATTAAACCGATTATCGATCATCAACGATGGTTACATCCTAAGATGAAAGAAGTGGTAAGAAAGGAAATACTGAAGCTTCTAGAGGCTGGTATACTTTATCCAGTTGCTGATAGCCAGTGGGTATGTGTTGTCCATTGTGTCCCTAAGAAGGGAGGTATTACTGTTGTTCCTAATGATAAAGATGAATTGATACCGCAAAGAATTGTTATAGGTTATAGGATGGTAAATGATTTCCGCAAATTAAATAAAGCCACGAAGAATGATCATTACCATTTGCCTTTTATTGATCATATGCTAGAAAGGTTATCCAAACATACCCATTTTTGCTTTCTAGATGGCTATTCTGGTTTCTCTCAAATACCTGTGACAAAACGGAATTAAGAAAATACCACTTTTACTTGTCCCTTCGGTACCTGCTACATTTCAAAGATGCATGATGGCTATATTCTCTAATTTTTGTGAAAAGATTTTTGAGGTTTCCATGGATCACTTTTCCGTTTACGGAACTTCTTTTGATGATTGCTTGAGCAACCTTAGTCGAGTTTTGCAGAGATGTGAAGAAACTAATCTTCTCTTCAATTGGGAAAAGTGCCACTTTATGGTTAATGAAGGCATTGTTTTGGGTCATAAAATTTCTGAAAGAGGTATTGAAGTTGATAAAGCTATGGTTGATGCTATTGAAAAGATGCCGTGTCCCAAGGAGATCAAAGGTATAAGAAGTTTCCTGGGTCATGCCGGGTTTTATAGGAGGTTCATTAAGGACTTCTAAAAAATCTATAGGCCTCTAACTAATCTCTTACAAAAAGATGTTCCTTTTGTTTTTTTATGATGATTGTGTAGAAGCATTTGAAATACTTAAGAAAGCATTGATCTTTGCACCTACTGTCCAGCCTCCTCACTGGGATTTACCCTTTGAGATTATGTGTGATGCTAGTGATTATGTTGTAGGTGCTGTTCTAGGACAAGGAGTTGAAAAAAAAATTGAATGTTATCCAATATGCTAGTAAAACTCTTGACAGTGCCCAGAGAAATTATGCTACTACTGAGAAGGAGTTTTAAGCAATCGTATTTGTTTGTGATAAGTTTAGACCTTATATTGTTGATTCTAAAGTAACTATTCACACTGATCATGCTGCTAATAAATATCTTATGGAAAAGAAAGACGCTAAACCTAGACTTATTAGATGGGTTCTCCTACTGCAAGAATTTGATTTGCATATTACTGATAGAAAGGGAGCTGAGAACCCTGTTGCAGACAATCTATCTATGTTAGAGAATATTCTTGATGACGCACTACCTATTGAACAATTAATTGTCATAAATGCTTCTCGCACTGCTCCATGGTATGCTGATTATGCTAATTACATTGTTGCCAAGTTTATATCACCTAGTTTCACATACCAGCAAAAGGAAAAAGTTCTTCTATGATTTAAAATATACTTCTGGGATGACCCACACCTTTATAAAGAAGGTGTAGATGTTATTATTAGACGTTGTGCACCTGAGCATGAACAAGAACAGATCATACGCAAGTGCCACTCCGAGGCTTACGGAGCACATCACGCTAGACGTAGAACTGCACATAAGGTACTGCAATCTGATTTTTATTGGCCCACTCTCTTCAAGGGTGCCCGTAAGTTTGTCTTGTCTTATGATGAATGCCAAAGAATTGGTAATATTAGTAGACGTCAAGAAATGCCTATGAATTACTCACTTGTTATTGAACCATTTGATGTCTGGGCTTTGAATATATGGTACCATCTCCTTCCTCTAATGGGTATACACATATTTTAGTTGCTGTTGATTATGTTACTAAGTGGGTAGAAGCTATTCCAATTAGTAGTGTTGATCACAACACCTCTATTAAGTTGCTTAAAGAAGTTATTTTTACGAGGTTTGGAGTCCCTTGATACTTAATGACTGATGGTGGTTCACACTTTATTCATGGTGCTTTCCGTAAAGTGCTGGCTAAGTATGATGATAATCATAGAATTGCATCCCCTTACCACCCACAGTCTAGTGGTCATGTAGAACTAAGTAACAGAGAGCTGAAATTAATTTTGCAAAAGACTGTTAATAGGTCTAAAAAGAATTGGTCCAAGAAACTTGATGATGCATTATGGGCCTATAGAACTGCGTACAAAAATCCTATGGGTATGTCTCTGTATAGAATGGTTTATGGAAAAACATGTCACTTACCTCTTGAGCTAGAACATAAGGCATATTGGGCTATTAAGGAGCTCAATTATGATTTCAAATTGGCCGGTGAGAAGAGGTTATTTGACATTAGCTTGCTTGATGAATGGAGAACCCAAGCCTATGAGAATGCAAAGCTGTTTAAAGAAAAGGTTAAAAGATGGCATGACAAAAGGATACAAAAGCGTGAGTTTAACGTAGGTGATTATGTCTTGCTATACAACTCTTGTTTAAGATTTTTTGCAGGAAAACTTCTCTCTAAATGGGAAGGTCCTTACGTTATCGAGAAGGTCTATCGTTCCGGTGCCATTAAAATCAATAACTTCGAAGGTACAAATCCGAAGGTGGTGAACGGTCAAAGAATCAAACATTATATCTCAGGTAATCCTATAAATGTTGAAACCAATGTTATTGAAACCGTAACCCCCGGAGGAATACATAAGGGACACTTTCCAGAATGTTTCAGACTCCGAAAAGGAAGAGGTATGTGGTACGGTAAGTAAACCAACTCCAAAACAGTTCTAATGGCAAGTTTTCTCCATTTTGGAATATTTAGAAAAATAGAAAAATAAGAGGTAGTCTGGAAAGGACACGAGGCGTCCACGAGGGTGGAGGGCGCGCCCCCTACCTCGTGGGCACCTCGTGTGCCTCCTGGACTCCAATTTCTTGCACGTTACTTATTTTGGTCGGTAAAAAATCACTATATATTCTCCCGAAGGTTTTGACCACCGTATCACGCGAAAATCCTCTGTTTTGTTTTGAGTTGTTTCTGTCACAGATAACAGCAAGATGTCTTCTCATGAGTCAGTTGGAGAGAGTCGGGTGTCTCATCCAACACTTGGCCCAGGAGCAAACAGCGATGCTGACCACTTTGGGCCATCAACGGAGGAAGAGATGGAAGCTGACTTGAAGAGGATAGATGCCATGGAGGAAGATCAAGGAGTTACTTCTTGGTTTCGAGCTGGATTCACGATGGGGGAATTACAGAGCTCAGCTATTCTAAACTCAGTCATCCCTACCAATGTCAAGTTTCTTTCTTATGAAAATATGAAAAAGAGTGTTACTTGTTTTCCCGAAGCTATGCAACATCTCTGGGTACAAGGAGCTTTAGCCGTCACAGGCAAGCTCCGCAAGGAAATTATGGACCTTAAGCAGCAAGTTAACAAGCTCGAGGAGGAGAATCGTATCCTGAGGGGTATCATCACCAGGAATATCACAGTACCACCTCCGAAGAAGGAGACATAATCACATGGGTATGGGCACTCCCCTTGGCAACTGCCAAACTTGGGGGAGGTGCCCCGGTATCGTATCACCATCACACTCCTATATTTACCACTTTTCTTAGTTCGATCCTTTTGGTAATATCTTGATCTAGTAGAATAAAGTTTAGTATGATCTAGTTGTGAGCTTTGCTTTATGATCTTTAACTTTGTAATCGAGTCTGTGAGCTATATATAATAAAGACTAGTTTTGAGTCAAGGCATTGATTTCCTCACTATCATGAGAGAATAAAAGAAAATATAAAAAGTATAAAAGAGATCATATTGATCTTATGGAAGGTAATGACTTCACATATAAAGAGTATGATGAATAAAAGTTGTTGAGTGTTAAGAAACCTAGTTTTGGTCATCGTTGCAATTAATAGGAAGTAATAAAGAAAGAGAAGTTTTTACATACAAATATACTATCTTGGACATGTTTTAGGATTGTGGGCACTCATTAAAATATGACATGCTAAAGAGTTGATGTTGGACAAGGAAGACAACATAATGGGTTATGTCTTCTTATATCCGAAATAAAGTATATTGTCATGGTTCATCCAACATGTTGAGCTTGCCTTTCCCCCTCATGCTAGCCAAAAATCCTTGCACCAAGTAGAGATACTACTTGTGCTTCCATACATAGCTAAACCCCGTTTTGCATTAATGATAGTCCACCATACTTACCTATGGATTGAGTAAGATCCTTCAAGTAAGTTGTCATTGTTGCAACCCTCCAAAATATGTATGATCTATTAGTGTGGAGAAAATATGCTTTATACGATCTTGTGATATGGAAGTAATAAAAGCGACAGACTGCATAATAAAGGTCCCTATCACAAGTGGAAATATAAAGTGACGTTCTTTTGCGCTAAGATTTTGTACATCCAACCATAAAAGCACATGACAACCTCTACTTCCCTCTACTAAGGGCCTATCTTTTGTTCTTACCTTATAAGAGTCAAGGTGATCTTCACGTTTCCTTTTTACATTTTATCCTTTGGCAAGCACATTGTGTTGGAAATATCCTGACATATATACCTACTTGTATGTAAGTTATCATAATCTGTTACTGTTGACATTACCCTTGAGGTAAAAGGTTGGGAGGCAGCACTATAAGCCCCTATCTTTCTCTGTATCTGATTAAAACTCCATACCTATAAGTAGTGCGTGAGTGTGAGCAATTGTGAAAGACTAAATGATAGTTCAGTATGTGGACTTTCTGAAAAGCTCTTATATTGACTCTTTCCGATGTTACGATAAATTTCAATTGCTTCAATGACCGAGATCATAGTTTGTTAGTTTTCAGTGAAATTTCTGATTCATACTTGATATTGTGAATAAATTGTTACTTAGCATAAGAGTCATATGACAATATATATATATATATATATATATATATATATATATATATATATATTGTTGTTATAAGTTTGATCCTGATGCCCTGATGTCCGTATTTTATTTTTATCGACACCTCTATCTCTAAACATGTGGACATATTTTTCGATATCAGCTTTCGCTTGAGGCCGAGCGAGTTCTAAGATTGGGGGAGTTGATACGTCCATTTTACATCATGCTTTGATGTTGATATGTATTGCACTATGGGCTGTTATTACACGTTATGTCACAATACTTATGCATTTTCTCTCTTATTTTACAAGGTTTACATGAAGAGGGAGAATGCCGGCAGCTGGAATTCTGGGATGGAAAAGGAGCAAACATTGGAGACCTATTCTGCACAACTCAAAAAGCCCCGAAACTCCACCAAACACCGTTTCAGAAAATATAAAAAATATCTAGCGAAAGAGATACGAGAGGGGGGCCACCACCTGTCCACGAGGGTGGGGGCGCCCCCCCTGGGCGTGCCCCGTGCCTCGTGGGCCACCTGGTGACTCCCCGATGCCCATGTTCTCCTATATGAGGTGTTTTGACCTGGAAAAAAATCATTAGCAGGCTTTCGGGAGAAAATGCCACCGTCTCGAGGTGGAACCAATCTAGGGCTCCGGCGGAGCTATTCTGCCGGGGATACTTCCCTCTGGGGGTGGCGGGGGGGGG
>LR738714.1:629624648-629694235 GCA_902687465.1 Secale cereale
GGGGGGGGGATCGTCACCGTGGTAGTCATCAACAACTCTCCCATAGTGGGGAGGGTTATCTTCATCAACATCTTGACCAGCACCATCTCCTCTCAAACCCTAGTTCATCTCTTGTATCCAATCTTTGTATCAAAACCTCAGATTGGTACCTGTAGGTTGCTAGTAGTGTTGATTGTTCCTTGTAGTTGATGCTAGTTGGTTTACTTGGTGGAAGATCATATGTTCAGATCCATTATGCATATTAATACCCCTATGATTATGAACATGAATATGCTTTGTGAGTAGTTACGCTTGTTCCTGAGGACATGGGAGAATTCTTGCTATAAGTAGTCATGTGAATTTGCTATTCGTTCGATATTTTGATGAGATGTACGTTGTCTTTCCTCTAGTGGTGTCATGTGAACGTCGACTACATGACACTTCACCATTGTTTGGGCCTAGAGGAAGGCATTGGGAAGAAATAAGTAGATGATGTGTTGCTACAGTGACATTAGCTTAAACCCTAGTTTATGTGTTGCTTTGTAAGGGGCTGATTTGGATCCACATGTTTCATGCTATGGTTAGGTTTACCTTAATACTTCTTTTGTAGTTGCGGATTATTGCAATAGAGGTTAATCATAAGTGGGATGCTTGTCCAAGTAAGTACAGCACCCAAGCACTAGTCCACTCACATACCAAATTATCAAAGTAACGAACGCAAATCATATGAGCGTGATGAAAACTAGCTTGACGATAATTCCCATGTGTCCTCGGGAGCGCTTTCCTTCATATAAGATTTTTTTCCAGGCTTGTCCTTTGCTACAAAAAGGATTGTTCCATCTTGCTGCATGTTATTTACTTTTAGTATTTGTCACTTGTTACCAATTACCTTATCACAAAACTATCTGTTACCGATAATTTCAGTGCTTGCAGAAAATACCTTACTGAAAAGTGCCTATCATTTCCTTCTGCTCCTCGTTGGGTTTGACACTCTTACTTATCAAAAGGACTACGATAGATCCCCTACACTTGTGGGTCATCAAGAATATTTTCTGGCGCCGTTGCTGGGGAGTGAAGCGCCTTTGGTAAGTGGAATTTGGTAAGGAAAATTTTATATAGTGTGCTGAAATTTACTATCACTTGTTACTATGGCTCACAATCCTTTGAGGGGCTTGTTCGGGGTATCTTCACCCTGACCAGTAGAGCAAAGAGTTGCTCCTCAACCTACTGAACCTACTGAAAATGTTTGCTTTGAAATTCCTTCAGGTATGATGGAGAAACTGCTAGCTAATCCCTTTACAAGAGATGGAACACTGCATCCTGATTTGCACCTAATCCATGTGGATGAAGTTTGTGGATTATTTAAGCTTGCAGGTATGCCCGAGGATGTGATCAAGAAGAAGGCCTTCCCATTATATTTGAAGGAGACATGGTTTAGGCTATCCGATGATATTGGATCATGGAACTACAATCGATTGAAGTTGGAATTTCATCAGAAGTTCTATCATATGTTTCATGCTATGGTTAGGTTTACCTTAATACTTCTATTGTAGTTGCGGATGCTTGCAATAGAGGTTAATCATAAGTGGGATGCTTGTCCAAGTAAGGGCAGCACCCAAGCACCGGTCCACCCACATACCAAATTATCAAAGTAACGAATGCATATCATATGAGCGTGATGAAAACTAGCTTGACGATAATTCCCATGTGTCCTCGCGAGCGCTTTCCTTCATATAAGAGTTTACCCAGGCTTGTCCTTTGCTACAAAAAGGATTGGGCCATATTTTTGCACCTTATTTACTTTTACTTTGTCACTTGTTACCAATTACCTTATCAAAAAACTATTTGTTACCGATAATTTATGTGCTAGCAGAAAATACCTTACTGAAAACTGCCTATCATTTCCTTCTCCTCCTCGTTGGGTTCGACACTCTTACTTATCGAAAGGACTACGATATATCCCCTACACTTGTGGGTCTTCAACCAGCAACACACATAAATAGTCAGGAGAGTCATGGAGGTGATATGGAAGGCACTCAACCCATTGATCGCCTGAAGACGAAGGTACTCGAGTGCAGTACGACCATGGACACTACAAAAAAAGAAACATCCATGACATTTTGGGCCGAACGAAACTTTTTTTGTCATACTTATGACACTTCTATGAGAATAATTGTGATAAAACACGATATCCTCGTAGATGTAGTGGGGTCCTACTTCCATGACAAAAAATCATGCAAGAAAATGGGCTTTTCGTCCTGGGCAGGCCGGAGACACAGCTGCATGACATTCTTTGGGCCGTGCATGATGGAAAAAATCGTGGTAGAAGCGAGGGCAAGGAAAATATCGGGGTCTTCCCGGCTACAGTGGGTGGTCGGGGCCGAGCGATGCGTGTTTCGCTCGTACACGCACACGCGTTGGTGCGAGGCGTTGGGCTCTAACTGAACCCGAGCGAGGCGTTGGGCTCTAACTAAACCCGAGCGATTACACTGCAGGCTACGTGTTACTGAACCCGAGTGATCGATCGATGGTTGTTAACTGAACCCGATCGAGCGATTCCTTCGCTACTGGTGTTAACTGAAGCCGATAGATGCAGCCTTTGCATGAACAGTGAGCGTTGCAGGTTGGTTTGGATGAACAGTTCCCGGTGGGGGTGGCTGAACAGGACCCCGTGTTCTTGCTTCTGCATGAACAGGACCCCGTTCGATCGAGTCGGTTGGGGCTGCATGAACAGGACTCCATGGAGGGCTGCATGAAGAGGACCACCCTCTGGATGCTGGATGAATAGTAGACGGTGGAGGGCTGGATGAACAGTAGCCCGTGGAGGGGTGGTTGAATGGGAGCCCGTGGAGAGGGCTGGTTGAATAGTAGTCAGTGGAGTAGCGCGGGGTGAATGTTGAACAATCGTAGGTGGAGGTAGGAGGAGGTCGACGGTGGATGAACTGTAGCCCGTGTAGGCTGGAGGCGGACGACGATGGAGATGAACAGTATCCCGTGGAGTCCCGTTTTGCGGTACGCCACACCCCTCCCGATGAACAAGACCCCCGTTTCGACCGTAGCGCTCCAACACAAGTCCGTTTCCTCCGTTTTGCGGTACGCCACACCCCTCCCGATGAACAGGACCCCCGTTTCGACCGTAGCGCTCCAACACAAGTCAGTTTCCTCTGTTTTGCGGTACGCCACACCCCTCCCGATCAATAGGACCCCCGTTTCGACCATAGGTGGTCCGTTTCCTCCGTTTTGCGGTACGCCAGACCCCTCCCGATGAACAGGATCCCGTTTCGACAGTGGCCGGTCGAACACAAGGCCGATTACTCCGTTCTGCGGTACGCCAGGCCTTGTTTCCATTGGCTATTTCGTCCAAGCCGGTTAGCTCCCACATGTTCCGTTGCCTCCCGAGGAACACGACGCATTCCGTTGCCTCCCCATGAACACGACGACGACGTAGTTTCTCTGTTCCGAGGAAGCCATGTACACGAGCCCTAGCCGTACGTATGCGCGAGTAGGCGTTCGAGACCCTCCCGTATGTACACGTGGCCGTATTTTCTTTCTTGCACACTGGCCGATGTACGTACGTGTACATGCTACGTGTGCACCTCTACATCGACCAGTATGTACGTACACGTTCACGACCATAATGACAACGCGACGTACACTTCGACTAGGTGGGTCCCTACTATCAAGCACTTCCTTGCATGCAAAGATGTAGCTGGTGGGTCCCAGCAGTCAGGGGGGCGAATTGTTTTTTTGTGCCCGGACGCACTTCCTTGCGTGCGAAGATGTAGCTGGTGGGTCCCAGCAGTCAGGGGAAACATTTTTTTCACGAAGTACGGTGGCCCGTCCGGTGGGTCCCCGATGTCAGGTGGAGGAATAATTATTTTGCGCGTAATAAGGAGGCACTTCCTTGCTGCGGCCGTGGACCGAGCTGTCAGCCCCTCCACGTACATTACTCTTCCGATGGAAGTCGTTCCTTGACCACGTTGACCACGCCGCGCCGAGAGCACCAGGGTGGTGGATGACAACGAGGCCTAGGAAGGGGACGACGCGGAGCTGGGGAAGACGCGACAGTGGAAGCCCGCGCGGAGAGGAGTACGAGGGTTCATTGGTTTGGCTGCAGTGTGAGGCTGTCGTCGCCGCAGGGCTTGGCCAGCCGTGGAAATAATACAAGGTGGCGAGGCCTCCGCGGCAGCATAGCCGGCCACGGGAGGCAGGAGCATGCGGCACGATCGGCGCTGCTTTGGGTGGCTGGAGCAAGAAGACCAGAGGTTGAAGAAGCACTATCGCCGTTGGATGGACATCGTATGGTCACTGGAGCTAGAATCGTTCATATTGACTAAGTTGACCAAGCACTTCGTCCCCGTCAACTTAGTAGGCCCACAAGTCAGCCACCCACAAAGGTGGGTCCCAACTAGCAGGGGGAGTATTCATTTTTTTGTGCGTAATAAGGCGGTACTTCCGATGGGTCCGAGCTGACAGCAGGGGGAACTTTTTACGTGAAATACGATGGCCCGTCTGGTGGGTCCTAGTAGTCAGGGGGGAAACGTTTTTTTCGCCAAATACGGTGGCCCATCAGGTGGGTCCCTGCTGTCAGGTGGAGGAATAATTATTTTCCGCGTAATAATGAGGCACTTCCTTGCGGCTGCCGTGGACCCAGCTATCAGCCTCTCCACGTCCAGTACTCTTCCGATGGAAGTTTTTCCTTGGCCACGTTGACCATGCCGCGCCGAGAACACCAGGGTGGTGGACGACGGCGAGGCCTAGGAAGGGGACGACGCGGAGTCGGGGAAGATGCGGCAGTGTATGCCCACGCGTAGAGGAGTATGAGGGTTCACTGGTTCACTGCGGTGTGAGGCTGCCGTCGCCGCAAAATAACAGGGGGTGTGGGTGAGTAGAGGGATGGCCTGGCCAGCGGTGGGAGTAGTAGGGGCGGTGAGGACTCCGCCGCATCGCAGCTGACCATGGGAGGCAGGAGCACGAGGCGCTGGTTTGGGTAGCTGGAGGAAGAAGACCAGAGGTTGAAGAACCACTACGGTCGTTGGATGGATATCGTACGATCACTGGAGCTAGAATCATGCATATTGACTAAGTTGACAAAGCCCTCCGTCCTCGTCAACTTAGTAGGCCCACAAGTCAGCCTGCCACTATACTGGGTCGCAGCTAGCAGGGGGAGTATTCATTTTTTGTGTGCGTAAAATGGAGGCACTTCCTTGCGTGCGAAGATATAGCTGGTGGGTCCAAGCTATCAGCGGCGGTAACATTTTTTTCATGAAATACAGTGGTCCTTTCGGTGGGTCCCAGATGTCAGGTGGAGGAATCATTATTTTGCACGTAATAAGGTGGCATTTCCTTGCGTGCGCCGTGGACCCAGCTTTCAGCCTCTCCACGTAGAGTCCGCTTCAGATGCATGTCGGTCGTTGACCACGTTGACCAGGCCGTGCCGAGAGCACCAGGGCGGTGGACGACAGCGATGCCTAGGAAGGGAACGACACGGAGGCAGGGAAAACTCGGCAGTTGTTTCCCACGCGGAGGCGAGTACGACTGTACGAGGGTTCACTGGTTCGTCTGCCGTCGCTGGAGAATAACAACAGGTGTGGGTGAGTAGAGGGATGGCTAGGCCAGTGATTGGAGTACGGTGGGGTGGTGAGGCCTGCACGGTAGCACAGCCGGCCGCGGGGAGGAGGGAGCAGGCAGTCCCGCCGGCGCTTGTTTGAGTAGCTGGAGTAGGAAGAGCATAGATTGAAGAAGAACGACAGCCGTTGGATGGACAACCAACAGTCACTGCTTGTGCGTCAACCTTTTTTTAGGAAAGCCTCAAAACTGTGGAAAACATCATACATCCCATCTGCCATTATTTCTAATAATTTACAGCCCATTCGCTAATTCTTAAGGTTTTTTTAAGCCCATATTCTTTTTGTTAGCATTACAGCCCATATTGTGGCCACAGTTAAAAAATTATATGAAATTTTGCATATTTTGGTGCGGTCCGAACTATTTTAAATCCCGAAATTTCGAGTCACATTCAAACTGATTTTAAAAATAAATGTATATCAATATAAAATCCAAGAAATTGTACACACATAAAAATCATTGCAATTTAAAATCTTAAACTGAAAAAAATAAATTTGAAACTAATTGCCGGTTTGATGTGTTTTAAAAATGTACAG
Source organism: Secale cereale (assembly GCA_902687465.1). Classification (NCBI taxonomy): domain Eukaryota; kingdom Viridiplantae; phylum Streptophyta; class Magnoliopsida; order Poales; family Poaceae; genus Secale; species Secale cereale. Next base: position 629,630,792 of record LR738714.1, read on the forward strand.
CCCATTTCTCATTACTGATAGGCCATTTTATCGGCAAGCCGGATGAAGCTCTCCGCATCTTGAAAGATTCGCAGCCCAACAGGGCTGGCAAAGCGACTTACTTGGAAAATCACAAAAAAACTGGGCTGTGGCCGTGGACCGAACAGTCAGCCTCTCCACGTACAATACTTTTCCGATGGAAGTCGGTCGTTGACCACATTGACCACGCCACACCGAGAGCACCAAGGCGGTGGACGACAGCGAGGCCTAGGAAGAGGACGACATGGAGCCGGGGAAGACGCGGCAGTGGATGCCCACGCGGAGAGGGGAATGAGGATTGACTGGTTCGGATGTGGTGTGAGGCTGCCGTCGCCACAAAATAACAGGGGGTGTGGGTGAGTGGAGGGATGGCCTGGCCAGCGGTGGGATTAGTATGGGGGCGATGAGGCCTCCACGGCAGTACAACCGGCCACGGGAGGCAGGAGCAGGCAGCACGACCGGCGCTGCGCTAGGTGGCTGGAGCAAGAAGACGAGAGGTTGAAAAGCACTAAGGCCGTTGGATGGACATTGTATGGTCACTGGAGCTAGAATCGTTCACATTGACTAAGTTGACAAAGCCCGCCGTCCCCGTCAACTTAGTAGGCCCACAAGTCAGCCTCCCACCATGGTGGGTCCTAGCTGGTAGGGGGGTATTCATTTTTTGTGCGCAATAAGGAGGCACTTCCTTGCGTGCGAAGATATAGTTGGTGGGTCCGACCTGTGAGTGGAGGGAACGTTTTTTTCGCGAAATACAGAGGCCCTTTCGGCGGGTCCCAGATGTCAGGTGGAGGAATCATTATTTTGCGAGTAATAAGGAGGCATTTCCTTGTGTGCGGTCGTGGACCCAGCTTTCAGCCTCTCCACGTACAGTCCACTTCCGATGAATGTTGTTCGTTGACCACATTGACCACGCCGCGCCGAGAGCACCAGGGCGGTGGACGACGGCGAGGCCTACGAAGGGAACGACATGGAGCCGGGGAAGACACGGTAGTGGCTGCCCACACGGTGGATAGTACGAGGGTTGACTAGTTCGGCTGCCGTCGCCGGAAAATAACAGGAGGTGTGCGTGAGTAGAGGGATAGATTGGCTAGGGATGCAAGTATATGTTGGGGCTGTGAGGCCTGCCCGGCAGCACAGCCGACCACGGGAGGCGGGATCAGGCAGTTCCGACGGCGCTGGTTTGGGCGGCTGGGCTAGGAAGATCAGAGACTGAAGAAGCACGATAGTTGATAGATTGACATCTAACGGTTTGACGCTTGTAGAGTGGATTGTTGACTAAGTTTGTTTTTTGATAAACCTTGTGTACGCATGAACTTAGTAGGCCCACAAGTCAGCCTCCAAATCTGTGGCAAACAACATCGAGCCCATTTGCTATTTTTTAATAATTTGCAGCCCATTTGCTAATTCTTAAATAATTTATTACAGCCCATTTTCTACCCAGGACCACGGTCAAAAAGTTCAACCTTATTTGGCATATTTCGGTGGAGTCCGAACTTTTGTAATCCCGAAAACGGGTGTAGGACATGCGTTTCAAGAGGAAAATAGAACTGGGCCGTGTGTTTGATTTAGTAAAAAATGCCTGCGGATGTTCTAAGGCCAAATATAACTAACTTTGGCGGGCCAGAGGCCAGTAGATACCTAATGCATCTTTGTGCTCCGTTGTAATCATGGGTAGGCCTGTTAAAAAGAAAACCAAGCCTGGGCAGTCTACATCCCAGTTGAAACTTGCTCGACTTGAAAAAACAATATATGTGCTCAATAAACGAGCGAATTCTGCAAGTACAGACTGATAACTGGGATGCAACAGGGATATTGTTTTTTCATCATGATAATAAGAACATGCAATTGTTTCAAAAAAAATGGAGAACTGGGTATTTGAACGACAGGTGCTTATGCTATGCATCAAATAAAAATCAGGTGCCTAAAAATTTGTTTCGAAACAAATGAGTCAGCTTTATATCCTCGTCGACCCTCGGCATGATGGTTGCAACCAAATGCCAAGTTCATACCAAAAGATCGTTTACAACGATACCAACTTGCGAACGACAAGGTAGTACAAGTACCAATACCAAACTAACTTATAATCTTTTGACTCCTGGCCCTAGTGTTCGTCTGGTAGAAAATCTTGCAGAGGACCAGCTCCCGCTCCTTCTCTTGCTCCAGGTCCCCGAGGTGGTACTGGCACATCACCCAGTTGGTCCTCTGCTGGTCGAAGTTCTTGTTGGTGTGCAGCACCAGAACCTTTTTGCAGCTTGTCTGCTGGCCGTTGACCATCACCGGCAAGGTATTGCCAGTGTTGTGCCACATCGTGTGCATGTCGCACTCCGACTATATCTTGACACGCGTCCACGTGCCCCTTTTGAATGCCCTGGAATTATGCTGAAAGAAATGCTTGCTTAGGCCACTCAGTGTGATACCTGCAGTATTGTCGAATACATGTATTAGTGTACATAGTTGGCATTTTCATAACATCTTTGGCATGTTGCAGTCACTTGTTTCACTTTTTATTAATTGTCAAATTGTAATTGCTTCACCAGGTGTGCGTCTACAAAGAAAAATATAGTTATAAACAAAGGAATATGTTTGTGCAAGTAGACGGCCGATCGGTGTCTTACCTCGAAGTTTCTCAAGATGGGTGTAACATATGCCGTGCTCGCTGCCGATGGTTGGTATGAACAAATCTATGAGAGGGTGAGATCTCGCGCTGTCAGCACTCACTTTGGCCTCAAGGTGCTCGACCAGCTCCCGATACGTGGGATCGAACTTGACGCCAGCTGGCAGCCCCGGCCAATCCTTCTTCAACTTGTATTGGTTAATTCCAGTTATATGGTACTCAATGTATGATCAATCGACTGTTTTAAGTGAATGATGAAGGATTTCGACAGATAAGTGGTACTCCAAATCTGAAGTCCAGAATACCCGAACATGCCGCCGGGATTCTCGTGTCACCTCACGCGCAGCATGTTGTCACGTCAATTCAATGTGTGGACATGATGAATAATTTGACCGACGTATACTAGTACTGCTACTGTACTACTTACTAGTCGTATTTAGTGTCACATTTTAACCATAGGTTTAACTAACAAGTACACACTTGAAGCCTAAGTGATATATATTGCATAGTATCTCCATCGTAATTATCTGTACATCCCGTACAGGTGAGTTAGGATGCACTTGATCCCAGAAAGGTATCTATCCTTCAAACTAGAGGAGTGCTTCAAGCTAACAACAATACATAATATCCAAAAAAAGAGGGTCGTGCTACAGCAGCTGAATACATGGCTCAGTCTACATATCAGTACGAATCGAATTGTGCATATTTGTTGTTGGCATGAACCACATCGATGCATGTCGGGTTTGCAAAAGCCATCCATCGCATGGAAGCTTGATGCCTTTCACACACTGAAGATTATCTGGCAACAAGCTGTGTCGACGAATCTCTGGATATGATGATTCATGAAACCCATGGTATGATGTGTAAACAAATCCTCCCCTGGCGAATGGAAGTTGCATAGCACCGTAATCATCGCCGGTGATATGATCGATGATTGGTTGGATGACCGAATAATTGAGCCCGAGGAACATAGAGTGGTTGCCAAGGTTGTAAACCCGCCTCCAGTTGAATACGATTGGCCCAACGGAGCTGGGATATTTCTCGAACACGAAGCAGCCATAGCCATCAATGTCACGAACGCCCCAGACATTATACTTCATGCGGTTTCATGAAATGGTTTGGTTAATTTGGTACGTGCAAATGAGCATCAAATGACCACCGTCAGCTGAACGAGTGATAAATCACGACCCATCGACTAGTATGATTCCTTGTCGTGGAATCATGAAGGCCAACACATTTGCGTCTGCTGCAACAATTCAAATTGGAGACCAAAAGGACAAAATTAATTAGTCATGTTCAGAGTATGTGTGGAACTAAGATTATTATAACAGGGACACATATCATAGACAGAGAATAGCAATGTCGTGGTCATAATCATACCCCAAGTTAAAAAATAAGCCAATGGCTTTTATATTCTAGCAATATATCATGGTTCAAACATCATGTAACAATGAGAGGAAAACAGATATGACAGGGCCTACTCATATTCTACCATAGCACTTACTACAGTTATCATATCAACTCTAAGCAATAACATGTGTTGTTATAAAAATCCTGGAAATGAGAGTAACATATAGCAATCATGAGGTTATTGTGACGCCCCCGATTTGTCCGTACACTAATCATGCACGCAAATGTGTACGACCAAGATCAGGGACTCACGGGAAGATATCACAACACAACTCTAGACACAAATTAAAATAATACAAGCTTCATATTACAAGCCAGGGGCCTCGAGGGCTCGAATACAGAAGCTCGAAAGCAACAGAGTTAGCGGAAGCAACAATATCTGAGTACAGACATAAGTTAAACGAGTTTTGCCTTAAGAAGGCTAGCACAAACATCAACGATCGAAAAGGCAAGGCCTCCTGCCTGGGACCTCCTAACTACTCCTGGTCGTCAGCTGTCTCCACGTAGTAGTAGGCTCCGTCGGGGTAGTAGTAGTAGTCGACCGGGGTGGCATCTGGCTCCTAGGATCCGCCATCTGGTTGCAACAACCAGAAAGAAGAAGAAGGGGAAAAGGGGGAGCAAAGCAACCGTGAGTACTCATCCAAAGTACTCGCAAGCATCAGATCTATACCAAGTATGCATCAGTATCAAAGGAATAAGCTGTATATGTGGACTAAACTGCAGAATGCCAGAAGAGGAGGGGAAAAGCCTAGCCTATCGAAGACTAGCATCTTCAAGCATCTTCTGGAAACACCATCTTGCAGCAGTAGAGGGAAATACAGAATAGCAGTTTATAATTAACAAGCATGTTGTAGTATTATCGGCCTAGAGACCCTTCCTCGACTCCCTGCGAGAAAGTAATCTCGCAGCCACATATCCATCACATATCTCAAGTATCCATTTCTAGTTATAGTAGATCAGGATATAAGACTGAACGTCCGTTACCGTGGACACGGCTATTCGAATATATAACTTCCCTGCAGGGGTGCACCACGTTACCCTCACGCTCGATCACCTTTGGCCGGACACACCTTTCTGGGTCAATGTCCGGCCTCGGAAGATCAACACGTCGCAGCCCTACCTAGGCTCAGCAGAGAGGTCCCCGCCGGTCTACATCCTAAGCGCTCCGGGGTCATGGGCCATCGCCCGTTGCACTCCGGATCATTGCGCGCAGGGTGATCCAGGCCACCTCCACTGGGGCGCCGACCAGGCCGTGCCGCAATGCTGAACTGGACGTCTGACAAAGCTTCGGCTGATACCACGACGCCGAGGCCCATAACTATTCTCGCGTGGCGGTTAGTGTGTAAAGGCCAGAGGCCAACTCAGAACAAATACCCAAATCTGTTAGTGCATTATTGACAGAAGTGACGGCTGTCGGGACAAGTCCGGAGCTAAACAGCCAGCCGCCACCGTAACAACTCCCGCGGGTGCTCTCCGGGCCCGCCCGCCTTTCACAAAGGTATCAAGTAAAGTCCATGTAACTGTGTGTCCAAAACATCAAGGTGGAAAACCCGAGGAATCACCCCCGACGAATTCTACTCGATGTGTCCGTCAAGGCGAACTATGAGGAATCACCCCCGAGGTTCACACTTGAGGGGTTGCACGACAGAGTCGTATCGGGAATGGAGAAAGAGGAATCACCCTCGATGACCACGACCGAATAGCTACACTAGAGAGTTATCATCATGAGTGCGTTACGAGGCTTCACCCTCGGCACCCGATAGTACCTCTACAGAGTCGAGCAACAAAGGGGTGTGATGTGATGTGAAGTGTCGGGCTCCGGTCTTCGATCACGTTGCTCGAGTCGTCGATGATGAAGCAGGGGTAACAAGGACAGTCGGGCTTCGGTCTTCGATCACGTTGCTCGAGTAGTCGATGATGAAGCAGGGGCAACAAGGACAAGGTCGGGTCACTGATGGGTCACTAGCCAACCTATACTAAGCAGTTTAGCATAGCATGTAGGTAACAATAGCAGGTACAAAAGCAGGCTATGCATCAGAATAGGATCAAACAATAACACTAGCAAAATCTAATGCAAGCATAAGAGAGAATGGAATGGGTGATATCGGGATGATCAAAGGGGGGGGGGCTTGCCTGGAAGCTCTGCTGAAACGGAAGTAGGGTCGTCGTCGACGTAGTCGATCACAGAGGCATCAGCAGCGGTCTCGGGGTCTATCGGAGAGAAGAGGGGGGAAGAAACAATAAATACCAAGCACACATATGCAATTAGATGCATGACATGACAATAAGCGGTGCTAGGGGTGTTCTAACACAGTGCTACACGATACCGGTGAAGGGAGAAAACACCCGGGAAAGCATTCCCGGTGTTAGGCATTTTCGGACAGGCGAACTGGAGGAGGAATGTTCCATATTCGGTATGCTAGGGATGTGTGACAAACAAACGAGCCGCATATTCGGATTTGTCTCGAAATTCTGAGCAAATTTCATATATAAATCTTTTTCATCCGAGTTACGGATTATTTTCTATGATTTTTCCAAGTTTTAATAATATTTTGGAATTCTTTTAATTCGAAAATAAAACAGAAATTAGTTTTGTCACCTAATGCTATTCTAGCCATAGTGTATGACACGTGGGGCCAGTGGGGTGGGTTGACCCAGTCAAAGATTGAATGGTCTAAGGATGAATAGTGTAGACGGGTCCCATATGTCATTGACTTACATTTTTTAATTTACTTTTTCTTTAAGCTAACCGTAGGTCCACATGTCATCTGTTATTAGACTAATTTAGCACTACTTTTAGTTCTAATTTAAACTAGTAGTAATACTAATTACAACAAGGGCCGGCCACGCAAGCTGTGGCAAAGCCAGCCACACACACGGCGCACACACACAGCACGCACCTTGCTGTGCTAAGGGTTGCTTTTGTTCTTTCTTAACACAAGATTGCATTTTGCGATTTTTGCAGGATTTAATCCATACATCAAATGGATTTGGTCCAATGGACATATTTGAGCCTTGTCAAGTGTACTACCTACTGATATTATTTCTACACATATTAACTACAGTTTAACCGCTGATTAGGAGCTGTTTAGGGGGTTAGTCAACATAGAAATTGAAAAGCTAACTAGCAGCTACAGTAGAGCTTCAGTTAGCATTGGTAGCAGTCGACGAGTAGCAAGCAGTAGCAGCAGACGAGTAGCAAGCGGCAGCAGGTAGGCACGCCGGCGCGTGCGCACGCGCAAGGCACGGCCAGCACGGGGAGCGGCAGCTGCCTCGGACCGGACCAGAGCGAGGCGAGACGCGCGCGGGGTGGCTCGGCCGGGAACGAGCGACGGCGACATGCACGGCAGGAAGCGGCGCGGGTGCGTGAGCACGCGCTGGACGACGCGAGGGAGCAGCGGGCAGGGGTGCGCCAGGCGCGTCGGTGGCGGCGGCCCCGCTGTTGCACTAGCAGCAAGCCGCAACGAGCCTGGCAGGCGCGCGACCATGTCTTGCAGGCAGGAGAAACAACGCGGACGACTGCACACGTGCACGGATATGGAGCTCCAACTATGGCGAGCAGCGGCGACATTCGGCGCGGATCGAGTTCGGGAAAGGGGGGATTCGGAAGAGAAGCTCAATGCGGGTCTCCTGGCGGTCGAGAGGAGGTTCGGGGAGGACCGGAGCCTGCGGGACGGCGGCGAGATGTGGCGTCCATGGCGTAGAAGACCGGCGAAGGCGACGGCTGTCGTGGCGTCCCTTCTCGATTCGTTGTAGGGGGAGGCGAGGTAGAGGGTGGTGCTGGTGCTGGAGCTCCCCTCCCGCGACGGCGACGACAATGGTCGTGGCAATGGCGACGACGCGCGGCGTCAAGGATGGGCAACGGACGCGATGACTCTGGGTGCGAGCGGCGCATAGAGGGGCAAGGGCGCACGAGGGATGGAAGTGAGGAACGGCTAGGGTTTGTAGGAGCGAGGACCGGCCTTATAGGCACCGGGGTCGCCGGGGGCGCCGCCGGATGGCTGCCACGGCGACGGCCGCGGCCGTGGCGGCCATCGGGCGTGGCCACGACCTCCGCCCCTGTAGCAGGCGAGTGGGGAGGGTTAGCTGGGCCAGCGTTGTGGCCTAGTGGGCCCAAGGCCCAAGGGGGAGGACGGTTCCTTTTAGTTTTAGTTTTGTTTTGTTTTCCCCTTATTTATTTTTCTGTCTTACATTTATTATTTTCTTTTTCATTTTGTTTTAGCTAACAAATGTAACTTGTAAAATGTGGGACTTGGCCACATAAATAACTTGCATCATCTAGCACTTCCACAAGCTAGTTTGGGAAGCTTTTGAGTTTGTTTGAATTTTTCATAAATGGAAAGGCATTTAATTATTTGTTAACGCCACGGTTTTAATTATTTTAGTGCAACTAAACCTTTTATAAAAATATGGTTTCTTCACCAATATTACCTATGAATTATTTCTCACATTTTGTATTTTTTTGTATTGACATTTGAAAACTTTTATTTTTTACTTTATTTAAAATTTGAATTTGAACCGGTTTCGAACCAACGCGAGTTTTACAATAGTAACTGTGGTGACATGGCATCATTAATAGAGGATTACTGTAGATTAATTATCCGGGCGTTACAAATCTCCTCCACTACAAGAAATCTCGTCCCGAGATTTTAGGAGGTAGAAGGAAACAAAACGGGGTATTCATCACGAAGACGATCCTCACGTCCCCAAGTGGCTTCATCTTCATAAGGATTTGACCACTGAAATTTTATAAATATGATAGCCCTCAGGTGGGTGCGACGTTGAACTTGAACGAGAACGCGGATTGGATGCTCTCTATAAGTGAGATCACCTTGCAAGAGTTGGGCTTTATAAGCCATGTGATTATTGCAATAAGACTTGCGACTCACGGCATTGGCCATTGTATTAGCCTTGCCAGGGGTATAAGAAATATCGTAGTCATAGTTTGTAATTGTTTCCATACATGCATCGCTGCTTTCGGAGATCTAGATCTAGCTGAGTACGCAGATACTTCAGACTTTGATGATCGGTGAAGATCTCTCAACGATTACCAAGAAGGAATTGTCGACACAACCTTGGTGCAAATTCAACTGCAGTAAGTTCAAAGTCATGGGCTGGGTAGTTCTTTTGGAAAGACATCTTGGAATTTCTCAAATGATTGGAACGTTTTCGTTTCTCGCAAGAGGAGAAGCGTTTACGCGTCCAAGGGATAAATCGTGCTTCGGCATTTCGAACAAGATGACCATGGTAGCTTACTATCTCATTCGAAGGATATAGTAGGTGGACTGTTTTTAGTGGCGCAAATGATAGAAGCGGTATGTGTTTTCAACCATTCCATTCCCAGAATGAGGTCAATATTGGATGACTTCAAGACAATGGGAGAAACATGGAATTCCAACCCTCAATTTCAACGGGGTCGTTATGATTAACCATGCATGGCGGTTCGGCATTGGCCCGCGGAATGCAGCTTGGAATTCGGGCCAACTGATGGTAGTTCCAACAGGTAAGGAATGCATGTGGCTGTCCTACCATTGAGCAGCTGGACCTTTCAGGTAATATGCCGCGAAGGTGACATAGCTGGCAGGGGCTACACCAGCAGACTCTAGCTCGAAAGTGATATCACGGAGCCAGCCATCAGCATCAAGTGGCTGAGTTGAGCTGCGGTAGATGCTTGGGTTGAGATGTGCAAAGTCGTTCAGGGTCACAGTTGCTGGCTGCTGGTTCAAGTTGGGGCGAGGAAACTGAGCCATCATTCCTTCCATGAACTGGCGGTTCAGCTCAAGCTGTTGGATCATACCAGCCATGTACTCTGGCGGTGGCGGGGCATTGCCACCACGACCACGACCAGCGGGTCTAACCATCCTGCTAACATATAACAGGGGTAGTTCAGCATTTGAGAAATTTGCAAAGACAAGAATTATTCACTATCTATCTTGTAGAATGAACGAGGTATGACGGGTACCACATAGTAGTCAACAGGACATAGTGTGCACTATTCAAAACTACTACTAAGGAAAACTATGGCTATATCCATCTTTGGGGTGAATGTGGTCACGGGATCCTAATCTTTGAGTTAGTAAATTCGTTTAACCCGAATAGAAGAGAGTTCAGAGTCCCGGAGTAAAGATCGAGGAGTAAAAGATCCTAATACCGCCCAATTGGCGACGTGGGCCCGTAAGCCACACAGCCATGTTAGTAAAACAGTTTTCCAAAGACTAGAATCAACTTCGTCCAAGGAGTTGGAAAGGGGGATCCTACAGGCAGTCGGCTCTGATACCAACTTGTGACGCCCCCGATTTGTCCGTACACTAATCATGCACGCAAATGTGTACGACCAAGATCAGGGACTCACGGGAAGATATCACAACACAACTCTAGACACAAATTAAAATAATACAAGCTTCATATTACAAGCCAGGGGCCTCGAGGGCTCGAATACAGAAGCTCGAAAGCAACAGAGTTAGCGGAAGCAACAATATCTGAGTACAGACATAAGTTAAACGAGTTTTGCCTTAAGAAGGCTAGCACAAACATCAACGATCGAAAAGGCAAGGCCTCCTGCCTGGGACCTCCTAACTACTCCTGGTCGTCAGCTGTCTCCACGTAGTAGTAGGCTCCGTCGGGGTAGTAGTAGTAGTCAACCGGGGTGGCATCTGGCTCCTAGGATCCGCCATCTGGTTGCAACAACCAGAAAGAAGAAGAAGGGGGAAAAGGGGGAGCAAAGCAACCGTGAGTACTCATCCAAAGTACTCGCAAGCATCAGATCTATACTAAGTATGCATCAGTATCAAAGGAATAAGCTGTATATGTGGACTAAACTGCAGAATGCCAGAAGAGGAGGGGAAAAGCCTAGCCTATCGAAGACTAGCATCTTCAAGCATCTTCTGGAAACACCATCTTGCAGCTGTAGAGGGAAATACAGAATAGCAGTTTATAATTAACAAGCATGTTGTAGTATTATCGGCCTAGAGACCCTTCCTCGACTCCCTGCGAGAAAGTAATCTCGCAGCCACATATCCATCACATATCTCAAGTATCCATTTCTAGTTATAGTAGATCAGGATATAAGACTGAACGTCCGTTACCGTGGACACGACTATTCGAATAGATAACTTCCCTGCAGGGGTGCACCACGTTACCCTCACGCTCGATCACCTTTGGCCGGGCACACTTTTCTGGGTCAATGTCCGGCCTCGGAAGATCAACACGTCGCAGCCCTACCTAGGCTCAGCAGAGAGGTCCCCGCCGGTCTACATCCTAAGCGCTCCGGGGTCATGGGCCATCGCTCGTTGCACTCCGGATCGTTGCGCGCAGGGCGATCCAGGCCACCTCCACTGGGGCGCCAACCAGGCCGTGCCGCAATGCTGAACTGGACGTCTGACAAAGCTTCGGCTGATACCACGACGCCGAGGCCCATAACTATTCTCGCGTGGCGGTTAGTGCGTAAAGGCCAGAGGCCAACTCAGAACAAATACCCAAATCTGTTAGTGCATTATTGACAGAAGTGACGGCTGTCGGGACAAGTCCGGAGCTATCACCCCTCCTGGGTGATACCGCTAAACAGCCAGCCGCCACCGTAACAACTCCCGCGGGTGCTCTCCGGGCCCGCCCGCCTTTCACAAAGGTATCAAGTAAAGTCCATGTAACTGTGTGTCCAAAACATCAAGGTGGAAAACCCGAGGAATCACCCCCGACGAATTCTACTCGATGTGTCCGTCAAGGCGAACTATGAGGAATCACCCCCGAGGTTCACACTTGAGGGGTTGCACGACAGAGTCGTATCGGGAATGGAGAAAGAGGAATCACCCTCGATGACCACGACCGAATAGCTACACTATAGAGTTATCATCATGAGTGCGTTACGAGGCTTCACCCTCGGCACCCGATAGTACCTCTACAGAGTCGAGCAACAAAGGGGTGTGATGTGATGTGAAGTGTCGGGCTCCGGTCTTCGATCACGTTGCTCGAGTCGTCGATGATGAAGGAGGGGTAACAAGGATAGTCGGGCTTCGGTCTTCGATCACGTTGCTCGAGTAGTCGATGATGAAGCAGGGGCAACAAGGACAAGGTGGGGTCACTGATGGGTCACTAGCCAACCTATACTAAGCAGTTTAGCATAGCATGTAGGTAACAATAGCAGGTACAAAAGCAGGCTATGCATCAGAATAGGATCAAACAATAACAGTAGCGAAATCTAATGCAAGCATAAGAGAGAATGGAATGGGTGATATCGGGATGATCAAAGGGGGGGGGCTTGCCTGGAAGCTCTGCTGAAACGGAAGTAGGGTCGTCGTCGACGTAGTCGATCACAGGGGCATCAGCAGCGGTCTCGGGGTCTATCGGAGAGAAGAGGGGGGAAGAAACAATAAATACCAAGCACACATATGCAATTAGATGCATGACATGACAATAAGCGGTGCTAGGGGTGTTCTAACACAGTGCTACACGATACCGGCGAAGGGAGAAAACACCCGGGAAAGCATTCCCGGTGTTAGGCATTTTCGGACAGGCGAACTGGAGGAGGAATGTTCCATGTTCGGTATGCTAGGGATGTGTGACAAACAAACGGACCACATATTTGGATTTGTCTCGAAATTCTGAGCAAATTTCATATATAAATCTTTTTCATCCGAGTTACGGATTATTTTCTATGATTTTTCCAAGTTTTAATAATATTTTGGAATTCTTTTAATTCGAAAATAAAACAGAAATTATTTTTGTCACCTAATGCTATTCTAGCCATAGTGTATGACACGTGGGGCCAGTGGGGTGGGTTGAACCAGTCAAAGATTGAATGGTCTAAGGATGAATAGTGTAGACGGGTCCCATATGTCATTGACTTACATTTTTTAATTTACTTTTTCTTTAAGCTAACCGTAGGTCCACATGTCATCTGTTATTAGACTAATTTAGCACTACTTTTAGTTCTAATCTAAACTAGTAGTAATACTAATTACAACAAGGGCCGGCCACGCAAGCTGTGGCAAAGCCAGCCACACACACGGCGCACACACACAGCACGCACCTTGCTGTGCTAAGGGTTGCTTTTGTTCTTTCTTAACACAAGATTGCATTTTGCGATTTTTGCAGGATTTAATCCATACATCAAATGGATTTGGTCCAATGGACATATTTGAGCCTTGTCAAGTCTACTACCTACTGATATTATTTCTACACATATTAACTACAGTTTAACCGCTGATTAGGAGCTTTTTAGGGGGTTAGTCAACATAGAAATTGAAAAGCTAACTAGCAGCTACAGTAGAGCTTCAGTTAGCATTGGTAGCAGTCGACGAGTAGCAAGCAGTAGCAGCAGACGAGTAGCAAGCGGCAGCAGGTAGGCACGCCGGCGCGTGCGCACGCGCAAGGCACGGCCAGCGCGGGGAGCGGCAGCTGCCTCGGACCGGGCCAGAGCGAGGCGAGACGCGCGCGGGGTGGCTCGGCCGGGAACGAGCGACGGCGACATGCACGGCAGGAAGCGACGCGGGTGCGTGAGCGCGCGCTGGACGACGCGAGGGAGCAGCGGGCAGGGGTGCGCCAGGCGCGTCGGTGGCGGCGGCCCCGCTGTTGCACTAGTAGCAAGCCGCAACGAGCCTGGCAGGCGCGCGACCATGTCTTGCAGGTAGGAGAAACAACGCGGACGACTGCACACGTGCACGGATATGGAGCTCCAACTATGGCGAGCAGCGGCGACATTCGGCGCGGATCGAGTTCGGGAAAGGGGGGATTCGGAAGAGAAGCTCACTGCGGGTCTCCTGGCGGTCGAGAGGAGGTTCGGGGAGGACCGGAGCCTGCGGGACGGCGGCGAGATGTGGCGTCCATGGCGTAGAAGACCGGCGAAGGCGACGGCTGTCGTGGCGTCCCTTCTCGATTCGTTGTAGGGGGAGGCGAGGTAGAGGGTGGTGCTGCTGCTGGAGCTCCCCTCCCGCGACGGCGACGACAATGGTCGTGGCAATGGCGACGACGCGCGGCGTCAACGACGGGCGACGGGCGCGATGACTCTGGGTGCGAGCGGCGCATAGAGGGGCAAGGGCGCACGAGGGATGGAAGTGAGGAACGGCTAGGGTTTGTAGGAGCGAGGACCGGCCTTATAGGCACCGGGGTCGCCGGGGGCGCCGCCGGATGGCTGCCACGGCGACGGCCGCGGCCGTGGCGGCCATTGGGTGTGGCCACGACCTCCGCCCCTGTAGCAAGCGAGTGGGGAGGGTTAGCTGGGCCAGCGTTGTGGCCTAGTGGGCCCAAGGCCCAAGGGGGAGGACGGTTCCTTTTAGTTTTAGTTTTGTTTTGTTTTCCCCTTATTTATTTTTCTGTCTTACATTTATTATTTTCTTTTTCATTTTGTTTTAGCTAACAAATGTAACTTGTAAAATGTGGGACTTGGCCACATAAATAACTTGCATCATCTAGCACTTCCAGAAGCTAGTTTGGGAAGCTTTTGAGTTTGTTTGAATTTTTCATAAATGGAAAGGCATTTAATTATTTGTTAACGCCACAGTTTTAATTATTTTAGTGCAAGTAAACCTTTTATAAAAATATGGTTTCTTCACCAATATTACCTATGAATTATTTGTCACATTTTGTATTTTTTTGTATTGACATTTGAAAACTTTTATTTTTTACTTTATTTAAAATTTGAATTTGAACCGGTTTCGAACCAACGCGAGTTTTACAATAGTAACTGTGGTGACATGGCATCATTAATAGATGATTACTGTAGATTAATTATCCGGGCGTTACAGTTATACTCATAATATCTATTCTAACAATCATTAGATACCAACTGTTCTCATATCAACTCTAACAATAACATGTGTTGTCATAAAAATCTAGAAAATGAGAGGAACATATAGCAATGATGTGGTTATAGACATACTATATATTCGAAATTTGTAACAATGAACAGGCAGTCGTATTCTTAAGGTAAAGATGAGATGAGATAGAACAATTACACGACGATAGATTCCTCCAGTATAGGCAGCCAATCTGTGCATCGATCACATAAACGATGCCATCATGCACTATAGCATCAGGCATAAGTGTTAGGTAAAGAGGATCGGCGATGAGCCATAACCAAGTATGGCGACCGGATTTCAGATAGACTAATCCCATGTTGAACATGGCAATGAGCTTGTAATCCACGTAGTCTTCTGATGGTGTGGGCACTTCGTAGATTACAACCTTCAGCAAACAGAGGTCGAGCCAAAAGCTCGACACGTCTCGTGCGTAGTAGGCAGGAGTGTCCGGCAGGGTGATATCTCGCTGGGTGTAGATATCCACGAGGTGCCACGGACTACCAGATTAGTGGATGAGGACGATCCAGTTGGCCTTCATGCCTGCCTAGTAGTGGCCGCGCATGAAGGATAGGTGGATGGGTAGTGGTAGCATGTCGAGGGGCACCACGGCAACCACCGTAGGATTGTCAAGTCGGTGTCTGGGCCACCCGCGAGGATCGGGCATGAGCAAGCAGGGTGTCTTGAAAAGAGCCGGTCGGTTGCAGACGAGTAGATGGTACAAAGACACAGAGCATGCGACCAGACGAACGGTGCTGAGTAGGTCCATACGATTACAGATCTGCTCCAAGAGAACATCGGGGAGGGAATTCCAATCGTGGCTCTGCGTGTCAGTCGGTTCTGTCATTGGGGTTTTCGATGCCTACGAGCCAGCGGGGAAGTGGATTCGGGCGGGCGAGCGACGAAGCTTCTCCTCGTGTGGCTGAGCAGTGAGCGGGGGGATATGGTATGCGCGAGCTACCAAGGAAGATAGCGCGGGCGGGCGTGCAGAGAGCGGGGGGGTATGGTGTGCGGCCGCGGCCGACAATGGGAAAGAGAGGGGGAAGAAGAGTGGAAGACGGGCAAGAAAGTGCATTAAATCTCAATTCTACTACTACTACCAATATATACCGTCCTTCGGAGTGTAAATAGTTACACCGATGACATATGTGTCTACCACAAGAGGGCCCATGTGTCAGTTAATGGAGGACAGAAGCGTGCTCTACTGGGTAAGGATGATTTAGTAACACCAACACGCTGGTTCAGCTTATTAATTAAGTGGCCCGTCTGCTGCAACGTGTATTGTCACTTCACTGCGAAGACTAGTTGAATAGTTCTCTCTGACCAAGATGGGGAATAATGGATCGCGAAGACTTCCTTTCTACATTATCCCTATGCTTCTACGCTCACTTCACTCATTTTGCTCCGTACGTAGTCACTTGTTGAAATATTTAGAAAGACAAATACTCCATATTTGGGAACAGAGGGAGGATTTTACTCTGGATTTGGAAATAGAGGGAGGATTTTACTCCGTATTTGGGAACAGAGGTAGTATCACCATTTGGAGGGAACAGAGGAAGCTTGAAATATGAACATGTCAATGGGAGGGAGTAAGCCCCATGCATGCATGTATGCATGCAACATGCAACACTCACACGTACACATGGACGCACGCAACACTCACGCACCCATGCGGCACACAGCACACGACGTAACACACACGCTCACGTTCAAGTGCTCAACCTACTCCCTACGTCCGTGAAAGACTATACATTTAGAGATTTACACATTGACCAGGGCATAATTAACGCACAAAAGTAGCAGACTTATGTGTGCATGCGACCATTGAGAGTAGAAGATTAAATGAAGCTCATTGCATGCTGTAATTAAGGATAGACATGTAGCCTATACCTAGAGAACAAGTTGGTGCATTAGTAAATCAATGTCGATTTAGATTAAAGGCTAAATGCATTGGAAATGTAGATGTACTACACTCTTTGTTTTTTAGCTTATTTCTTTGCTCTGCCAACTGATAGGTGGGACCCAGAAACCAGGTGACAATTTAACCAGTCAACAAAGTGCCACGTCGACTACGTGGCCGGTCAATACGGTGCAGTACGGTGCTCTACGATGAGCTAGTGATCGTATAATCACTACAAAACTATAGATAGTGACTGTAAATAGCGTATTGTTACATACGTTGACTGCCAGTGTATTTTTCTTGTTTCAAATTAAGCCATATTAACCGGAAAGGATGTAGTATGGACTAGTACTAGTACTGCTTTGCTGTGTCCCGTCAACTCGCCGAACGAGGAGAAGCTTGCTTACTACGCCTCTCCCTCGCCCACACGTGCGGTGGTTCGCAGGACGAGGTGAGGCTTTTGACTACAACACCCTCTCCCTCTCCCTCGTGGTGGACGTGCAACAGTTCAATCGGTGTAAGATTGCCAGAAGCATAATGTGTATTGTAGTATCATCATTGTTGGACCTTCTGAAGAGGCGAAGACCGAAGTGCAACTTTCACACGAGTACGAACTGTTGAACCTCCCGAAGAGGCAAAGAGCCAAGCGCAAAGTTTTATAGGAGTTGTCGTCCTAGTAGGAGCGTACTATGATACGTCTCCAACGTATCTCTAATTTTTTATTGTTCCATGTTATTATTTATGATGTTTTGGATGTTTAAGGAACTTTGTTATACACTTTTATATTATTTTTGGGACTAACCTATTAACCCAAAGGCCCAGTCCAGATTGCAGTTTTTTGCCTATTTCAGGGTTTTACAGAAAAGGAATATCAAACGGAGTCCAAACGGAATGAAACCTTCGGGAGAGATATTTTTGGAGCGATATCTTCACGGGAAACTTGAGAACCACGGAATAGGGCACACGTGGCGTCCACGAGGGTGGGGTGCGCCCCCCTCCTACATGGCGTGCCCCCTGCCTCGTGGGCCCCACGTTGGTCCCCCAATGCCCTCCTTCCTCCTATATATATCCATATACCACGAAAACATCAGGAGAGGAGAAAAAACCCTAATTTCACCGCCGCAACCTTCTGTTCTCGTGAGATCCCATCTTGGGGCCTGTTCCGGAGCTCCGCCGGAGGAGGGATCTACCACGGAGTGCTTCTACATCAACACCATCGCCTCACCATGAGTTGTGAGTAGTTTACCACAGACCTTCGGGTCCATAGTTAGTACCTAGATGGCTTCTTCTCTCTCTTTGGATCTCAATACCAAGTTCTCCTCGGTCTTCGAGGAGATCTATTCGCTGTAATCTATTTTTGCGGTGTGTTTGTCGAGATCCGATGAATTGTGGGTTTATGATCAAGATTATCTATGAGAAATGTTTGGTTCTTTTCTGAATTCTTTTATGTATGATTAAAATATCCTTGCAAGTCTCTTCGAATTATTGGTTTGGTTTGGCCTACTAGATCTTTAGTTCTTGCAATGGGAGAAGTGCTTGGCTTTGGGTTCAATCTTGCGGTGTCCTTTCCCAGTGACAGTAGGGGCAGCAAGGCACGTATTGTATTGTTGCCATCGAGGATAAAAAGATGGGGTTTATATCATATTGCTTGAGTTTATCCCTCTACATCATGTCATCTTGCTCAAGGCGTTACTTTGTTCTTATGAACTTAATACTCTAGATGCATGCTGGATAGCGGTCGATGTGTGGAGTAATAGTAGTAGATGCAGAATCATTTCGGTCTACTTGTCACAGATGTGATACCTATGTATAATGATCATGCCTAGATGTTCTCATAAGTATTTGCTTTTCTATCAATTGCTCGACAGTAATTCGTTCACCCACCGTAGAATTATGCTATCATGAGAGAAGCACTAGTGAAACCTATGGCCTCGGAGTCTATTCTCAACATATCAAAGATTGCAATACCTATATGTATCCTTGTATCGTGCCTAGCTAGGGGCGTTAAACGATAGCGCTAGTTGGGAGGCAACCCAATTTTATATTTTTCATTTTTGCTTCTGTTTAGGAATAAATATTGCATCTAGCTTTTGTTTAGATGTGGTATTGTGTTTTAATTAGTGTTTGTGCCAAGTATAACCTTTGGGAAGATTTGTGTGAAGTTTATATGATCTTGCTGTAAAAAACAGAATCGTTGGCGCTCACTAGAATAGTCACCAGATTTTACTAGAGTGTGCTATTGTGAGGACCGGTCCTTCAGTAAAATAATTACCGGAAGGCCGACCTTTTTATTGAACCAGCGAGGAATATTATTACCTGCTGGCGGACAATACCTTGATACAGAATTCCAGTACACTGAATATTATAGAAGGTTGAGCTGGGGGGGTTGCTCAACAATTTTTATTACAAGCGCGCCAATATAATACATAAAGACGGATATGACACAAGGCAGGGTGGCATACTACTAACTCGTAATAAAAGGTGGTGGAATATGTCACAGTGGCGTGGGTGATGTGACTCCGAAATATTACAGCTCATCGAGCATCGGAGTGAAACTCGATGAATTTATTTGGTGGTAGGCGGAAGCGGTTATAAAACAGTGATCAACTCCAGGATCGCAAGGGACTGACTGGGACTCCGCTAAGCGCCGGACTCGCTATCAAATTGCTCATCCATGAGATCGCCTTCGTCCACATCTGGCCAAATCAACAAGCCAAGTGAGTACTTTGAATGTACTCGCAAGACAATTCGGACTTAAGATATAACAAATGCCAACATGATGCATACGAGTATTCCAGCAAAAAAGCGACCGGAATAAAATATTAATGTGTTGTATGCAATGATAGAAGTCGGGCGGTAATCCTCCCGAAATCCATAAGATAAATATAAGGAGACCAAACGAGTGTCTGAGTGAGGCCTCGTATGAAAAATAATTAAATGACAGGATGCCATAGTCGGGCGTCTGAGTGACACCACATAAAGGGCTTATAGTAAAATAAATAACAAGAATGCCTCAGTCAGACGTCTGAGCGACATCGAATAAAGGGCTTATAAATAAAAAGAATGCCACAGTCGGACGTCTGAGCGACATCACATAAAGGGCTTACAAATAGAAAGAATGCCACAGTCGGACGTCTGAGCGACATCGCATAAAGGGCTTGTAAATAGAAAGAATGCCACAGTCGGACGTCTGAGCGACATCACATAGAGGGCTTATAAATAGAAAGAATGCCACAGTCGGACGTCTGAGCGACATCACATAAAGGGCTTATAAATAGAAAGAATGCCACAGTCGGACGTTTGAGCGACATCACATAAAGTGCTTATAAATAGAAAGAATGCCACAGTCGGACGTCTGAGCAACATCACATAAAGGGCTTATAAATAACAATATAAGAATGATGAAATACTTCTGAAAATAAATCAATACTGAGATAGTTGGTGAGTTCATCTACCAAATGAACTTGACAAAAACACTACTCTGGTTACCAACAAGAATATACTAGAGACGGTCACCGGGTTGACGTGAAGATTGACCCTAGGCCATAAACATGGCTACTGAAGGAATTTAACTCTGGAGAGCTTGTACCATTAACTAATAGCCAACGGGTTCTACTAGCCACGTGGGCTAGTCCCGTCTACGGTGTTTTAGTAGAAACCCAACTAACCAGTACACACCCATTTAACATCCTGTCATCCGGAATCACCCGCAACGACATTCACGGAAAACTTTAAGATGGGGAGGCTACAACCTTGAATAGCATGGGATCAAATTTATATATGCGCGCTCTAAGGGGTGCCCCCCTGTCGGTCCCAACCGGAAACACCCATGCCCCCTGAACGGATGACGCGCTTTAATCCAGGGCCATGGAACCCTCATCCCGGCCCCTCTACTTGGTGTGTACTCGGGAAGTGGTTTACAACTGACTAGACCGTAATCCCAACGGACGGCCTATGATAATACCGGAAAAAGAGGCGAACGGAATCATGACGTGATCTCCGTTGATACCGAGTTAATAAACTGCTGGCATGCTCCAACAATACCAGCATTCCACCGATCATGTCACCACATGATCGAGGTAGTTCAAACATTGTCATTCGGGCTCACCCGGAACTTGCTTGCATGAAATATAACCATACACATATGCTTATATGACCATGCTTATGAGAAGAACTACTCGAGCAAACATGCAACACACTCATCATATCAAAGGTTCAAACATGCTTGCCTGGTTCTGAAAAGTCGGAGCCTAACTCGATGTGGTTCGCGTCTCCGTCACGGCCTCCGGTATATATGTATTCGAACAAAATACATACTAACATAAATACTGCGCGTGCAAATAAAGTTGCTCCAAAAATTTCCACATAAATATGATAAAAAACTAGGCAGAAAACTAAAGAGGACAGAAAAAGAATCAACTCAAAATCATTTTTAGTTTAAAAGATATTAGAGTTTCTGTCCAGGGACCCATCTGTAATGAAACAGAAATGTTCCAGGGGTTAGAACAAAAAACAGCAAAGCGAACCGGTACGCAGTACGTCAACCGCAGAGGGGAGACGTATTTTGCCGAATGCGCTTACAGAAAACGATTCGGAGGGGAGAGATGAGAGGCTGACAAGGGGCCCCACTTGTCAGGTTTGAAAACTGGAAACAGAGCCGTGCTAGCGCCGGTGCTGCGGTGATCACTGGCATCGATCCACGGCGAGTTAGGGGAGGGGAGAGGTACGTACGGCTTCTCGGTGGTCTTCCACGTCGAACGGTGGTGGAGTTGGGTGTCGGCGAGTCCCACGTCGACGACGACCCTGTCTCCGGCGGACGGCGGCTCGGGTGGTCGTGGACCTCGTCGGGGAGGGCTCCTGGGATGAAATTGAAGTGGGGGTTAGGTTTAGGTGGGTGCCAGGGTGCTACGCTCGGGTCCACGGCGGCGAAGAGGCTCTCACCGGAGTGAAAGAAGCTGGAGCCCGAGGCGGAGGTAGCTGGCCGGAGTTGGGGAAGAAGGTCCCCTCGAGGCTCTTCCAGAGGTTGGGCATGGTCTAGGGGGTAGTGAAGGTGTGTGTGCTCGAGCACGAGCTCGGGGGTGCCTTATATAGGCGGCTCGAGGTGGCTGCCGTGAACGGATAAGTCCGGCGAGTCGGTTACGGTGTTGCAGTGGTCGGATGGCGGAGTTAGGGGCTTGAGCATCATCTAGGAGCTGTAGGGGTTCCATTCCCGCACCTAACTCAGCAGAAGAGATGGAGTTACGGGCTGTCCTCGACAGAACAGCCGCGCGGCACGGCGTCGGCAGAAAACATGCTCTGCGCGCGCCAGGCCACGGCGACGGCGTGCCAGGCGTGTGCTAGCACTGGTAATGGACACGCGGAGTGCTGGGGTGGTTTGGGCGGCGCTAAATGGCGTCGAGCTGCGGTGGTTGCTTCTGTCAGCCGCCACGGGCGGCGCTGTTGCCGTGGCAGTCGCCGGTGCGGTCGGGCCAGAGCACCACCGACGCCCAGAAGCGGCCAAGCGAGCGTGCGGCGACTGGATAAGAAGAAGGAGCAGTGCAGCGTCGAGCCAAGGGGGTACTGGCGATGTTTTGTCGCTGCGCCGGATGAAACTGACGAAACTGACGAACTGTCTGTCGATTGTTTCAGTTAACAGTTGACAGTACAGTGCATGCAATGTGTTTGATGAAATGATTCTAGCATGTGTGCAATGTTCCTGGGGCTGATTTTTGGTGGAGTGGCCTCTTGATGTATCTAGAGGTTGCCTGATTTTTCACAAAATTTTTGGAAGAAGATAAATATGAATTTCACCAAATTTTGCAAATCTGGTCCAAACTTGTACTAGGTGAAATTTGAAAATTTTGAACTGTGGACCAGTGGAACAAGATGGATCTAGGTTGTGGGTACTAAGGACTATTTAGGAGAGTTGGTTTGGAGTCAAATAACTAAATGGAAATGGTGGCTCCATTGTCAATCACCAAGGTCCACTATAAAAGACAGAATTATTTTTGGAGTGAAATAAATAGGGGAAAAATCCAAATAAGGTCAAAACTTACTGGAATTCATGAGAGACTTGTCCTAAGAGGTGGAGAGGGTCTTGGAGAGAAATATTTCTGTTGGGGTCATGACAAGATGAAGGATGGAGAGGGAGTTAAGTCCAAGGTTAAACTTGAGAGTTTTTAAAGCAAGAAGGGGAGAATTCAAACAACCACTTTTGAAACTCAACTTGTGCTTGAGACAAACACAAGAGAAAATCTTCAAGGCCAAAAACCAAGCTTGAGAAGACACACAAAATTTGGCCAGAAGGGATTTTAGAAGGGCTTTAAGAGAAGATCAAACAACCCTCTTCCAAAAAGGCCAAAAGTTTGGAAGAAAAACCAACTCAAAAATTTGGGGTGTTACAACATCTACCCCCTTAGGACATATCTCGTCCCCGAGATTTCAGCTGATCCTCAAATAGGTGTGGATGTTCTGTCCGAAGGAAATCTTCCCTTTCCCATGTTGCCTCATCCTCTGTGTGATTACTCCACTGAACCTTGAGAAATTTAATAGTTTTCTGACGGGTCCTCCTTTCAGACTCCTCCAAAATCTTCACTGTGTGTTCTCGGTAGGTGAGGTTTGGTTGTACATCAAGGTGTTAATGTGACACATGTTTCTCTGGGTTGCTTACACACTTCCGTAGTTGCGAGACGTGGAACACGTCATGGACGTCTGACAGATCCTTGGGAAGGTCCAGCTGATAAGCTACTGTGCCTCTCCGTGCAACTATACGGAAGGGTCCGATGAATCGTGGTGCTAGTTGCCCTTTGACTTTGAATCGTTGCACTCCTCTCATAGGTGACACACGCAAGTACACGTCTTCACCGGGTTCAAAACTTATTTCCCGATGCTTTTGATCGTAATAGCTCTTTTGTCGGCTTTGGGCGGTTTTGAGTCGATCACGTATTATTTTTACTCTCTCCTCGGCTTCCTTTAACATATCTGGGCCGAATATGCGACTGTCCCCTGTTTCCGACCAGTTTAATGGAGTACGGCATCTTCGTCCGTACAGGGCTTCGAAAGGTGCCATCTCCAGGCTAGCTTGGTAACTATTGTTGTATGGAAACTTGGCATATGGTAAGCTTTCCTCCCAACTAGTCCCATAGGTGAGGACACATGCCCTTAGCATGTCTTCGAGTATTCGATTTACTCATTCCGTTTGTCCTCCAGTCTGGGGCTGGTAAGCCGTACTGAACGTTAGTTGCGTTCCGAGGGCTTGCTGCAACTGATCCCAAAATTTGGAGACGAACTGAGTGCCTCTGTCAGATATTATAGTCTTAGGAACACCATGTAGGCATACTATCCGGGCGAGGTAAAGCTTGGCGAGATTTTGAGTGGTATGGGTTGTCTTGACTGGTATGAAATGTGCCACCTTGGTCAGTCTATCCGTGATGACCCATATGGCATCATTACCGTGTTGTGACCGTGGTAGTCCAACAATAAAATCCATTCCAATATCGTCCCCTTTCCATTATGGTATCTTGTTTGGCTGTAATAGCCCTGTGGGTTTCTGGTGCTCGGCTTTAATGCGTTGACATGAATCGCAGCATGCAATAAATGTGGCTATATCCCTCTTCATGCCGTGCCACCAAAATCTTTCCTGGATATCATTATACATTTTCGTACCTCCAGGGTGGATTGAGTATGGAGCGGTGTGGCTTTCTGCTAGAATTAGTTGTTTAAGGTCTTTGCTATTTGGTACGCAAAGTCTGTCCCCGAACCATTATATTCCTTCACTGTCTATGGTGAATTCCGAGGCCTTGCCCTGACTTACTTTTCTTTTTATCCCTTCGATGCCGGGGTGTCCATGCTGAGCCTTCTTTACTTGCTCAATTAGCGTAGGCTGTATTTCTAGCTTGGATATTTCGCCTTCTGTGACCATCATTAGGTTGAGTCTGGCGAATTCTTGCTGAAATTCGGGTCTCAGGTTCTGTATGCTGCCGCTGTTCGGGCTGGGGTTACGGCTGAGAGCATCTGCCACCATGTTTCCTTTTCCTGGGTGATAGTGGATACCAACGTCGTAATCTTTTACCAGTTCCAGCCAGCGTCGTTGTCGTAAATTGAGCTCTGGCTGTGTGAAAATATAGCTGAGGCTCTTGTGGTCCGTATATATTTCACAGCGATTTCCAAGCAAAAAGTGCCTCCATTCCTTGAGTGCATGAATGACTGCTGTCAACTCTAAATCGTGGGTAGGATAATTTTCTTCATGTTTTCGCAGTTGCCGGGAAGCGTAGGCGACTACTTTGCCTTCTTGCATCAGTACGCATCCAAGGCCTCTCCGGGATGCGTCGCAATATACTGCAAAGCTCTTGTGTATGTCTGGTACAATTAATACTGGGGCTGTTGTTAACCTATTTTTGAGCTCTTGGAAGCTTTTCTCACATGCTTCGGTCCACTCGAATTTCTTATCCTTCTTGAGTAGCTGTGTCATTGGTTTGGCTATGGTAGAAAATCCTTCAATAAACCTTCTGTAATATCCGGCCATACCGAGGAAACTGCGTATATCCGTTACACTGGCTGGTGACTTCCAGCCAAGTACAGCCTTGACTTTATCTGGGTCCACAGCAATTCCTTCTTGTGTTAATATGTGTCCTAGGAAACCCACTTGTCTCAACCAAAATTCACATTTGCTGAATTTGGCGTAAAGTTGGTGTTTCCTTAATTCTCCCAGTACAATGCGGAGGTGTTCAGCATGTTCTTCCGGTGTCTTTGAATATACCAAGATATCATCAATAATTACCACCACAAATTTGTCCATGAATTTCATAAATACTTTGTTCATGATGTGGACGAAATATGCGGGAGCGTTGGTCATTCCAAACGGCATTACTGTAAATTCATAAAGTCCGTATCTTGAGGTGAATGCTGTCTTTGGAATATCTTCAGTCCGTACTTTCAGTTGATGATAACCTGACCTTAAGTCAACTTTTGAGAAAACCTTGGCTTGCGCGAGCAGGTCAAATAAATCATTTATCCGTGGCATCGGATATTTGTTCTTGATTGTGACCATGTTGAGCGCTCGGTAGTCTATACACAACCTGATGGTCCCATCCTTCTTTTTGGCAAATAATACTGGCGAACCTCAAGGTGAGGAGCTGGCCCGTATAAATCCTTTGTCTAGAAGTTCCTTTATTTGCTTCTTTAATTCAACCAACTCGGATGGTGCCATTCTGTATGGTTTCTTATATATGGGGGTGGTTCCCGGTGCTAGCTCAATAATGAATTCTATTTTTCTGTCTGGCGGCATGCCTGGTAATTCCTCGGGAAATACGTCCGGAAATTCATATACAACTGGAACCTTGCTTAACTCACATGTATCAACTTTGTTTAATTTTGGTTGTCGCGACACTGGTTTTTCCTGGGCTGCGACTCTTATTGTTTTTCCATGATGATGAGTAAGAATCACTGTCCTATTGAAGCAGTCGATAAATCCTTTATTGGTGGTTAACCAATCCATTCCCAGGATAACATCCAGTCCTTTGTTTTCCAACACGATGAGGTTTGCGTGAAACTTTAATCGCTCAATATCAATGGTCAAACCTTGGCAGTAATTCTGAGTGATCTGCTTACTTCCAGGGGACTTGATGGTCATTGATTTTCCCAAGGGAAGCATTGAAAAACCATGTTGCAACGCAAAACTCTTCGAAATGAACGAATGAGAAGCTCCAGAATCAAACAAAACCGTGGCAGGTATTGTGTTGACAGGAAACGTACCGAGTACGATATCTGGGGCATCCTGTGCTTGCTCCTTGGTCACATGGTTCAGGTGGCCTTTCCTGTGATTGTTATTGGGGTTGAAATTGTTACGCTTGGGCGCAGAATTGTTTCCGTTGCTGTTAGGCTTCGGTGCCGAGTTTCTTGGCTTTGGGCACTGTTTAGCATAGTGTCCCTCTTCTCCACATGCGTAGTAGGTAACACCAGGGCGATAGGTGAAATCCTTGTCTCTTGCATGAAAATTCTTATTTGGACGTGTGTCATTGGTCGTGGGTCAGTTCGCCCCATTTCTCTGAAAATTTACCTTATTCTTGTTGTTGCGGGGGTGGTTGGTCTGATCCCTTTATCTCTTGCGGATGTCTTCCAGACTGCGACGTTCATTTTCCAATGTTATGGCTTTGTCTACCAGTGTCTTGAAATCTGGAAAAGTGTGTACGACTAACTGGCATTTTAGTGCTGGTGCCAGTCCGTCCAGGAATGTCTCCATCTTTTTATTTTCCGTCATTCGCTCTTCGTTGGCATAACATGATAATTGCGCAAACTGACTGTTGTATTCCTATACTGTCATGCCTCTTTGCTTGAGGTCATCAAATTCTCTTTTCTTGATCTTCATAATACTCTTAGGGATGTGTGCCCCACGAAAGCCTTCCTTGAAATCTTCCCAGGTGATATTATTTATGTCGGGATGCATAAGCAGGAAATTTTCCCACCATGACGCGGCTGCTCCAGTAAGGTAATGTGGTGCGTACAGTACTTTTTACCGATCTGAGCATTGTGCCACAATTAATTTTCTTTCAACATCTCGAAGCCAATCATCGGCCTCAAGAGGTTTGTCTGTGTGCGAAAATGTTGTTGGACGTGTCTTCTGAAATTCAGACAATTTTGAGTGCGGTTGGTATGGCTCGCGGTGATTTCCCATGTTAATGACATGGTTCATCATTTCTTGGTGTTGTTGCTGACTTTGCTCGTAAAGGCGCCACACTTGCGAAAATGTCGTCTCACTGCCCTGCTGACTTGACTGCCCCTGTGAGAAATTGTTGTTTATCTGTGTGTCATAGTTTTCTTCCGGCGGACTTGGCACGGAACGTGTCCAGGGACGAGTCATTTCTTACTCTGGGGTAATAAAGCAGAAAACTTGAGAAGAACCGAGCAGCAAAATAAACCAAGATTTTGCAAAAGCGATCAAACACGAGCCCGATTTTTTTTTTTTGAAATAAACAGGTTGATTGCGCACGGAGAAGGGCTGCTAGAACATATTTTACACGTCGGTTCTAATTATACATACGTCACTCAGGATGTGTGTACACATCCTGACATGTTATTTAGAACTAGTGCACAGCTCCAAGATCCTACATGATGAGCAAACAGACTACTCCCATCAACCTATTTTACATAACACACAAATATTACAAGCGAGCGCGGTGCGTCGCGGAATAACGCGCTAGTCGGAGATGTTGAAGATTTCCCTCGTCCTGCCGAGGGTAAGGCCCAGTGGTGCTGGAGACTCAACTTCCTCCTCACTGATGGGCTCCAGGCGTGGAGTAAGTGTACGAGGTGTCGAAGCAGGTGCAGCAGGCGGTGCAACTCTGACTGGAGTAGGAACAATGACTTGGTCGAACTCCTCAGTGGTAGCCAGACGGTGAGCAGTGGCTAAGATGGATGGTACATAGGATGCGGCGGACGAGACAAATGTCATTGGTAGTGCAATATGGAGCAGCTCCCTCCTGTTGGCGGAGCCACTCTGGACCAACTCCATACGGGTGGCCACCAGGTCGTCCACCAGATTATCAAAGGCTGCCTCAAGTGCCTTGAGGTATTCAACCATTGATTCAATGGCTTCGTCACGCTCCCCATTTGCGCATGCAAATGCGTAGTGACACGTATATGGCACGTGGCATGGGAGGTAACGGAAGCGACGAGTCTTCATCGAAGGAAGAATGTCCCGGAGACGAGCTATCGCCTCACGGGCAGCCATCTGCATGGCATGCCTCTCCGTAGGCATGGCTCTGCCCACAAATCGAAGGCGGCGCGCTTCAGAGCGCCCACCTTTGAAGTGTACCACAGCCTGATGCATAGACACGCTATCGTTGAGCTTGTGACGGTAGAGTGTAAACTCGGGACGAGTGGATGGCCCGGTCGCAACTTTGGTGTTGGCGAAGAGGAGCTTGACAAACCCCTCAGGAATGTTGGCGAACACGTGCGCATCACAGTCGTTGCTGGCCATCTACAAAAGTAGACAAAAATTCCGAATAGTCAGGCCATAAATTTATGCTGACCAACCGAAAATTGCTACAGATGTAAAAATGTTGAAAAGCAAATTTTTCGCTAATAACCAATTAGCGAGCGCACCTAGTGACTTCCTACAGTCAGCCTGGCTCTGATACCAAGGTTGTCAGGACCGGTCCTTCAGTAAAATAATTACCGGAAGGCCAACCTTTTTATTGAACCAGCGAGGAATATTATTACCTGCTGGCGGACAATACCTTGATACAGAGTTCCAGTACACTAAATATTATACGAGGTTGAGCTGGGGGGTTGCTCAACAATTTTTATTACAAGCGCGCCAATATAATACATAAAGGCGGATATGACACAAGGCAGGGTGGCATACTACTAACTCGTAATAAAAGGTGGTGGAATATGTCACAGTGGCGCGGGTGATGTGACTCCGAAATATTACAGCTCATCGAGCATCGGAGTGAAACTCGATGAATTTATTTGGTGGTAGGCGGAAGCGTTTATAAAACAGTGATCAACTCCAAGATCGCAAGGGACTGACTGGGACTCCTCTAAGCGTCGGACTCGCTATCGAATTCCTCATCCATGAGATCGCCTTTGTCCACATCTGGCCAAATCAACAAGCCAGGTGAGTACTTTGAATGTACTCGCAAGACAGTTCGGACTTAAGATATAACAAATGCCAACATGATGCATACGAGTATTCCAGCAAAAATGGGACCGGAATAAAATATTAATGTGCTGTATGCAATGATAGAAGTCGGGCGGTAATCCTCCCGAAATCCATAAGATAAATATAAGGAGACCAAACGAGTGTCTGAGTGACGCCTCGTAGGAAAAATAATTAAATGATAGCAGGCCACAGTCGGGCGTCTGAGCGACACCACATAAAGGGATTATAGTAAAATAAATAACAAGAATGCCTCAGTCGGACGTCTGAGCGACATCGCATAATGGGCTTATAAATAAAAAGAATGCCACAGTCGGACGTCTGAGCGACATCACATAAAGGGCTTATAAATAGAAAGAATGCCACAGTCGGACGTCTGAGTGACATCACATAAAGGGCTTATAAATAACAATATAACAATGATGAAATACTTCTGAAAATAAATCAATACTGAGATAGTTGGTTAGTTCATCTACCAAATGAACTTGACAAAAATACTACTCTGGTTACCAACAAGAATATACTAGAGACGGTCACCGGGTTGACGTGAAGATTGACCCTAGGCCATAAACATGGCTACTGAAGGAATTTAACTCTGCAGAGGGTGTACCATTAACTCATAGCCAACGGGTTCTACTAGCCACGTGGGCTAGTCCCGTCTACGGTGTTTTAGTAGAAACCCAACTAACTAGTACACACCCATTTAATATCATGTCGTCCGGAATCACCCGCGACGATATTCACGGAAAACTTTAAGAAGGGGAGGCTAGAACCTCAAATAGCATTGGATCAAATTTATATATGCGCGCTCTAAGGGGTGCCCCCCTCTCGGTCCCAACTGGAAACACCCATGCCCCCTGACCGGATGATGGGCTTTAATCCAGGGCCATGGAACCCTCATCCCGACCCCTCTACTTGGTGTGTACTCGGGAAGTGGTTTACAACTGACTAGACCGTAATCCCAACGGACGGCCTATGATAGTACCGGAAAAAGAGGCGAACGAAATCACGACGTGATCTCCGTTGATACCGAGTTAATCAACTACTGGCATGCTCCAACAATACCATCATTCCACCCATCATGGCACCACATGATCGAGGTGGTTCAAACATTGTCATTCGGGCTCACCCGGAACTTGCTTGCATGAAATATAACCATACACATATGCTTATATGACCATGCTTATGAAAAGAACTAGTCGAGCAAACATGCAACACACTCATCATATCAAAGGTTCAAACATGCTTGCCTGGTTCTAAAAAGTCGGAGCCTAACTCGGTGTGGTTCGCGTCTCCGTCACGGCCTCCGGTATCTATGTATTCAAACAAAATACATACTAACATAAATACCGCGCGTGCAAATAAAGTTTCTCCAAAAATTTCCACATAAATATGACAAAAAACTAGGCAGAAAACTAAAGAGGACAGAAAAATAATCAACTCAAAATCATTTTTAGTTTAAAAGATATTAAAGTTTCTGTCCAGGGACCCATCTGCAATGAAACAGAACAATTCCAGGGGCTAGAACAGAAAATAGCAAAGCGAACCGGTACGCAGTACGTCAACCGTAGAGGGGAGACGTATTTTGCCGAATGCGCTTACAGAAAACGATTCGGAGGGGAGAGATGAGAGGCTGACAAGGGGCCCCACTTGTCAGGTTTGAAAACTGGAAACAGAGCCGCGCCAGCGCCGGTGCTGTGGTGATCGCCGGCGTCGATCCACGGCGAGTTAGGGGAGGGGAGAGGTATGTACGGCTTCTCGGTGGTCTTCCGTGTTGAACAGTGGTGGAGTTGGGTGTCAGCGAGTCCCACGTCGACGGCGACCCTGTCTCCGGCGGACGGCGGCTCGGGTGGTCGTGGACCTCGTCGGGGAGGGCTCCTGGGATGAAATTAAAGTGGGGGTTAGGTTTAGGTGGGTGCCAGGGTGCTACGCTCGAGTCCACGGCGGCGGAGAGGCTCTCACCGGAGTGAACGAAGCTGGAGCCCGAGGCGGAGGTAGCTGGACGGAGTTGGGGAAGAAGGGCCCCTCGAGGCTCTTCCAGAGGTTGGGCGTGGTCTAGGGGGGTAGTGAAGGTGTGTGTGCTCGAGCACGAGCTCGGGGGTGCCTTTTATAGGCGGCTCGAGGTGGCTGCCGTGAACGGATAAGTCCGGCGAGTCGATTACGGTGTTGCAGTGGTCGGACGGCGGAGTTAGGGGCTTGAGCATCATCTAGGAGCTGTAGGGGTTCCATTCCCGCACCTAACTCAGCAGAAGAGATGGAGTTACGGGCTGTCCCCGACGGAACGGCCGCGCGGCACAGCGATGGCAGAAAACGTGATCTGCACGTGCCAGGCCACGATGACGGCGTGCCAGGCGTGTGCTGGAACTGGTAACGGACACGCGGAGTGCTAGGGTGGTTTGGGTGGCGCTAAACAGCGTCGAGCTGCGGTGGTTGCTTCTGTCAGCCGCCACGGGCGGCGCTGTTGTCGTGGCAGTCGCCGGTGCGGTCGGGCCAGAGCACCACCGACGCCCAAAAGCGGCCAAGCGAGCGTGCGGCGACTGGATAAGAAGAAGGAGCAGTGCAGCGTCGAGCCAAGGGGGTACAGGCGATGTTTTGTCGCTGCGCCGGATGAAACTGACGAAACTAACGAACTGTCTGTCGACAGTTTCAGTTATTAGTTGACAGTACAGTGCATGCAGTGTGTTTGATGAAATGATTCTGGCATGTGTGCAATGTTCCTGGGGATGATTTTTGGTGGAATGGCCTCTTGATGTATCTAGAGGTTGCCTGATTTTTCACAGAATTTTTGGAAGAAGATAAATATGAATTTCACCAAATTTTGCAAATCTGGTCCAAACTTGTAGTAGGTGAAATTTGAAAATTTTGAACTATGGACCAGTGGAACAAGATGGATCTAGGTTGTGGGTACTAAGTACTGTTTAGGAGAGTTGGTTTGGAGTCAAATAACTTAATGGAAATGGTGGCTCCTTTGTAAATCACCAAGGTCCACTATAAAAGACAGAATTATTTTTGGAGTGAAATAAATAGGGGAAAAATCCCAATAAGGTCAAAACTTACTGGAATTCATGAGAGAATTGTGCTAAGATGTGGAGAGGGTCTTGGAGAGAAATATTTCTGTTGGGGTCATGACAAGATGAAGGATGGAGAGGGAGTTAAGGTCAAGGTTAAACATGAGAGTTTTTAAAGCAAGAAGGGGAGAATTCAAACAACCACTTTTGAAACTCAACTTGTGCTTGAGCCAAACAACAGAGAAAATCTTCAAGGCGAAAAACCAAGCTTGAGAAGACACACAAACTTTGGCCAGAAGGAATTTTAGAAGGGCTTTAAGAGAAGATCAAACAACCCCCTTCCAAAAAGGCCAAAAGTTTGGAAGAAAAACCAACTCAAAAATTTGGGGTGTTACAGCTATTTAGTTGATTCTTTCTGCAGATGATAAATAGATAAATTCCTCACATTTACCAATTTATTTCAATTTTTTTGGAGTTACAGAAGTATGCGAAAGTTACAGATTACTACAGACTATTCTGTTTTGACAGATTCTATTTTTGTGTGTTGTTTGCTTATTTTGATGAATCTATGAGTAGTATAGGTGTGGGGAGCCCGACTCATAAGTCGTGATCACCGAATGCACATGTACAATGATCCCAGAGATCAATGCTCACTTAACACACAGAAGCAGAATAACAAGAGTCTTACATCCATACATACCGTATTACACAAATATGACCATTATGGTCAAGTCTTGAGTAAATCATTGCAGCGGAAATATTCAATGACAACTTGGACCCATGCCATCTTCCTTAACCCTACAGGCATTCTGACTGGGAAGCGTCCTAGCTCGCATGCTCGTCACCAAGAAATCTTCATCATATCATGTTTTCTCCTGCCTGGCCAATAAAATAACTAGTGGCAAGCCAATGAGTACTTTGAATGTACTCGCAGGCAACCCAAGTGTGATGACAGAATAATTATGCAAGGCTCTACCGCTAAATTGGCAGTTTTGCGGAAAGCTAGTTTTTCATATGCAAGTATGATCAACATATAACATGGACATGCATATGTCTGCAACAAGTATCTGGAGGTTTCAGACATCAATATCGAGAAAGAGTCATGAACAACTCTTGCTCACGCTCATCGTGACTTTCTCACAATCACATCAACAGATTCACCCAAGCCGTGTTGTTTTCCAGAAACTTATGCACATAGTCTAAGTAGCACAACCCAACTGTCCTTGACCGTGGACACGGCTATTCGAATAGTTTGACACTCTGCAGAGGTTGCACACTTTACCCACAAGATCCGGGGAACTTCCGTGTCATCCACGACCCGCAGTACCTCAAGTACCCGGGGTAAGCACCCGATCACTATCTTTCCCTAGACGACACTAACACAGAGTCCACTCGAATGGTAGCAACCCCCGTGCCCCACATTTCACATCTTAAGATTTTGGAGCCTCGCTCCCATATTCATCACATACCACAAGCACGGGGTACCAACGGTGTGTCCGGTGCCCTGTAAAGACAATCATGGCCACCTATCCAAGCACGACCCCGTCCCGAGAGTGACCTCATGTCACCCCCGTCACTAGTAATGCGGGCACCATGCTAGTATCAACCTAGGTAATCAACAATGCCCTTTCCCATAAAAGGGTAGAGTGGCTGCGCATGTTTGGTTGGGACGGTAGTCACACATAAATCTAATCCATCTCTGTAAACAACACTTTCATCAAGCCTCGGTACACTACTTATTCACCAAGTAGTGCCCTAGTTCCTCATCACCTCCCAGGGGCATTAGTGGCACCCACTGGGTTATCTGCAAGTATGCCTTACCACACTTGTTTCACTCAATGCATAACCCTGACCCATTTTGCGTAGCCAACTACTATAGCATATATCTATCTACTCCCCCCACATAACCCTCATAGGAAGGTAGGGTCATGTTTGATGCAAGTTTCAATAGTAAAGTAACAAAGGTACCAACCAAAATGGTCACCACCTCTACATGATTCCGATGCATTGGTAATAAGCTGCTATGAGACATGCATAAAAAGGGTTTCTCGAACATGGTCAAAGGGCTGCTTGCCTTGTCCTTCCAAGTCTTCAAACCTTCTGGTCCATCTCCGAGTACTCCGTTTATTTCGTCAACTAACGATGGAAACAATCATAATAAGCAACACAACAAGGCAAAAATAAAAGTGCTCTAAAAATAGGAGTTGGACTTTTCTAGGATACCTCTGGTCATGTGAGAAATGACCAAGGTGGTTTCGTAGGTATTGGATCAATGGATAGTTTGGAACATTTCAATATGATGGAATCAAGGGGTTTATGGATTTGAAAGGAGTGTACAGAAATATATTTTTGAATAATGAGCAAAGGCACCCATTTAACAAGTCATGATTTTAGAAGCATCTAGCAGTTGGTTTCACTGGATTTGGAGTTCAAATGAATTTCTTAGGATTTTGCAAAGTTGATAAATATGAAGAAATGGCTCATTATTTGGTGGGGTACAGAAAGTATTAATAAAAATGTTCCAAAACTAAGTTTGGATATGACAAGCACCTAGGAATTTGGACCACTGCATTTGGATCAAATTTGAGCTCTCTGTGATTTTCTAAAGTTCATCACAGAAATGGAATACTGACATTTGATAATTATTTGTGAAGGAAAAGTTTCTGGAAAAATGTGCATGTTGCACCAACAGGTAGATCAGGATTTTAGAAACTCCTACAAATTTGAATCATCAAATTTGGAGTTCATTTGAATTATTTATGGGTTTTTGAAGTTGACTGGAAATGCAAAAAAGAAAATGGAAAGGAGGGGGGGGGGTTATACCTATACTGCGTTTTGGGCGAAGTATAGCGCCGCAGCGCCCTGGGCTGGCCCAGCAGCACGGCCATAAGCACAGGGCCAGGCGACGTCGAAGGCGCCTTTGAGCCAGGCATCTTCACCGTAGGGACGCAGCTTCAACGGATGCGTCTCCACTTATGCGCGGGCCCAGCCTCTCGGTCGCTTACAAGCGGGCCCCGCCTGGCAGGCTCGTCTTTCTCCTCCCGCTCGAACAGAGGCGAGGTAGGGGAGGCAGGGCCGAGCGCTCGCCGGCGTGGCCCCATCGACTCGGGACGTCTCCGGCGACGCCCCGGCCACCGGAATGACCAGCGCGGAGAGGCGCATCCAGCCATCGGTAACACGCCTGCCGGGGAGGACCAGGTCCAGGAGAGCGTCGCCCGCGGCGGTCGTGGCTGACGGCTGATGTCTACTACACGCTTCTATTCCTGTAGACAGTGTTGGGCCTCCAAGAGCAGAGGTTTGTAGGACAGCATCAAATTTCCCTTAAGTGAGTAACCCAAGGTTTATCGAACTCAGGGAAGTGGAGGTTGAACATACCCCTTTCAAGCAACCCTACAATCGAGATACAAGAAGTCTCTTGTGTCCCCAACACACCTAATACACTTGTCAGATGTGTAGGTGCACTAGTTCGGCGAAGAGATGGTAAAATATGGATGATAGGAGTGGCAAAGCAAAGTAATATAAATCTGTAATAAAAAGTGCAGCAAGCAAACAAGTGGTAAACGTGAGCACAAATGGTATTGCAATGGTGGAAACAAGGCCTAGGCTTCATACTTTCACTAGTGGCAACTCCCAACAACATTGACATAGTCTAATCACATGATATTTCCTATAAAACGTGCAATGGAGACGCACTCGGAGGTCATTCCTTTGTGGTCAAGAGAGGACGAGAATTATGTAGGGCTACAAAAGCACACCTCAAAGTTCGTACTTCTCAATCTATGGATTTCCCAATGTCACCGCGGCCATCCAAAGAGAGTACCACAATCACCACAACATATCTCCAGGATAGTCAAAGATAAGCACCAAGAGACTCTCAATCTTCAATCAAGACACAAAAGAGGAAATCACTCATGAAAATATTCTTCTAATCCATGTCCAATAGACCGCTATCACCTTGGTCTCGGCGATTATACTAGATAAGGACAAGTGAGTACATCAATTCAATACATAGAGGAAGGGGAAATATCATGGGATCACCCTAGATTAACATAGCCTATGATCACAACGAAGATCACATCATGGGAGAGAGAGATAACCACATAGCTACACATACAAGCCCTCAGCCCCGGAGAAGACTACTCACACATGGCCATGGTGAGCAAGAGATTGATGGTGGTGTTGATGGAGAGGTGCAGCCCGGAGAGGAGGAGGCGGCCGGCGGCAGCCCTCCGGGGCGGCGGCGGCCCTAGGGGGCAGCGGCCCCTTGGCCCCCCTTCTTCCTTGTGGATGGTACTGCAATGGTGCTGGTCCTCCCCTCCAAGACGACGGCCTGGGAGGAGGAAAATTCGTGGCCCTTGGTGACCTAGGTTTCCTCTCTTTATATAGACTCTCGGATTCCCGTCATCAGATTTTGGGCTTTAGTAAAACGGGCTTTTCTCGGCCGTCCGGACTCCGATTTGGACCAATATTATATCCAGAAGCATCCTCTCGAAATTCCCCACAACTTTCGCAACTAGGTTTTCTCCGTTGACGTCGTCTTCGGGCCGGAACGTGACCATCTTCTAAAAACGTTCTCAGACAGATATCTGGAAAGTCAGAGTCCTACTCCAATACGACTCCTTTTGCGTTTTTGTCAATTTCCAAGTAATTCCTACACAATAAAGTGTAAAACAAGAACATTGTGCACTTTTGCAACCATTACTAGGTTAGTCCAATAAATGCCTAAAAAGATAGAAAACTTTGATATAAACATGAGACAATGATGCAAAACAAGCATGTCACAAGCAAAAATTATGGATACGTTTGGGACGTATCAACATCCCCAAGCTTAATTCCTACTCGTCCTCGAGTAGGTAGAATGATAACATAGATAATTTTTGAGGTGACATGCTACTAACACAATCTTGATCAAGTAATATTGTAAAGCACATGAACTGAAATAAAGTGAACCAAAACAACTGTCTATAGTTGAAAGCAAGTAAACAATGAATAACCAAGTGATCATCTAAGTAAAATCTTTTCATGAATAGTACAATTGAAGACATGAAACTATAAAGTTAAGCACAACTGTTAGCCCCAAAGGAGTTCTCTCATCAAAAGCATGCTAGTTAACACAAAAGGAAGATAAAGTTTCAGCAATGCTTTCCACTTTTCAACATTTTATCTCATGGATAAGTTCAATGAACAAGGATTATATATAACTAAGCAGAAATTTTGAACATAATCAACTTGAACCCAGGGTTAACACTAGATGCTTGCTTATGGTGGAGGAAGAAGATTAGAACATAAGAAAATTGACTCAACATTTAAAAGTAAAAGATAGGCCCTTCGCAGAGGGAAGCAGGGATTACTCATGTGCTAGAGCTTTTTATTTTTGAAAACATAGAGATATAAAAGCAATTTTGATAGATGTATGCTTATGTCAATGAATGGTAATAAACAATGCACTACTACTCATGCCAAACAGAACTTAAGAGCGGCTCCCATAGAGGAATGATAACACTCCCCTTTCTCCTTTGATTATCACTAGCCAAAGTTTGTCTGATTTCTCAGCTACGATGTGTGAAGAAAGTTCTTGATATTGATATTGATGACATGTAAAGTGGGCTGGGTATACCCTTTTAACAGCTCTTTTTACAAAATTAAGGACATGCACATTATTCATGCACGTCAGGGGTCGTTCTATCCAACACAAGTAATAATGAACTATCTACCACTTCCTCATGAGCTAAAACAGAGACACAAATAAGGATAAATTTTGAAGGTTTTAAAGGTAGCACATGAGCAATTTACTTGGAATGGCTATTAAATACCATGCATAGGTAGGTATGGTGGACACATATGGCAGAATTTTGGCTATGGAATTTGGATGCACGAGCAGCATTCCCGCTCAGTACAGAGTTTTTGGTTTAGCAAGTTTTTAGCAAGCACATGTTAACCGGTACAAGAGAATTATAACATCCTTTCAGCATAATTATAAGACTTCTACACTGTCTTCCTTGTCAACCATCTTACTTCTAAAAAGAGAACAAGAACTTTAAAACTACCAATGGTGAAAAACTAAACAATTGCAAACTTCAAAGGTATTTCTTCACTAATAAGACTTTATTAAATGATCTCCATGTTTAGACATGACTACTTAATTTCTCAAAACAATTGATAGGGATCAAATTACTCAATGATCTTCAAGACTATGCAACCTTTTTATTCTTTGCACCACAGCCACACTTGGCATTTACTTTACCAACATATTATTTAGCAATTAAACCAATCAACTCTCCAAAAAGATATAAGTGAAGCAAGAGAGTACTTCCTATAAAAGAACTAATAGCTCTGAACATGATATGAAAGAAAAACAAGAGCTAGAAGCATATAACAAGGTAGCTAAAACACTCAAAAAGATATAAGTGAAGAACATGAGTGTTTCATGAAAAAGCGGAGCGTGTCTCTCTCCCAAACAAGAATGATCAGATGCAACTTATTTAAAACCAACAAAGAAAACAAAACAAAACTAAAAAGAAAAGAGCAAGACGCTCCAAGCATAGCACATAACACATGAAGTGATAATTATAGTGGAACGAAAGACGAACATATAATTGTTGATGGAGAAGGGGATGCATGGGGGCATCCCCAAGCTTAGACGCTTGAGTGTTCTTGAATATTTCTTGGGGGTGCACGGGGGCATACCCAAGCTTGAGCGTTTGACCCACCTGAATCTTCTTTTATCATCTTCCCTCGCACACTTGAAAACTCCCTTCATACATAACTCATCATAATCTGATTAGCGAGGTTAGTACCCACAATAAAATAATTTTTCCCTACTGGAAATAAAGATAATCTTGAAGAGCTACTGTTTCTCAAGATTGCCAAAAGGTTTTTGCAAAGAAAAAGCAAGCTCAAGGTTTGCAAAACGAAGAAAAGGCAAAACGAGACAGAATCTGTGAAAAACAGACCAGCAGGTAGTAAATAATTTTTTCGGGGCACTTCTGCAACTCAAATCAAAGAACTCAGAACAGACGCTCAAAAGCCAATTGTATAGAGCACGTTGTCAAAAACATTCAGATCAAAAAGATGATCTGGTGATTTTATTCGAATTTTTCTGTCCAAGGACAGAATCTATTTTCTGGGCAGCACGTCACAACTTTTGAACTTTCTTGCAATCGGAGGCTAAACTTGGCACAAAGCTGAAAAATAAAGATACAATGATGTTGCTACAGTAGTAACAAACATCAAGACCACTAAAACTAGAAGAACAAACTGAAAGCAAAGATAACAAGGGTTGTCTCTCTAGAGCTCTTTCTTTATAGCCATAAAGATAGGCTTAAGACTTTAATGATCCTCTCGTAGGAATAAGAGTTGAAGAACAAAAGAGAGCATCATGAAGCAAATACCAAACACATTTAAGCCTAACATGCTTCCTATGCATAGGAATATTGCAATAGAATAATTCATTGAAGCACAAAGCAACTAGCATAGGAAGGCAAAACAAGCATAACTTCAGAATATTGAACATAAAGAGAGGAAACTTCTTATTATTAAGATATTTAGAACCATGTCTCCCTCTCTCATTATGAATTTCAGTGGCATCATGGATGAACTCAACAATATAAGTATCACATAAGGCATTATTTCCATGATCCAAAAGCATAAAAGTGTCATTACTCTTCATATAAGCAAAATCTTTCTTATTAGGAATAATGAGAGTAAGACTATCATAACCATCATGGTAATCATCGTATTTAGGAGGCATATCATAATCATAATAAATTTTATCCTCAATAGTAGGTGGACTGAAAATATCATATTCATCATTGTAATCATCATATATAGGAGGCATAGTATCATCAAAGTAAATTTTCTCCTCAAAAGTTGGGGGACTAAAAATATCATGTTCATCAAACGTGTCATCCCCAAGCTTAGAGCTTTCCATGTCATTAGCAATATTAATATTAAAAAAAACATACTAATAACATCACCACCACCATCATTGTTATGCAAATAATAAAGTTCCAAAGGTTTTTTAATTTTCACTTCGAACACATCATGTCCAAGTTCAAGGTAGAGCTTATAAAGCTCTCTCATATTTTTGTTGTTTTCCATTAAGCAAAACTAGTGAAAATAAAAACAAGAAACAAAAAGATTTAATTGCAAGATCTAGAGAAGGTACCTTCACTTACCTCACTTCCCCAGCAACGGCGCCAGAAATAGCTTGATGTCTACTACACGCTTCTATTCCTGTAGACAGTGTTGGGCCTCCAAGAGCAGAGGTTTGTAGGACAGCAGCAAATTTCCCTTAAGTGAGTAACCCAAGGTTTATCGAACTCAGGGAAGTGGAGGTTGAACGTACCCATTTCAAGCAACCCTGCAATCGAGATAGAAGAAGTCTCTTGTGTCCCCAACACACCTAATACACTTGTCAGATGTATAGGTGCACTAGTTCGGTGAAGAGATGGTAAAATATGGATGATAGGAGTGGCAAAGCAAAGTAATATAAATCTGTAATAAAAAGTGCAGCAAGCAAACAAGTGGTAAACGTGAGCACAAATGGTATTGCAATGGTGAAAACAAGGCCTAGGCTTCATACTTTCACTAGTGGCAACTCCCAACAACATTGACATAGTCTAATCACATGATATTTCCCATAAAACATGCAATGGAGACGCACTCGGAGGTCATTCCTTTGTGGTCAAGAGAGGATGAGAATTATGTAGGGCTACAAAAGCACACCTCAAAGTTCGTACTTCTCAATCTATGAATTTCCCAATGTCACCGCGGCCATCCAAAGAGAGTACCACAATCACCACAACATATCTCCAGGATAGTCAAAGACAAGCACCAAGAGACTCTCAATCTTCAATCAACACACAAAAGAGGAAATCACTCATGAAAATATTCTTCTAATCCATGTCCAATAGACCGTTGTCACCTTGGTCTCGGGTATTATACTAGATAAAGACAAGTGAGTACATCAATTCAATACATAGAGGAAGGGGAAATATCATGGGATCACCCTAGATTAACATAGTCTATGATCACAACGAAGATCACATCATGGGAGAGAGAGATAACCACATAGCTACACATACAAGCCCTCAGCCCCGGAGAAGACTACTCACACATGGTGAAAGCACATTTGCTCCCTGGGTGGTTTTGGTAATTAATGACAACATACTTTGTGGTTGGACTAATACTTTTATCAAGTATGTTTCAGGAAATTCAATCACATTGGTATGGCAAGTTGGCTAAAGAAGTGGACCCCTCAAATGCTAAGGCAAGCATTGGCAAAAGCTCAAGACTCCATTTCTGGTTTAGTGATCAAAGATCACATTTAGTCCATAGGAAAGCCAATACTATTAAAAGGGGATGAGGTTGTGTTGATGATCTGGTTGCTCAAGTGCTTAGTGATTTAGCTCCTTCAACTATCAGCACCTTTCACTACCAAACACACTCATAAGTAATCTCGGACAAACCGATTCTTCCAACTCAGTCCCACCGAGATGAACCACTTCTGCCATATTCCAAACCCTAGAAAAATCGGTCACACCGAGTTTGAGATCGGTCTCACCGAAACTGAACTGCCAACCTTCTGTAATCATTTCACATCATTTCGGAATATCCGAGTTTGCATTTTCGGTCTTACCGAAATGGCCAGGTTCTGTCTTGGGTCAAATCGGTCTCACCGAGATTGCATTATCGGTCTAACCGATTTTGGCATGTTCCTGCTCTTTCTCAAATCGGTCTAACCGAGTTTTCTTTCTCGGTCTCACCGAAAACTCCAACGTTCATATCAGATACACTTTCGGTCCCACCGAGATGGTATTTTCGGTCCCACCGAAAATCCCAACGTTCACCATATTTGAACTTTCGGTCTGACCGAGTTTTCACTTCGGTCTCACCGAGATTGGTCAAATGTGTGTGTAACGGTTGGATTTTGTGTGGAGGCTATATATACCCCTCCACCCCCTCTTCATTCGTGAGGCGAGCCATCAGAAAGTACCACCACTTCTACCATACACTTTCTGAGAAGTGAACCACCTACCCTTGTGTTGAGATCAAGCCATTCCATTCCTACCATATGAAACTTGATTTCTAGCCTTCCCAAGTTGCTTTCCACTCAAACCCTTCTTCCACCACAGCCATATCAGTGAAGAGAGTTGAGTGTTGGGGAGATTATCATTTGAAGCACAAGAGCAAGGAGTTCATCATCATCAACACCGTCTATTACCTTTTGGGGGGTGGTGCCTCCTAGATTGGTTAGGTGTCGCTTGGGAGCCTCCGTCTTTGAGATGTGGAGTTGAACCAAGAAGTTTGTAAGGGCAAGGAGATCGCCTACTTCGTGAAGATCTACCCCGAGTAAGGCTAGTCCTCCATGGGCGTAGGCCGTGATGGAATAGACAAGGTTGCTTCTTCGTGGACCCTTCGTGGGTGGAGCCCTCCGTGGACTCGCGCAGCCGTTACCCTCCGTGGGTTGAAGTCTCCATCAACGTGGATGTACGATAGCACCACCTATCAGAACCACGACAAAAATCTCCGTGTCACCAAACTGCGTTTGATCTTCTCCACCTCTCTTTACTATATATGCAATTTACTTTCCGCTGCCCATACTCTAGAATTGCATGTGTAGTGTGTTACTTGACTTGACCTTAATTGCAAAACTGCCTAAAACTTTGCACAACCAAAAGGCAGATTTTTTATCTTGTCAAGTAGTCTAATCACCCCCCCTCTAGACCTACTTCTTCGATCCTACAATTGGTATCAGAGCTTTGGTCTCCATTGCTTTGGTTTACACACCATTGGAGGAAGATGGACGTGTCTACGGATGGGAGTGTTAGCCATAGAGTGCCTGTTCTTGATGGAAGGTTTTATAACTCTTGGAGGTCTGAAATGCTTAGTATCTTTAAAGTGTACAATTTGTGCAAATATGTTGAAACCCCTTATGTGCCTCCTGTTGATCCCTTGCACCCTACCATGGATGAAGAGCTTGATTTGCTTCGTAACCTTAGAACTGTAAATCTTATCATTAGAGGGTTACCTGATGACTTGCTTAATCTTGTTACAAACTTTGAGTGTGCCTATGCTATGTGGAAATTCTTGGAAGAACTTTATCCGGACTACTCTTTGAGAAGTCTTGATGAAATTCTACACAAGACTATTGAATTTGATAAGTTGCACCCCAATGATCCTAACTTTGATAAATGCTTCTTTGAGCTTTGTGATCTTATGAAAAAGAAGGGTGATCCCAGTCTTATCAATATTATCATTAGAAATGCTCTTGCATTGCATTCCGAAGATTATTGTTCCATTGACCAAACTAATGCAAATACTTATCAAATTGACCTAGGTGTTGATGATGAACAATCTATGGGTCAATATGATGATGAGCATGATGATGATTACTCCGATTCGGACACCGAGCTAGACAAGGTCATGAAGAGTCTCAATCTTATGGCAAATATGAGAGACTACATGTCCGGTGGAAAAGAGTGGATTCTTGATAGTGGATGCACCGATCACATGACCGGAGACAAAGACATGTTTCGAGAGCTTGCAAAGAACGATGGTCCACGCAAGTATGTGACTTTTGGAGACAACTCCAAGGGTAAGGTACTTGGCCTTGGTAAGGTGGCCATATCTCATGATAGCTCTATTCAAAATGTCATGCTTGTAGAATCTCTTGGATACAATTTACTTTCCGTGTCTAGATTAGCTGACTTTGGATTCAATGTGCTATTCACCAAAGTAGATTGCCAAGTCTTTCGTCGTGATAATCAAAACATGGCTTTTACTGGTATACGTAGAGGTGATCTATATATTGTTGATTTCACTAAGAAAGCCCAACCTAGAGCTTGTTTCATTGCTAAATCCTCTAAAGGTTGGTTGTGGCATAGAAGGCTAGGACATGTTGGTATGCGTAACCTAGACAAGCTAATCAAAGGTGATCATATTCTTGGTGTTAAAGATGTTTTCTTTGACAAAGATAGACTTTGTAGTGCCTGTCAAGCAGGAAAACAAGTTGGTGGAAGTCATCCCGTGAAAAACATCATGACCACTAGGAGACCGCTTGAGCTTCTTCACATGGATCTCTTCGGTCCCAATGCTTACAAAAGCCTTGGTGGTAACTCCTTTGGTCTAGTCATAGTTGATGATTATTCCAGATTTACGTGGGTATTTTTCCTTGATGATAAATCGCAGGTTCAGAGGATCTTCAAGACCTTTGCCAAAAAGGCCCAAAATCAATTTGAGGTGAAGATCAAGAAAGTTCGGAGTGACAATGGAACGGAGTTCAAGAACGCCAATGTAGACTCTTTTCTCGATGAGGAAGGAATTCTACATGAGTTCTCGGCTACGTACACGCCTCAACAAAATGGAGTTGTTGAGAGGAAGAACCGAACGCTCATAGAGATGGCAAGAACGATGCTTGATGAATACAAGACACCGAAACATTTTTGGGGAGAAGCGGTCGAGACAGCTTGTCATGCTATCAACAGGCTTTATATTCATAAGCTCCTTGGC
Organism: Secale cereale; assembly: GCA_902687465.1. Taxonomy (NCBI): domain Eukaryota; kingdom Viridiplantae; phylum Streptophyta; class Magnoliopsida; order Poales; family Poaceae; genus Secale; species Secale cereale. The sequence goes on from LR738714.1 coordinate 629,675,685, forward strand.
AAGACATCATACGAGCTCCTCACCGGTAACAAACCCCAAGTGGGATACTTTCGTGTCTTTGGTTCAAAATGCTATATCCTTGATAAGCATCGTCGGTCTAAATTTGCTCCTAAATCTCATGAAGGCTTTCTTCTTGGTTATGGATCAAACTCCCACACCTACCGTGTCTACAATAATTTCACCCGAAAGGTTGAAGAGACGGTAGATGTGAAGTTTGATGAATCTAACAGCTCGCAAGTAGAGCAAATGCCTATTAATGTAGGAGACAAGGACCCATCGGAAGCAATCCAAGATTTATCTATTGGAAAGATCCGTCCCATGGAAGTAAAGGAGAGTACCTCATCTACATATGTGGAGCCACCTACCTCACAGAGAGATGAACCTCAAGGCAACATGGAGGCCTCCACAAGTGGAACTCACCGAGATGAGGAAATGCAACAAGAAGATCCACCACAACCTCCTTCTCCACCACCTCAAGACAACACCAACAACAATGAAGAAGAAGAAGAAGAAGAAGACGAAGATGATGAGGAAGCTGAGCCACAACATCAACAAAAGCTATCCCGAGTTCGAGCAAGAGTCAAGAAGAATCATCCCGTGGAACAAATGATGAACGACATCAACTCCGGGAGAATTACTCCCTCTAAAACTCGCTTAGCTAACTTTTGTGAGCATTACTCATTTATCTCTAGTATTGAACCTATGAAGGTAGAAGAAGCACTTGAAGACCCGGATTGGGTGAACGCTATGCACGAAGAACTACACAACTTCGAGAGGAACAAGGTGTGGACTTTGGTAGAGAAGCCCAACGATGATCAAAACATCATTGGAACCAAATGGGTGTTTCGAAACAAGCAAGATGAAGATGGACAAGTCATCCGCAACAAGGCTCGTCTCGTAGCTCAAGGTTACACACAAGTCGAAGGTATGGACTATGGTGAGACCTATGCCCCCGTTGCTAGACTTGAGTCCATTCGCATTCTTCTTGCTTATGCCAATCATCATGATATTACTCTCTATCAAATGGACATCAAAAGTGCTTTTCTAAATGGTGAAATTGAGGAGGAAGTATTTGTAAAACAACCTCCCGGATTTGTGAATCCCAAAAAGCCTAATCATGTTTACAAGTTGCATAAAGCTCTTTATGGTCTTAAACAAGCTCCTAGAGCCTGGTACAAATGCTTAACTAGCTTTCTTCTTGAAAAAGGGTTTGAGATTGGAAAGATAGACTCAACGCTGTTCACAAAAAGGGTTAATGGTGAACTATTTGTATGCCAAATATATGTTGATGATATTATCTTTGGTTCAACTAACCCCCATTTTAGCAAGAAGTTTGGACAGCTCATGTCGGAGAAGTATGAAATGTCCATGATGTGTGAACTCAAATTCTTCCTTGGGTTGCAAATCAAGCAATCTAAGGAGGGTACTTTTGTCTCACAAACAAAGTACACCAAGGATCTCTTCAAGAAGTTCAACATGCAAGAAAGCAAAGGTATGAGTACCCCCATGCCTACTAGTGGACATAATGACTTGACAAAAGATGGAGAACCCGTTGATCAAAGGGTTTATCGATCTATGATTGGTTCTCTACTATATCTTTGTGCTTCTCGTCCTGACATAATGTTGAGTGTATGCATGTGTGCGCGATATCAAGCAACCCCTAAAGAATGTCATCTTAAAGCTGTTAAAAGGATAGTGAGATACTTGATACACACACCAAACTTTGGCATTTGGTATCCTAAGAGGGCCTCTTTCGATCTTGTTGGCTATTCCGACTCGGACTATGCCGGTGACAAGGTTGATAGAAAGTCAACTTCGGGTACATGTCAATTCCTTGGTCGATCTCTTGTATCTTGGTCCTCCAAGAAACAAAATTCGGTATCATTATCCACTGCCGAAGCAGAATATATTGCTGCTGGTTCGTGTTGTGCTCAATTACTATGGATGACACAAACGCTTAAAGATTATGGGATACATGTGAGACGTGTTCCCTTGGTTTGTGACAATGAGAGTGCAATCAAGATTGGACACAATCCTGTGCAACACTCTCGAACAAAGCATATTGAAGTTCGTCACCATTTTATTCGTGATCATATTGCCAAGGGTGATATTAATCTTAAGCATGTTCGTACTGACAAACAACTTGCTGACATCTTTACAAAACCTCTTGATGAGAAGGTGTTTTGTCGCTTAAGGAGTGAGTTGAACATCATTGATGCTTCAAACTTGGAGTGATAACTCCATTGATGCATGCAAGGCATGAGCCTCTTGACTAATCCTTGATATTTCTCTTATGATGATGATCATATGTCTTGGACACATTTGCCTCCTTGTATTGCATCTAACTCTTTGCAGGTACTTGGATGATCTACATTCCACAAGATTACCACACACTCAAATCATGTGTAATCTTGTCATTGACCAAGTATCTAGCCCTTTGGGATGTTGAGTTCAAGGAACAAAATTCCACATATCCTTTTTGACACCTTATACATCTAGTATTTCACTCTTGTCATCTTGGATATTCTTGAGTATTTCCTTGCTTGCCTAACCCATGTAGGAAGATGTACTACACAAGTAGAAATGGCGCTCCAACTTCACATTCAATGAGCACCTACATCGAGCTTACCTACATGAGCAAAGCATCAACAAGCCCAAGGTATGTTCTTCACATCTTTAAAGAGCTTTACTCAAAGTCATGAGTACAAGCAGCTTCATAAGATGTGATCACATCAAATGCTTAATCGAAAAATGGCAACCCCATTTTGAGCTTAAACGATGAGTATGACCTATGATCAAATGTCCTCATTTGACTCCTAAGTCAATATACTCAAACATAGGTGACTCTGTCGCCGACCTTTATCTAGATGAAGTACATATGCTTTTGGAGTTTTTCTGTTTTCTCTTATGTTCTCTCATTGAGTTTTCTTTAATCAAAAAAAAAAACTTCATCTAGGAATCTTTTTATTTCTTTTCTTATGTTTCTTTGTGTATATCCTTCTGGAAATCTTTTTATGGCTCTGATCAATTCCTTGAAAATCTTTTACAAATTCATTGCAAATCCTTTGAAACATCCCTCGCAGAGTGAGCTGGATTCTTTCTGTGTTTCCTTGGAATTTCCAGGACATCTACTTCTGCAGCTCCACTCAAATTTAAATCTTAAAGAGGGAGAAGACTCAAATTTAGACTCAAACTGGTTCTCTGAATGTTCTTATTTGCCCTGTTGTGATTCTTAAGGATCCCACTTCTTTCTTTCTTTCTTTCTTTCCATCTTTCCTGCCCTACCTAGTTTGCTGTCCTTTTCGGCACTTGATGTCAAAGGGGGAGAGAACTTAGGGGGAATAGGGGGAGTAGGGGAGAAGAGAAGACTTAAGGGAAGAAGAAAAGCAATCTTATCTTAAGGGGGAGAGAATCACATCAAAGCTTTGTCGTGTTTTACATTGGACATTACAATTGGCATCATTCCTTTGATTTTGCTTTGTTTTCCATCACACCCCTTGTTATCACAATTGGTATCTCATGGAATCTTTTAGATTAAGGGGAGAAGACTTAGAGGAATCGTCACAATTGATATCCTATGAAAAGCAAAATCTCTCTGAGTTCATTGAAAATCTTTTAGCTTCGGAGACATGTTTGCTGATTCAAGCCTGTGCTCAATATGAGACACTCTTTATACATGTCTTCCCTGGCTTGGTCCTCTTGATGTTCTTGCAATTGGTTGAAGGAATACTCTTGTGTTATCTAACCTTGTTTTCCCAAGTTTATCCCTTCAGGTACAAGTGCCAAGGAACCTCAAGGTAAGTATATGCATCTTGCAGAATGTGCATGATGGTGACTTGCTTGTAAATATTTGTTTGCAAGAAATCACCATGCACATATGCATTATCACTCAATTCATTTTCTTCTGCTCTGATGCATATAGCCAAGCTGCATGTAGCACATCTTGCTTATCCCTCTTGTGTGCTTGTGGTAGTCCAAAACCATAATTTATGAAAATCTTGCACACTTGTAGGGGGAGCCTGTGTACTACATGCTTGTCAAAGCTTTCATGATAATTCTGTCTTTCTTTCAATAAGCTTTGATGTCTTGTTTAGTATAATTTCAGTGTGTTGCCATCAATTACCAAAAAGGGGGAGATTGAAAGCACATTTGCTCCCTGGGTGGTTTTGGTAATTAATGACAACATACTTTGTGGTTGGACTAATACTTTTATCAAGTATGTTTCAGGAAATTCAATCACATTGGTATGGCAAGTTGGCTAAAGAAGTGGACCCCTCAAATGCTAAGGCAAGCATTGGCAAAAGCTCAAGACTCCATTTCTGGTTTAGTGATCAAAGATCACATTGAGTCCATAGGAAAGCCAATACTATTAAAAGGGGATGAGGTTGTGTTGATGATCTGGTTGCTCAAGTGCTTAGTGATTTAGCTCCTTCAACTATCAGCACCTTTCACTACCAAACACACTCATAAGTAATCTCGGACAAACCGATTCTTCCAACTCAGTCCCACCGAGATGAACCACTTCTGCCATATTCCAAACCCTAGAAAAATCGGTCACACCGAGTTTGAGATCGGTCTCACCGAAACTGAACTGCCAACCTTCTGTAATCATTTCACATCATTTCGGAATATCCGAGTTTGCATTTTCGGTCTTACCGAAATGGCCAGGTTCTGTCTTGGGTCAAATTGGTCTCACCGAGATTGCATTATCGGTCTAACCGATTTTGGCATGTTCCTGCTCTTTCTCAAATCGGTCTAACCGAGTTTTCTTTCTCGGTCTCACCGAAAACTCCAACGTTCATATCAGATACACTTTCGGTCCCACCGAGATGGTATTTTCGGTCCCACCGAAAATCCCAACGTTCACTATATTTGAACTTTCGGTCTGACCGAGTTTTCACTTCGGTCTCACCGAGATTGGTCAAATGTGTGTGTAACGGTTGGATTTTGTGTGGAGGCTATATATACCCCTCCACCCCCTCTTCATTCGTGAGGAGAGCCATCAGAAAGTACCACCACTTCTACCATACACTTTCTGAGAAGTGAACCACCTACCCTTGTGTTGAGATCAAGCCATTCCATTCCTACCATATGAAACTTGATTTCTAGCCTTCCCAAGTTGCTTTCCACTCAAACCCTTCTTCCACCACAGCCATATCAGTGAAGAGAGTTGAGTGTTGGGGAGATTATCATTTGAAGCACAAGAGCAAGGAGTTCATCATCATCAACACCGTCTATTACCTTTTGGGGGGTGGTGCCTCCTAGATTGGTTAGGTGTCGCTTGGGAGCCTCCGTCTTTGAGATGTGGAGTTGAACCAAGAAGTTTGTAAGGGCAAGGAGATCGCCTACTTCGTGAAGAGTAAGGCTAGTCCTCCGTGGGCGTAGGCCGTGATGGAATAGACAAGGTTGCTTCTTCGTGGACCCTTCGTGGGTGGAGCCCTCCGTGGACTCGCGCAGCCGTTACCCTCCGTGGGTTGAAGTCTCCATCAACGTGGATGTACGATAGCACCACCTATCGGAACCACGACAAAAATCTCCGTGTCACCAAACTGCGTTTGATCTTCTCCACCTCTCTTTACTATATATGCAATTTACTTTCCGCTGCCCATACTCTAGAATTGCATGTGTAGTGTGTTACTTGACTTGACCTTAATTGCAAAACTGCCTAAAACTTTGCACAACCAAAAGGCAGATTTTTTATCTTGTAAAGTAGTCTAATCACCCCCCCTCTAGACCTACTTCTTCGATCCTACACATGGCCATGGTGAGCAAGAGATTGATGGTGGTGTTGATGGAGAGGTGCAGCCCGGAGAGGAGGAGGCGGCCGGCGGCCCTCGGGGCGGCGGCGGCCCTAGGGGGCAGCGGCCCCTTGGCCCCCCTTCTTACTTGTGGATGGTACTGCAATGGTGCTGGTCCTCCCCTCCAAGACGGCGGCCTGGGAGGAGGAAAATTCGTGGCCCTTGGTGACCCAGGTTTCCTCTCTTTATATAGACTCTCGGATTCCCGTCATCAGATTTTGGGCTTCAGTAAAACGGGCTTTTCTCGGCCGTCCGGACTCCGATTTGGATGAATTTTATATCCAGAAGCATCCTCTCAAAATTCCCCACAACTTTCGCAACTAGGTTTTTTCCGTTTGACGTATTTTTCGGGCCGGAACGTGACCATCTTCTAAAAACATTCTCAGACAGATTTCAGGAAAGTCAGAGTCCTACTCCAATACGACTCCTTTTCGTTTTTGTCAATTTCCAAGTAATTCCTACGCAATAAAGTGTAAAACAAGAACATTGTGCACTTTTGCAACCATTAGTAGGTTAGTCCCATAAATGCCTAAAAAGATAGAAAACTTTGATATAAACATGAGACAATTATGCAAAACAAGCATGTCACAAGCAAAAATTATGGATACGTTTGGGACGTATCAACGGCGAAGGTTGGCACGATGCTCAAGCCGCCGAGGGGAGTAACAGGAGAGCGGGGCAGCTCCGTGGTGGCCATGGGGTTCGCCTAGTGGAGAAAGTAGGAGAGAAGGAGGCCTCATTCGCGGGAATTCGAGAGGAGGCCGGCGGCTCGGCTTTAGCCATGGAGGGGCAAGGAGGGCACGGGGAGGGCAGTGGGTTGGTCCAGAGGATGCTCAGGAGGGAGAGGGAGCAAACGGGGCAGCGAGGAGGGTCTGTAATGGCCTTATGTAGCCGCCCCGCGGCTCACCGCGGACATGGCGCACGGGTGGCCACGACAACGGCTCGGGAGGCCAGGAGAGAGAGCGAAGGGCTGTCTACGGCGTTCGTGGGGGTTGAGTAGGGCGCTAGGAAGAGAGAGGGAGAGAGGAACGAGCGCGAGGCATGCCAGGGACGCGGGTAGCGACTGGCGGACGCGGACGATGCTCGGGCACGCGTGACAGAGGTCGCCGGAGAGAGAAGGAGGAGGGGGACGACCGTCTAGCGTGTCCCGGACGCCGAGGCGGCCTCGGGGGACACAATCCCATCGCCCTATGCTGTCGGGTGCTGCTGACTGGGGGTGGCTACAGTGCGCGGCCATTGCATGCCATGGCTTTTCTCTGGCGTCCAGGGCGTGGCCAATTGTGTCTAGGGGGTAGAGGGAGTAGTAAAATATAGGGAGGTGGTCTTGGATGCCATGGAGAGCCACTGGAGTGAGGAGGGAGGTGAAAGAGGAGGAGAAAGTTGTTGTCCAGAATAGTAAAAATGGGGTTTTCACCCCTCAATCATTGAGGTATGGAGGAGAAGGATTTCCTGGAGGTAGAAGGTGATTAGGTTTACCTGTGGTAAGAATTTGAGGTAAAGGGGAATAGTGAAAGGGGTCAAAACAATGGTTTTGGAAAAATTGCAGAAGGTGTTTGATGTAGTTTTGGGCTAGCAAATGACTTCCAGTTGACATGAGACTTAACAAGATCAAATGTCACATACATTTAGGCCCTTCCACCAAATTTGAGCTCATTTGGGCAAAGTTGCCAATGCAACTTTTGTGAACCCTATAAATCAACAGAAATGGATTTCTCAAGATTAGGTTAAGCAAATCATCCCTCCTTGATGCACCACTTGGTGTAGTGTCATCATTTGGGGTTGTGAACATGTCCACAAAATTTGAGACCCCAAGTAAAAAGTTGGCAATGTAGAGTTGTTCAAATTTGGATCTGGTCAGAAAGGGTTTTGGGGTACTTAGATCAAGTTATGCTTCTCCAATACTTGTGCCATTTGGTCTAGATGCATAATTAGACCATTCTAGCATGTGCACAAAGTTTGAGAGTATTTGGACAAGTTTGGCAATGTAAAGTTGCTCAAACTTCAAAATGGACAGAAATGGTTTTGAGGGGATTAGATGATGTTTCCTTGATCTTCAAGGCACGAGGCTTTGTAAGATCATCAAATATGTCATATTTGACATGATAGAATTTCCCTGGAATTTTTGGAGAATATTTCCTTTGTAAATATTTCAAAAGCTTGAAATATCCAAAAAGGGTTTTGGAAGGATTTGTCCAATATTTTGAACATGACCATGTGCTGACACTCTTATATATGGACAATATATTTCCTATGTGTTTCCCTGATTTTTGGCAAATATTTTTGAAATAATTAAATAATTTTTCCCTATTAAAGACCATTTCTGGCCTTAAGAAAAAGCTTTTAAATAAAATATAAAAATAACTTTAAAAATTATAATTTTGTGGTTTAGGGGAGTCCTATACCTAATATGATTCAAATATACTTTTTGAAAGATTTTTCACACCCTAAGTAAGGTACTTGTAGTGCAAACCTCAATTCAGGGGTTTTTGGAAAACTAATTTTAGAAAATACTATCTGGCCAAAATATTTTTATAAGAAAATACTATACTGGTCTATACACATGGCATGATCATTGGGAAAGGGTTTTGGATCAAGGAGATGAAGTAGAAGAGTTGGAGGATTTATTTGATTTTTAGAGCACTAGCAAACAGCAGACAAAAATCAAATCAAGCAAAGTCAAAAACACTCAAAAGTTTTTGTCAATCCACATTTTAGCATGATTATTAGCTTAAGAAATGTGGCATGAAAATCAGGGTGTGACAATAGGGGAGTATGAATCATAGAGAAGTTGGAATACAGTAGGTGTAAGACAAATATAAACAAAGAATGAGTTCATTACAATACCTTTGAGTGGTGGTTTGTTTTCTTATACTAATGGAGCTCACAAGATTTTTGTCTAATTTTGTGTTGTGAAGTTTTCAAGTTCTGAGTATTACTTTGATGGACTACGGAACAAAGAGTGGCAAGAGCCTAATCTTGGGGATGCCCAAGGCACCCCAAGGTAAAATTCAAGGACAACCAAAAGCCTAAGCTTGGGGATGCCCCGGGAAGGCATCCCCTCTTTTGTCTTCATCTATCAGTAACTATACTCAGGACTATATTTTTATTCACCACATGATATGTGTTTTACTTGGAGCGTCATGTATGATTTGAGTCTTTGCTTGTTAGTTTGCCACAATTATCCTTGCTGGACACACCTTTTTGAGAGAGATAAATATGGCCTAGGAATTGTTAGAACTCTCTATGTGCTTCACTTATATCTTTTGAGCTAAATAGTTTTGCTCTAGTGCTTCACTTATATCTTTTTTAGCATGGTGGTAATTTTATTTTGTAGAAATTGTTGATCTCTCATGCTTCACTTATATCCTTTTGAGAGTCTATTAGTACAGCATAGTAATGTGCTTTGGCTATAATACTAGCCTTAACATGATAGGCATCCAAGATGAATGTAGTAAAAACTTTCATATAAAGTGCATTGAGTATGATGAGAAGTTTGATACTTGATAATTGTTTTGAGATATGAGGATAGTGATATTAGAGTCATGCTAGTGAAGTTATTATGAAATTGAGAAATACTTGCGTTAAAGTTTGTGATTCCCGTAGCATGCACGTATGGTGAACCGCTATGTGACGAAGTTAGAGCATGACGTATTTGTAGAGTGTCATCCTTTGTGTGGAGGTCAGGGGCGCGCGATGGTTAACTCCTACCACCCTCCCCCCTAGGAGCATGTGTTGATTGCTTTGTTTTGATGACTCGTAAATTTTTGCAATAAGTATATGAGTTCTTTATGACTAATGTTGAGTCCATGGATTATATGCACTCTCACCCTTCCACCATTGCTAGCCTCTCTTGTACCGCGCAACTTTCGCCGGTACCATACACCCACTATATACCTTCCTCAAAACAGGCACCATATACCTTCCTCAAAACAGCCACCATATCTACCTATCATGGTGTTTCCATAGCCATTCCGAGATATATTGCCATGCAACTTTCCATCGTTCCGTTCATATGACACGCTTCATATTGTCATATATCCATGCATGATCATGTAGTTGACATCGTATTAGTGGCAAAGCCACCATGCATAATTTTTCATACATGTCACTCTTGATTCATTGCACATCCCGGTACACCGCCGGAGGCATTCATATAGAGTCATACTTTGTTCTAGTATCGAGTTGTAATACCGAGTTGTAAATCAATATAAGTGTGATGATCATCATTATAGAGCATTGTCCCATGTGAGGAAAGGCCAAAGAAATAAAAAAAAAAGGCCCCTCCAAAAAAAACGAACAATGCTACTATCTTTTTTTCCACACTTGTGCTTCAAAGTAGCACCATGTTCTTCATGATAGAGAGTCTCATGTTTAGTTACTTTCATATACTAATGGGAATTTTCATTATAGAACTTGGTTTGTATATTCCAACGATGGGCTTCCTCAAATGCCCTAGGTCTTCATGAGCAAGCAAGTTGGATGCACACCCACTTAGTTTCTTCTGTTGAGCTTTTATACATTTCAGCTCTAGTGCATCCGTTGCATGGCAATCCCTACTCACTCACATTGATATCTATTGATGAGAATCTCCATACCCCGTTGATACGCCTAGACGATGTGAGACTATCTCCCTCCTTTTTTTCTTCTCCACAACAACCACTCTATTCCACCCATAGTGCTATATCCATGGCTCACGCTCATGTATTGCGTGAAAGTTGAAAGGTTTGAAAGAATAGAGTATGAAAACAAGTGCTTGGCTGAAACCGGGGTTGTGCATGATATGAATATTTTGTGTGATGAAAAGGGAGCATAGCTAGACTATATGATTTTGTAGGGATAACTTTCTTTAGCCATGGTATTTAGAGAAGACATAATTGCTTTGTTAGTATGCTTGAAGTACTATTATTTCTTATGTAAATATAAACTTTTATCTTGAATCTTTCGGATCCAAACATTCATGCCACAATAAAAATAATTACATTGAAAATTATGTTGGTTAGCATTCCACATCAAAAATTATGTTTTTATCATTTACCTACTCGAGGACGAGCAGGAATTAAGCTTGGGGATGCTTGATACGTCTCCAGCGTATCTATAATTTTTGATTGTTCCATGGTATTATTTGTCATGTTTTGGATGTTTAATGGGCTTTGCTATACACTTTTATATAATTTTTGGGACTAACCTATTAACCCAAAGGCCAAGTGCAGATTGCTGTTTTTTACCTATTTCGGGGTTTTACAGAAAAGGAATATCAAACGGAGTCCAAATGGAATGAAACCTTCGGGAGAGATATTTTTGGAGCTACATCTTCACAGGAGACTTGAGAACCATGGAATAGGGCACACGTGGCGTCCACAAGGGTCCCCCCCTACAGGGTGAGCCCCCCTGCCTCGTGAGCCCCATGTTGGTCCCACGATGCCCTCCTTCCTCCTATATATATCCATGTACCCCAAAAACATCAGGAGAGGAGAAAAAACCCTAATTCCACCGCCGCAACCTTCTGTTCCCGTGAGATCCCATCTTGGGGCCTGTTTCGGAGCTCCGCCGTAGGGGGGATCTACCACAGAGTGCTTCTACATCAACACCATCTCCTCACCATGAGTTGTGAGTAGTTTACCACAGACCTTCGGGTCCATAGTTAGTACCTAGATGGCTTCTTCTCTCTCTTTGGATCTCAATACCAAGTTCTCCTCGGTCTTTGAGGAGATCTATTTGATGTAATCTCTTTTTGCGGTTTGCTTGTCGAGATTCGATGAACTGTGGGTTTATGATCAAGATTATCTATGAGAAATATTTTGTTCTTTTTTTAATTATTTATGTATGCTTATAATATCCTTGCAAGTCTGTTCGAATTATTGGTTTCGTCTGGCCTACTAGATCTATAGTTCTTGCTATGGGAGAAGTGCTTGGCTTTGGGTTCAATCTTGCGGTGTCCTTTCCCAGTGAAAGTAGGGGCAGCAAGGCACGCATTGTATTGTTGCCATCGAGGATAAAAAGATAGGGTTTATATCATATTGCTTGATTTTATCCCTCTACATCATGTCATCTTGCTTAAGGCGTTACTTTGTTCTTATGAACTTAATACTCTAGATGCATGCTTGATAACGGTCGATGTGTGGAGTAATAGTAATAGATGCAGAATCATTTCGGTTTACTTGTCACGGACGTGATGCCTATATATAATGATCATGCCTAGATATTCTCATAAGTATTCTCTTTTCTATCAATTACTCGACAGTAACTCGTTCACCCACCGTAGAATTCTGCTATCATGAGAGAAGCCACTAGTGAAAACTATTGCCCCGGGTCTATTCTCTACATATCAATCTACAATCTACTTTACTTTACCATTTTTACTTTCTGTTCTTATATCCAAAAATACCAAAAATATCAAACTATCATATCTATCAGATCTCACTTTCGTAAGTGACCGTAAAGGGATTGACAACCCCTTATCGCGTTGACTGTGAAGTTCTTATTTGTTTGTGCAGGTGCGAGGGAGTCGTGCGTGGTCTCCTCCTGGATTGATACCTTGATTCTCAAAAACTGAGGGAAATACTTACGCTACTGTGCTGCATCACCCTTTCCTCTTCGAGGGAATACAACGCAAGCTCGAGAAGTAGCATACTACACGGAGCACAACTATGGTGAATGATGTTACTGTATGATGCCGCCACGTCACGTATATCCAAAGCTGTGCCACCTTTTTTTTCTCAAAGAGCGTGTTGGAGACCATGCAACAACCACACAAGTTCACAGACACATAACACATTTACTAGTAATAAATTCTAAAGGACAAATGCCAGTATGCCACACAAGTTCATCTCCAATTCATGTGATAAATTTGTGCACAACTAGTCTACATATATTCACAGCGCTATCGTTCATAATTTACCGGACTCCACTTACACGTTATAGATGGGCTACATGCCCTCCTCCAGGTTCCAGTCCCAGGTGTTCTTCATGGATGGCACGATCCATAGCGGTGGCCAACGGGAATCATTGTCACAGCTTTCTAGTCCGGTTCCGCACGATGGAGACTCATCCAAGCTGAAGCGGCATAAATCAAGGATAGCGTGTCCCAGCATGTTGTGCATCCGGCGGTGCTCACTGAAGACACAACCATGCTTCATGAATGGCAGGCCGTCCGTATTGTGCACGGAAGGTGGCATCCGCATCACAATGTGGTAGCTGTCCCCAATGAAAAGCGAGTACTCTCCAAGAGTGTTCCTCGGCACCCACATAGCATCACGGGGGTTGAACTCGGCGCCGTTCATCTGGTACACGCAGCATCTCAGATCTGGACACATGGTGACGTACATAGTCAAGGTCCATGCATAATAATGTTGTGCACAAATATGGCGGTCAGTAATACTGTTCAGCAAATAGTACTACTCCGGTATAGAGGAAGTAAAATAACCGGCTTATTATATATAGCCACTCTTGGCTACATGGATGAGAGAGTAAGACATGGAAAAACAAAAATGGTGGCAACTAGTGGGTTAAAGTCTTCAAGGGCCTAGCTAGCTATACACTCCTCCAAGGTAAAAAGTACTCCTACTAGTACGTAAGTAGAGTACTAGTACAACAATGAAGGAGAAGGCGAGAGGGTTAAAAATGGAATACCTGGGTAGAAGGTGACGGTCCGATCGTGGTAGATTGTGTGACCATGTTGCACATCAGTGGTACCATGGGTAACGACTGCTAAGATAGTTGATCCTAATATGCCATAGTCAGCTACAAGGTTCCAGGTTAGGCCGAATCGCGGATGGAAATGCACATCCAGGATCAGCCATCTTATTTTAATCGCGGGATGATTAGTCCCTGCAAAATAATGGAGTACCATTAGGGATGCAAATGATGGTTTGTGTATTCCGTTTGTAATCTCCCATACCGTAGGATGGCAACTAGATGAAACAAGTCCCCTTGCCTGTCACTGCAAAGAAGCGGCCTAGATGGCACACGGCGGCTTTGAACGTGAAGGGGTACAAATCTACCGCCGCCAACATGCGCCAGCCTCTGCCGTTAGTGCCTCTTGCATTGATGGAAATCCTTATGTCGAACACCGCGATGAGATAGTAATCGTCGTAGCCGCGTCGCTTTGTCGGTGGGTTCGCAATTGATCTATTCTTCAATCTCATGTAGGCATCATCATACGTATTCAAGCCCAGCCAGTCTGGAAGGCTGATCCCAATGGTGGAGAAGGGGTCTACCGGAACGGCCGCACTGCTATGGATGTTGTGCAAAATGATGGTGGTATCCGGCCGGAGGTATGCAAGCCAATCTTCGTTGGCACCGACCCAGACCTATATATAAGACGGTGGGTAGTGGAGAAATTACGGGATGGAAATGGAATAACTAAGTACTACATGATCAAACTCCATTACTGACCTGCTCATTGGACAAAATCCGACTACCTCTCAACGTCGGCAACTCTAGCGGAGTCAACGTGCAACCATGGCCAGGGAGCGGTGGACTGTTCGAAGGATTGTCCCATAGAAGAACCTTCTCCTCGAGGACGCATGGAAGACCAACAAGCATGGCCTTTTCCCAAGCCATTTTAAGCATAGTCTTGAAAAAGTTGGTGCACGAAGCACCGAGCCTTGCGACGGTTATGACGTTGGAGCGGCATGCAATTTCTCCCAGAGGATCGTTGTCCAAGGTCTCCCAGCCCCGACGAGGAGGAGAACCACCTAGCGAATCCATGGGTGCAGAGGCGAACTACCTTCTCTTCGGGGGGAGGGGAATTGGCGAGGAGGAGATAAGGGAGTAGTAACCACAAGGCCTCGTCCCTTCCAACTATAGAGAAGGGGTGAGGCTATTATTTACTACTAGTACTAGCATTATGGGACGTTATGGGATTGCATTATACTGTAAATAATATCACTAGTAAGAAATTTTTGGCACTAGCTAGTAGTTTTGGCGAGGATTAAGAACTTTTGGGTATGTTTTTGCTATTTTTTGTACACGCCAACTAGTGTCAAAAAACGTCTTACATTATGTGACGGAGAAGTACGTACTCATATTGTAGCAGTACTAGTACTGCTTTCTCAACTAGTAGTGCGAGGGTATTACTAGTGCTATGTACTATACAATATAGTGCACCAATTTTGAACTCTTGAATCTCAGGGCCAAGGAGCTACAGTTGGAAGTGGAGGGTACTACCGTTCTCTAGAACTATCGATGTACTATCAATGACCTAGTGGGTACTCGGTGCTCTATTCAGCCGCTCCTCTCATGTAGATGGCCTACTCAGGCCCTCCACTATGTAGGCCAAAACCGGTGCCAAATTCACTTTTTGAACATTTGGCACCAGTGTCCTACATTGCCCAGCTGATGCATATAAAAATTTCAGGGCATCGATGCTTCTACTTGCTCCGACGCCATATTTCGTTGAGGCAATAAACAAAGTAGCCACTGTACTTTTGCATGCCAAGCACCACCAGCACCACTAGCGAGACACTGATTTGAGCTGATATATTACTAGTTTATAGCTAGGTGGGCCAGAGGTGGATGGATGCCAAATCCTTCACGTTGTGGTGCCGGTCCTAAATATTTTTCATTTGGCATCGAAGTGTATGTGGCAAACTTTTTAGATTTCTGGCACCGAACACACAGTGGAGGGCCTCAGCCGCTCCTCTCACGCACACACTAGCAGCCTGTTTATCAGCGACGATTACTGCGGGGGCAGAACATTTGAGTTATTTGATACAGCGAGACTAGGATTTTCGCTTCCATTTGTGGAGGTGTAATGGATCTCGTCGAACTTTGTTAGTAGTTCCTTCTTTATGAATGAGATGAAGCAAGCTTTTGCCTCCATTTCAAAAAAAACATGTCAAGAGGAATTTCTTTTATAGTAGAGCCAATAATGGAGTGAAGTCCATGCGTGCAACGCCACAAGCTACAGAGTAGCAGTAGAGCACTTTACGTACAAAGCCATATTGAACAGTTCCCAATGCCCCGCCAGGCTTTTCCGGCTTCTCGGGCTTAATTGGGAGGTGCTAGTTTAAATATGCTACTAGCTGATGAGGAAGCTGCAAGCGAGGTGCGGCTAGGGCGAGCAGGTGAGCCACGAGGTGCTGGGAAGGAAAACCCGTTCACGTGGCTAGGCTATCCAGTGCACCCAAATTGTGGTGCCGCACGTTCGTTTGACTTCAAAACTCAAACTACCCGTGTAAAATATTGGCTCGCAGTGAAGTTACTATTTAAAAAAAGGTCGTCGTGCGTTTGGCCAGTATCGAACCCACAAAACGAGGTATACACTCCTGCAACCACTAGTAGTACTCGTTGGAGTACAGCGCAACCTAGAATCACCTCTTGTCGCTAGTAGTACATTGTTCCTTACAAGAAACCACTAATAATGCCAAGAAACTACTACCACTTGCATATGTGGCAGACTTAAGATAAGACTACCTTATCAACCATTGTACATGCTCTTACCAACCAGCACGACCAAGAAACGAGTACTGTACAAAGTGTCGTTATAGGCACGTTTCAACCCATGGCCTTGTTTGGATACATTTGTTGTCAATCTAACCCTGCCATCCAAACACCACTTTGGTTAGAGTTAGTTCACGGTTAGAATCTAACCTCTGACTTAGAGTATCCAAATTGGGCCCACGTCGCGCATTAAGTCAACGCCTTCTATTCGACCGGGCCTTATGACTTATGGGACCTACATGTCAGTCTGCACAAAAATACCCGAGCGACCTCCTACCTCTGGCCCGTCCACCTAGTCATCCTCGGCCATGGGACGCAGCTACCGCTGCCGGCAGAAGGCGAGGTCAAAACCGCCGACGGTGATGAGCCCATCTTGCGGCACCCCGGATGCCAGCTCTGTCTGGCGCTCGCGGCCACTAGCTAGCCAAGATAGCTCCGTCTAGCTGCTTGTCTACAAGGTTTGCTAGCTAGATTGGCACGGTGGCGCGGCGGCGTGCTCCCGCGTGCCGCGTTAAGCCCAGCCATCTGGCTCGAGCGAAGGCTAGCGCGGCATCTTGCTCGCTCGAGAGTCACGCTCAGGCCAGCCTGCCAACCTGTGCGGAGGCCAGCGCGGCGTCCGGCCCGTCCGGCGGAGCGGCGGCCAACTCGCTCATCACCGGCGCCACCAATGAACACGCATCAATATTGTTTGAAGTAATGTCCAGGAAAAACAATGATTTGAGGGGGAATAACAGGATAGAAGGTCAGATGTGGGTCCCTCGTGTCAACATTCAAATAAAATGTGTTGGTTTAAGCTGCCTCGTCAGCACGGACGTGTGGGCCAACCCTGTCATAAATGGGTTTAAACTAACCTAATCGGTAGGTATTAGTTTTTGTAGTGGATTAAGAAATTTTGGGTATGTTTTTGCTACTTTTTGTACAATAGATTCTTCCTAGGGCTGGTTGAAAGTGGTAGTTTTTTTGTTAGATACTCTACGTATTGTAAGTAGGAGTGAAATTTAAGCTTTGGAACCCAATAAGCAAGGCTAGTTACATAGTTCATATGTGTACATGATTGAAAGTAAATATCAACCATGAGTGACTAATATCTTGATGGAAAACTCGAAACTATGGAATACTAGGGAAACAATTTGCATGGTTGGAAATACTAGCAATGTTCATGTGCGTTGCAACGAATCATAATTAGAATAATACTTATTCACAAAGTTGATACAAAACACTCTAATTTTGATATACATATATCACTAGAGATATATTATGTTTCAATTAGAATATATTCCTTGGGCTGTTTTGGTGAGGTCAGGGAGGGATGTGGTTGGTTTTAAGATAATAATTATGGGTTTTTCTACAAATTGGTAGACAAGTGGGATGTTTGTGAGAAAACGCAACAACTTACCTCACAGTCATTAGATGTAGATCTAATGGTCACAAACGACGGATGGCAGACACACCATCGTTACCAACTTAGTCTTCTGTAGGAGTACTAGCAAGATCCATGCATTGCTCGGAACATTAAGATGCATTTTTTTTATAAAAACACTCGTTGTGATTGACCCATGCGGGAGTAATCCCATGTGTAAAAACTATTGATATCTCGAGAACTAGGAGATAAGGTGAAGAGGAGTGGGGCGTGGTGGTGATTGGTGGTCGAACTGAGTGGAGGCATGGGGATTGACGATGCCTGTAGCGGCCACCAGGCCAGTTTGTTCCAGAGGCTTCCGTTCTTAATTGCTCAACCGTGAGGTTGTTGGAGACAAGGATGAACGAGGGAATGCCTTGTCTGCAAATGTGGAGAGGGGTGCGGGTATCTTTTAGTTTAAATTCCATCAGTCAAATATAGATCGGACGGTCTATATTGCAAGATGGCATGCGTACCATCATCACCAACTCGGTTTCTTTATAACAGAAGAAATATAAGTATGGAGATACAAATGTATTATCGATACTTGTTTCCGTAAACTAGCATCTACATTCTGTTCAACGCCTCAACATGTGAGGCCTTAGCACAATGACTTCTTGACTGTGTAGAACAAAGGTTTTCCCATGGCCGATAAAGAGGGGGTGACGGCGGCGCGCTTTTTGGCTTGCTATAGTCCTAGTAGTCATACTAGGTGGTCTAAGCACGTGTAGATTTATTCTTTTTCACGTCTCGTGTTCGCCGTACTGCCACGACTATTGATGAATAGACGGTAAGTTATTCACGGGGAAACCCTTGTTGAGCGTGTTTGCGAGAGAGAGAGAGAGAGAGAGAGAGAGAGAGAGAGAGAGAGAGAGAGAGAGAGAGAGAGAGAGAGAGTGTGCGTGTGTGAT
>LR738714.1:629695278-629732778 GCA_902687465.1 Secale cereale
GGGTGGCTTCAGATAACGAGTGAGGTGTCTATATTTGAGGGACTTTAGCGTAATTGAGATATACATGGTCAATAGTGTGTGCACTCAAGGTTGATCAATTTGTTTCACAGTTTGGACTATGAGATATCGATAATTTTGAATATGTGTGGTATACTTTGATGTACCAGAATTACAAACCTAAGATTGGAATTTTGGAATTCGACTCCATCATTAGCTTTTGTAATGCATTTAAGTGGAGGAACATTTTTAAGCCGGGATTTCGTGATTTCAAATTCATATATCAAACCTAGAGATAAACACATACGTGCATGTTCAAACTGTATAATAATCCACTTTATTCATACACATACACATTTTTGCTTTTGTCATCATATTTAGGATAAACTCATTTGGAATTTCATTTGAATTAGACCATATGATGGTATTTGCTTGTAGTAGCTCAATGATCCATATTTGAATTGAATGGATAATCTAAGTTGCGAGTTGGAGACATTGATTTTCAAAACTTGCACTTTTTTTTGCGTGCAAAACAAACAAATTCTCGGCCATGATAGCATAGTCGGCCGTACAAGAGCGGAATATAATTTCAGGCGCCCAAATCTTTCAAACTTCCCACTCACATCGAAATATCTCGCGCCCGAAAGTTTAGCCCTGCGATATTCCTGTTTTACTCCTGCCACTTGAACGGAAAAGGGATGCTTTGGTAACTCCATTGTTTTCCCCTCTTCACCCCCAATATTATTCCCCAGATCCCCTCCCCTTCCCCTCCCCGACCGCCCCAACCACGGCAAGCCGCCGAATCTAGTCCTCCGCCGCAGCGGTGGACCTCACACCCCGACGGATCTACCTTCCGCAACTTGGACCCCAAACTGCCAACTCACCACTTCACCGGAGCCGCTTCAGCGAGTGGCTTGTAAACCGATGTAGATCTCCTTGACCTCCATCATGGTCCACCGCACCGGATCTGCTTAACTGGCGCCCTCGTCCACCACAGTGTAGGCCCTTCACTGACTCCCTCGTACGTCCCTTCGCTGGCCCTTCATACAAGCCCTCGTCCGCCGCAACAGATCCGCCTCACAGAAAGCACTATACAATGCGCCTGCCGAAGCCTTCGTCCACTGCACCGGACCCGCTCCACGGACTCCATATTTAACTCCACCGGCCCTGCTTTACCGACATCGCAGCCTCATCAGGTTATTTCGATCTGTACTCCTTCGGTTTTTCTCTTTATCGTGCAACTGTTCACTTACCACAGATGAGATTTCTTGTATTTCGACAGGCGCCGCAACCGTAGCACCGGAGCCGTTTCAGCAACGGCGACAGCCAGCCCAAACTCATCCACAACACGAGCACCATCGATGATCCTTAGCTATCAAGTATGCCAACGATACCCATACGCCGCAGAGAATCAGGTACTATTATCCAACGGCCGGCGCCTACGTTCACTTTCTTAGCATAAGCACCGCACCTTTGAATTTCTTCAGGGCATCCTTCAGTTTTTCATGCGACACGTTATTATGCTTGCACCTGTAGGGCCATACTTCTAGTAGTGAACATGTTACACGTGCTAAATTACATACCAGTGCACATATAGTTAATATGCTTTAGTTTTGTCCTTAGTATTACTTTACTTCCTAGATATCACTGCCTACTATTTTACTTCTTGCATACTATATTTATGATAATGGTGTTGTTCTGATGCCACCTGTTGGTTCCATCAGACTGCTTCATGTTCTCTATGCTTAATTACACATCAGCAAACTAGCATGTGGTTCCGCTGGTTTTTGTTCGTTTTACCCTACATTTTCTGATGCTAGCTATTACATCACTGCTATGAGCCTCTGTTCATTACTTTTTTGTCTGTCCTTGATTTTCCCAAGTTGCATGACTAATTTGATGCTTCTATTAATTATGGAGCTGCCAACCCCATCAAGCAAAATATTTGTTCTTTTCGGGCTGGCACCTCGAACAAGCATAAAAATAGAGTGAAGCGGATATATTGTCGTGTATGCAGACGCCCTTGTTTCATTAGTTTGGATGAACCATTGATGATCAATTCGAACCAGTGCATGCGATTAAAATTAATTTTAATTAAATAGAGGGTGCAGAATAAACTACAAGAACTAGATTTGCAACCACGGGATGCTGAGGATATCTCCAAAGAACATTGCAACAGCAGCGAGGCTTCACAGCAACATATGGTAAGCTAGTGTGTTTTAGTACATGTGAAATTTAATGCGTGTGGGCTGCTTTCTTGGCTGTGCCCTCAACCTGTAATCCTACATAATAACAAATAGTTCAGTTGTCTGCTTTGCTGTATTGCTTGATTCGAATGCTTGTTTGTTACTTGTTACGCTATACCTGAGTTGGCAAATATGTCAGCGGTGTCTGTTATACTATTGTAAAGAAATGCATGCCTAGTTCATTTGATTCCTTAACTTTTCCTCTGCACTTCATCACAAGACTGTCTTCGTAGTTTATATGCGGCCACACTGTTAAGAGCTTTCTCATATTATTTTAACTACTTAGATGCCTTGGCAACTTAAATATAGTGGTGGTACACTCCCTTTCAAATTTTCATCTTACCATTTTAATTTATTTTCGGCTGATGCTGCTTCGAACCATTTAAATATCGCATGTCATGCTCGGCAATAATTCGTATGTGGTTTACCATGTAAGCTTACTGCATGGATCATGCGATAACTATCTCTTACTTATGTCCAGCGGAAACCTTCCAGGATGCCGTTCACACAAGGACACAATGTACAACCCCAAAATCTATTTGTGGAAGCAGTGCGCCGTCCATGTTACTAGATGGTAGCAGTTCAGAGGCAACACTGCCGGAGAGCAGTCTGAGCACATATATTATAGTTTTGTGGCTCTACTAGAGGTAGAAAGAGATGGTGTGGCTGCCATGAATGAGGTAATCTCGATCTTGAAGCTGGAAATTATGCAATTAGCTGCACGCATTATGCAAGCAACCCAAGAATTGGAGGAAGTAAGAATGTTGCATTTGAAGACAGAGGAGGTCCTGCTGCTTCTGCTATCGGAAGCCCAGGGTAATCCCAGTTCTTTTTTATATAGCAGTTGAAATTTTCATTAGATTATTGTACTTGCATGTTGTGTCATGTATCTAAATGGATTATGTTGTAAGACCCCCTATGTTATCCATGTGTTGTAATGATCCAAATTTTTTAGGCGAGGTAATCCTCAGTACTAGTATGATTGACATAAGGTGAACTGTTTTTCGTGTGAGCATATTGTATTGGATGAAATAAATGTTTGACTCAAAGTGTATCCAACCTACTGAATTCGAAGATCACGACATTTCGAAATGATAATCATATATAAAGGTGGAATAAATCTTTGTTGCGGTTTTGAAGAAATAAATAACAAAACATAGAATTATCTATGGATATTCGTAATCGAATAAAAATTGGATTTGGATTTAGTTGCCAGGGCCCAGGGCAAACGCGAGTGCTAATTCTCCCAAGTTTTGAACGAAGCGGCTAAACACCCAGTATCATTTGTGGGCTGCCCGAAGCAAGTGTTTGGGAGATGGAAATTACTGTCTACCCTGACACTTGACATCCTTATCGGCCGGATTTACACTGCTATCGGTAGGGGTAGACAAATAACTTCAATCAGACGTGACACGACGGCCTCTGAGCCCATTCAGACACGGTGGGCGCGAAACGTGAGCGGCAAAACGCATTTGATTCAAGCTCGTCTGAAATACATGTGTCTCTCGCTCCATTTCCATATTCATCCACGGTGGGCGGCAAAACAAACTCTCCTCGTCTGAAATCGATGTAGGCTAATATTTTAAGTAGGGGCAGATGTGTAACTTCCCTTAGACGTGACACAACCGCCCTACCTGTCAGCCCCGTTCATACACCGTGGGCGGCAAAACACCCTGTCCTTGCCCGAAATCGTTACCGGCAAATATTTGGGAGATGCGAGATTACAGTCCTATCCCCAACCGACGTGATGTCCGAAATGTTAAACGGGGGATAAGTTCGTAACTTTGCCACATTTCAGAGAAGCGCGTCCCAAAGTTTGAGATCCCCCTCCCCCTCCATTTCCCCATTCATACACCATCGGCGCCACGACAACCTCACCACTGCGGCCAGCCTCCTCTACCCCTACCCCGTCGTCCACTGCAAGAGATGGACGTCTCTCATCCACGGCGCCGGACCAGGATCCTTTCATCGCTTCTTCTCGCTTCACCGGCTCCATCGTCCGCTTTGCCGTTGCCGCTCCTACGACCGCCTCGTCCACGGCAACAGAATTTATCCCCCAACTTGGCCGTCTGCCATCTAAAGTCTTCTTCCCCGACGCCGATAGCCATCTCTCCCGCAGCACCCTCAACGTATCAGCAGGGGCCTACACGGCATTGCAAGAGAGGTGGTACTCTTCCATATGTGCTTAAGTTATTGATCTCACCCGGAAAATAGATCTTAAATTGTTTACTTTACTTTTTTTGTCCGTACCAAAGCGTAGTGGCTAGTTGAATGCAAACATTGGTTTCGAAGTAGCTTTGTCCGGTTTTCACCTTCAGATCCGCCATGTCATGGTCACTATACTCGTAAATCTTATGGTTTCCCCCCTTTACATTCACTACCATCATCGTTAGTGCTTCACTGCTTCGTGTCGTGCTAACAATGCTCCTCAAGACCTTAACCCACCAAGCGAAACAACATGCCACTCATAATTCCAAAGCTTACGTGTTGAAATATGAATATGAAATGATGCTCATATTACTAAAACAGAGAACGTTTAATTGGTCACCTAATGTGTCAGGACCCCGATCCTAGGTCACAAAGGTCTAGCCTGTAACACATCATATCACTTTGCGTCCTCACGCACGGTATCCCCACGGGTGCCACCTTACCTAGCCCGGGACCGTTTGCGCATTTTTGCAGACGTATATCATAGTGTCGCTAGCATCCATATGACAGAGAACCCGGGCCGACATGACTAGTTATAAACCAAAAGTGGCACTAAATTACAGAGACAGGCATACATGACCCAGCAACGAACGTGTCGGTCATCAACGTATGAACCCAAGTCGTAGCAAGCTACAAGGACTTAAAGGAACAACGCGTGACATTTCCCCTAAGGGACAGACACAGGAACGAAGAAGGACACATGCCGGCCAGCCTAAGTGTTCCGGAGCAGTAGCAAGCTACTAAGGCTCAGTGGAAGCACTAGGAGACATTTCCCTGTAAGGTAGGCTACCAAAGGTAAACAACTAGGTGTCGGATCCCACACATAGCAATACACATTACACGTACGCATAACATGCAAGTATGTGTTGTACAACAAGGCATCACAACATAACTCAACAACTCATATAGATAAAGGCCGAGAAGAGCCATCATAGCATTTATTACAAACAGAGGTCACATGACCCAACATACAGAGCATACAGGCAACGGAAGCAAAACATGTCTGAGTATAGACAACTACAAATGAAAAAGGCTGAGGAGCCTGACTATCTACAAGACCCTCCCAAGGGTACAAGATCGTAGCTGATGTAACAAGCTAAACGTCGAAGTCCACGCGGAACCACTAGTGAGACTGGAGTCTCTCTGCAAAACATAAATTAAGCAAACGTGAGTACAAAGGTACTCAGCAAGACTTACATCAGAACTAGCTACATATGCATCACTATCAACAAAGGGGGTGGTGCAGTTTGACTGCAGCAAGCCAGCTTGACTCGGTGGCTATCCTAAACTACGACTGCAAGTAACTCTTTTGAGGTGGCGCACACGAGTCCACATATTCACCAATCAATACACCACTATGGATCCGCTCCCGTCTCCCTACGAGAAGGCCATCCATAGCACTCATGCTTATCTTGCGCGTTTTAGAGTATCCACATCCACTTGTCTATGAACTGTAGAGGCAACCCAGAAGTCCATTTCCGGGGACACGGCTATTCGAATAGATTATATTTAACCCTGCAGGGGTGTACTTCTTCACACACGCTCTCACCACTTACCGCCGTTTACACGACATGTACTCGGCAACCATCAAGCGGAGGCCCA
Organism: Secale cereale; assembly: GCA_902687465.1. NCBI lineage: Eukaryota > Viridiplantae > Streptophyta > Magnoliopsida > Poales > Poaceae > Secale > Secale cereale. The sequence continues at coordinate 629,701,332 of LR738714.1, forward strand.
GCGAGGGTGTCGGCCACGACCTGACTAACCACACAAGTCTCTCGTCCAGGTTTATCGCCTATTTGGGTTCCATCCGTGGGGAGATCCGGCCGGGGTGTCGCTCACGGCCCCAAACAATGTGTACAGGGTTCCCGCATCACCAAACGGGCGATCGGTACACCGTGCCATGTACCTGCCGCATCACAGCCCACCCCGAGGGTCAGCGCTGCGCACGACCTCCAATAAACTACAAACACCAAAAACTAGTTGCAACTCTTGGACAGAGAACAAGGGCAGTTAATAAGTCGAGAGGGTCCATTGGGTTCGGGCACAATGCATGGTAGTAACTGGTCATGGATCAACCAACACAGAACTCAGTTCCTGAGGACGGCTGCAATGAGACAACCCACCATATACTCCTACATGGCCTCTCATCGCTACCTTTACCAAATCGTGTTCACACACTTAGCTCACACACATTAGGACATGTTCATCACCATTCCAATTCATCCCCGATGAATCAGACCTGACACAACTCTAAGCAATAGCAGGCATAACCAGAAAGCATGAATGAGTAGGCACAACATGGCTCAAACAACTCCTACTCATACTAATGGGTTTCAACTATTTACTGTGGCAATGACGGGTCATGCAGTGGAAAGGGGGTTCAACTACCGCAGCAGGTAACAGTTGAAGCGTTGTTGTCCTAATGCAGTAAAAGAGAGCAAGAGCGAGAGAGTGGGATTGTATCAGAATGCTCAATGGGATTTAGCTTGCCTGGCACTTCTGAAGATAACATTGGGTCTTCATCGCTGTCATCGAACTCATCGTCGGAACACGTCTACTGAAAGGGAACAACACCGGCAGCAGAGAAAGAAACACAATCAATGCCATGCGACAATATGATGCATGATCATGACATGGCAATATGCTGTTGATTGAGCTAATGCAACTAGCAACCATATTAAATGAAGTTGGTATGAACCAAAGGTTCAAATTCAAACTCCATATGTGATTATTCAAATGCCATTTAATTGATTTGACCTGATCAGCAGGTTTAACTTGTTCAAACATGCATGAAAATGCCATAAACAGATTCCTTGGATTTTCTGATCATTTTTCATATATAAATTATTTTCATCTGAGTTATAGATTATTTTCTGTGATTTTTAGAAGTTTTAGCTATTTTCTGAAATAAATAAATCATTTAAGATTTATTTAAATACCAGAAAAGGCTTTACTGCGTCAGCATGACGTTTGTGTGACATCAGCAAGTCAACAGGCAGGTCCAGGTCAAACCTGACCAGTGGGTCCCACTGGTCAGTCTCTTAGCACTTAACTAAAAGTTTAAATCTAAACTAAACAGACACGGGGCCCACATGTCAGTGTCTAATTAGATTAATGAAAGCAATTAAAAATTAATTAAAACCCTAAACTAAAATTAGTCAGGGCTGGCCCCACATGTCATTGACTCACAGGGGTCAAAACTAGTCAACGGCGGAGGTCAAACCTGCCGGCGACTCGCCGGCGGCGAGGTCGAACGCGGCGGAGGGCGTCGGAAAACCGCCTCCGACGACCATTCGAGCGGCGGAGGGAACCTACAGGATGCGCGGGCTCTTGCGCATCCAACGCACTAGGCGGCAGCAGCTGGGGTGGCCGGAGTCGTCGCCGGTGTCGAGCCCGGTGGCGGCCGGAGTTCGGGCACCGACGGGATAGGTGCTACGGGGCGCGGGGAGGTGAGCTGGTGGGTGCGTTCGGCTCCTGAGAGCTCGGTGAGCACGTTGGGGTGCACATCCGTGGGCTGTGTCAACTATGGCCACGGCGGCGGCATCGTCGGCGGCGGTGAGGTCGGGCATCAGTGGTGGAGCTAGCTAGGATGCACGTACAGCAGTGGAAAAAGAGGGGAAGGACTCAGCAGCTCACAGGGAGGACAGAGAGAGGTTCAGCGGGCTCGGGGAAGGCTTGACCGGAACAAATCGACGGCGATGAACGGTGGCACCCGAGGTTGAAGACGATGACGTAGACGACAAAGCGGAGGCCTCCGGCTCGATTCCTTCGGCTTGGGGATGTGGTGCTCAGTTGCGGGGCTTCTGGACACGGCGAAGGGGCAAGGGGACGGCGGTGGGCGCGGTGTTCTCGGCGGCACGGCCATGGCGGCTTCGGCCATCGTTCGGGAGAGACGAGGGAGGGAGGAAGGGGGCGAGTGAGAGGTCAGATCGATCCGGACGGCAGTGGGGTGGTCATCCGCGGCGTCGCGCTGGCGAGGGGAGGGCCAGGCTGGCAGGTGGCGTGGAGGCACGGCCGTGCGCGCACGCCGGCCACACGCCTGGCCGACTGGCGCCAGGAGGACGACGGCGGTGGTGGGCTGGTGGACTGGGCTGACCACTTGGGCCGCCAGGTGGGCTGCACAGGTAAGTGGCTTAGGTGGGCTTCCTCTTTCTCTGTTTTCTATTTAGTTCTGTTATTCTATTTTGTTATTTTGTTCTGGGCTTTATTAAAAATACTTAGGCACACTCAAAAATCATGAAACCAAGCATGGCTACTGTTTAGAATAAATCCAACAGTAAACATTTTAGTTTATGATTATTTGAGCATTTAAAATAATATATAAAATTTAAATGCCCAAATGCAAGTAAGATATGATTTAATTCAAAAATCCAGAATGGTCCTAGAAATATGTACAACATTTTTGGCAGAGGTTTTTAATCAATCCAAAAATGATGAACTTTTCCAAGGGGCATTTTGGGTTCATTGAAAAGATTTTAATTTGACCCTAGTTAAATTCATTTAGTGCTAGGGTTTGAACATCCCCATTACAATTTTCTGTGAAAATAAATATGATGCACATGAAGACCAAGCAAGGCAGGCAAGGCTGGTCTAGGGCTGTGACAACTCACCCCCACTAAACAAGAATCTCGTCCCGAGATTCAAGCGTAGGGTAAGAAATCAGAGGGGACACTAACTAACACAAACTTCATGATCCAAGTGTCCTCCATATAATTGTTGATTGCTTGCCTCATGTTGTTCCTGGCATCCTTGCCTTCGAGATCTTCGTCCAAACGCTGATGATGAGAGAAACTCTACAAAATTGATCTTCCGAGAGATCGAGCAACTCAAGATCAACCCATGGAGTGAGACGTTGAAACATCTCTTGAGCTGAGACACAGAGTACACCTCCAGAGGGATGTAGTGAAATAAATGATGATGGTTCACCTAATGGCAATAATTCCACACCTAAAAAGAGGGTGATCGATGTCACCAGACGGGGTACCTTAGAGAAGGTGACTCGTAGAGTTACTCCCTTAAGTGGCAAAAAGAATTACTTTTGATATAGAGATCATTGAAATTCCCTTTACCAGCCTAAGGCAAACACAATCGATCGTTTGACGGAGTTCGAGATAATGACATTCTCAGGCCAGAATGGATGATGTGAACTACCTTGTAAAGGTCAATGCCATGGTTGATTTTGCTTATCACCGGAAATGGATGGGATCCATGGTAAAATGGCACATTGGCGGTGCAAGTTGGGAACAAAATGCAAATGCTGGGAATGATTCTAGTAACTCGGAAGAAACCCAACAGTAGAGAGTAAATTTCTCTTTGAGAGGTTACAACATAACCAAGAACACTGGAAGCAATCCCGGTTAGTGTCGATGATAACACCTAGTGCTTGTGCGTGCTCTCAAGAACATGAGCATTCCCATAATCATCAAGGTTTTACCAATATCCGTGTCAAGGATCCTGGCAACATCACATACTACCATGATGAATAATGATGGATGATGCAGATGCAAAGGAAGATAACACCTTCTCGGATTTCACCTTGGCGAGGCCAAGGGGCAAGATCTGGATGATCGACCGAGAGACATTTAGCACTCCGCTTCTAATGTTCTCCTTGATGTGCTAGCGCAACCCATTTATTAAAATGGTTTGGTACCTAGAAGGTCAAGTAAAAGGTCGGACTTCAGGAGCACAAAAATCCATAAGGAACAACAAGGGAGTTAATCCTACGAAGTCCTTATGGGGAGGTGGCCAACTTCTTCAATCAAGATTCTACAACAATAGGTCTTCCGGCTGGTTGTGTTGGCCACGACATCCACTTTACCGGTAATCGAGAGACCAATATTATAGTTCTTGGGAAATGCACCAACCATCATATCTGCCTGAGATTCAGTTCTGCTTGGTGTCAGGATATTCCAAACTCATCGAGTCTAGAAAGAAAAATGAAAGTTTGCAACAAACATCGACGAGACGTCGTTGCGAGATTCTCGGGAATGAACTACGATAGCAAGCTAACATGAGCTGGTTCTGCTACAAACCTGTGAACACGTTGTCCAAGACAAGCATGACCACATAGCAGTCTTACGATAAAACACTACCGAGTTCTGGTGGGGAACCATCATCTAGGATATCGAAGTCCTTACATAAGTCATATGATTAGCTCTTATGACGGAACTTTTCTTCTTGAACAAATCAATCAGTGGCTTGGTGTGCTAGGGATACATATAGAGTGAAGGTTGTAAATCTCCAAACCACAGAATACTTCGCACGTATGCATGACTGACTTGGGATGATTCCACAGGAAGCAAAACTAACTTTCTCGAACTCATGGCGGCAACTTGCACCTAATGCACGTGAACTGGGAGAAAGTCACTTCTTGCACCAACATATACCTCATGAACGGGACACGAAGGCAATGCTTACTAAGTTTCCAACACTAGCTTAATGTCCTACAAAATCATGGAGGAGATAAGGATGTTTGTTGATGTGCTCAACAACAATCCATCCAGATTTCCATGGAGATGGAATTCCATAATTATGTGAACAAGTGATAGTATTAGTCAGACCAAGGGGATATAATGAGGTATGCTCGAGGAACACCCACGAGTAAGACAACATTATGAATATCATTGGTTCTGATTTGATTTGATGATAGCCCATACTCAAATCAAAGTTTTGATATGACAATAGGTCCAACAACTGATCACAGGGACCAATTGATGAGGATATCATCTGTCTTCAACACACACACACAAAAGATATCCCTTAGAAGGAACTAAGTCAGGCAAGCTCTTATCTTCCAACTCTCCAAGTTGTTGCTTAGCTTAACCAACTAGTTCAGGGTATCCAACACAGATTCTTGGAGAAAGGGTGGTTTAGAGAGAAACCAGCTTGATCACGAACTCAACATAGCGGTCAGGTGACAACCTGGTAATACTTCCGAGAAGATATTCAGAAAATCACGAACCACCGATATGTTACTAAGCTCGAGAACAATCTTGCTTTTCAGGGCAAAACGATATGATCAAATGAGCGAGGACTTAACAAAATCCTAACTCATCAATCAAGGAGTGCAGCAAGAAAGTGGACTAGGTAGCACGATCAATCTTAGGATGATGATTCGGTAACCATCATGCTAAGAATGAGATTATCGTCCATTAACAACCAAGCAACGAAGTTGCTAGGAGTATTGATTTCACACATCACCATTCACTTGTCGGTATTCCGGTTACAACAACACGGAGACCGAGGAATGAACGGTGATGGTGAGAAGTATCACTGTATCAAGAGTTCATAGGAGGTTGTGCAATTCCCATGACATTCTTGACATAAGGATGGTAATACTCCAGGATAGAACAGTTTAGAAGCTGGATTAGCATTCTTCATCTGCGAAGTACAACTTCTTTGACCCAATCCTGGATATGGATAAGGTACCGGAGTTTGTTTCTCCTAGTCATTCTAGAATAGAATGGCTTGACGGACCACAAGAGTAAAAGGCTTTGATGAACACGAGTGCACAACTACTCCTGACTATCATCTGATAGACGAGGGTCATAATACAACTAAAAGGAGACAACTCAAAGGAACATATAACTTTCTGAGTTGTGGATGCATAGGTTAGTATGTCGAACTAGTACAGCATGTTTCTTCCGGATAACCCATGCAGAAAAGTAGGACTGGCAGAGTCACAATATGAATGGAGTACCACTCAGGAGCACTCTGGTTGTGATCTTTTGGTTCGGGAGAACTTCTGCCATGATGGTTCATGGTATTGGAAGAACGATAACCACGGACCTCGAGGACTATCACAAGGTTACTAGTATCCTAAAGGGACGAGCAAATACTACCAACATGAAGTAAGTAGAGTGAATCTTGGGTTCAAGAACCCAGAAATATAATGCCTACTAACTAAATGGCATCACGGGATGCTTTTGAGAATAATGGCCAGAATCATCACGCTGGGAATATAAAGCATTGCTAGATTACTGGTGATCTTCTAAGACACCTAGGGTCATAATAATAGCTCCAACATATATGTCGAGGTAACAGAGTACCTCAACACACTGGCTAGTGTGGTTAATCTGGCCTAAATGGACATTAAGAACATGTAGGAATGATTTGCAAATGCATCAGATTATTTAGAAACCTGGGAAGACTCGGACAGCATAACGGCTATAAATGCTCGAAAATACTTTTGAGACTCGTGCACAAGATAGCATAACCACTCAACATCATAATGTCAAGGTTCTGAGATCAACAATTGAACACACAGAAGTAGAATAAACTGAACTCAGAGTTGAATCCACAATTAACATGATCCTGATAGACATAAGAGAAAGCCTAGTTCTTAATCCCCGTGGAATAGAAGAAGGTGACTCAGATCAGAAGGTCATAAGGTAAGGAGTAAAAAGAGCCTTATGTTCCCTTCCACAATCAATTTCCTTATATAACTAAAGAGTTTCTAGACACAACTTCGACCAGTTTGGCTTACTAATCCTACAGGCAGTCAGGCTCTGATACCAAAGCTGTCAGGACGCCGATCCTAGGTCACACAGGTCTAGCCTGTAACACATCATATCACTTTGCGGCCTCACGCACGGTATCCCCACGGGTGCCACCTTACCTGGCCCGGGACCGTTTGCGCATTTTGGCACATGTATATGATAGTGTCGCTAGCATCCATATGACAGAGAACCCGGGCCGACATGACTAGTTATAAACCAAAAGTGGCACTAAATTACAGAGACAGGCATACATGACCGAGCAACGAACGTGTCGGTCATCAACGTATGAACCCAAGTCGTAGCAAGCTACAAGGACTTAAAGGAACAACGCGTGACATTTCCCCTAAGGGACAGACACAGGAACGAAGAAGGACACATGCCGGCCAGCCGAAGTGTTCCGGAGCAGTAGCAAGCTACTAAGGCTCAGTGGAAGCACTAGGAGACATTTCCCTGTAAGGTAGGCTACCAAAGGTAAACAACTAGGTGTCGGATCCCACACATAGCAATACACATTACACGTACGCATAACATGCAAGTATGTGTTGTACAACAAGGCATCACAACATAACTCAACAACTCATATAGATAAAGGCCGAGAAGAGCCATCATAGCATTTATTACAAACAGAGGTCACATGACCCAACATACAGAGCATACAGGCAACGGAAGCAAAACATGTCTGAGTATAGACAACTACAAATGAAAAAGGCTGAGGAGCCTGACTATCTACAAGACCCTCCCAAGGGTACAAGATCGTAGCTGAGGTAACAAGCTAAACGTCGAAGTCCACGCGGAACCACTAGTGAGACTGGAGTCTCTCTGCAAAACATAAATTAAGCAAACGTGAGTACAAAGGTACTCAGCAAGACTTACATCAGAACTAGCTACATATGCATCACTATCAACAAAGGGGGTGGTGCAGTTTGACTGCAGCAAGCCAGCATGACTCGGTGGCTATCCTAAACTACGACTGCAAGTAACTCTTTTGAGGTGGCGCACATGAGTCCACATATTCACCAATCAATAAACCACTATGGATCCGCTCCCGTCTCCCTACGAGAAGGCCATCCATAGCACTCATGCTTATCTTGCGCGTTTTAGAGTATCCACATCCACTTGTCTATGAACTGTAGAGGCAACCCAGAAGTCCATTTCCGGGGACACGGCTATTCGAATAGATTATATTTAACCCTGCAGGGGTGTACTTCTTCACACACGCTCTCACCACTTACCGCCGTTTACACGACATGTACTCGGCAACCATCAAGCGGAGGCCCAGCGAGGGTGTCGGCCACGACCTGACTAACCACACAAGTCTCTCGTCCAGGTTTATCGCCTATTTGGATTCCATCCGTGGGGAGATCCGGCCGGGGTGTCGCTCACGGCCCCAAACAATGTGTACAGGGTTCCCGCATCACCAAACGGGCGATCGGTACACCGTGCCATGTACCTGCCACGTCACAGCCCACCCCGAGGGTCAGCGCTGCGCACGACCTCCAGTAAACTACAAACACCAAAAACTAGTTGCAACTCCTGGACAGAGAACAAGGGCAGTTAATAAGTCGAGAGGGTCCATTGGGTTCGGGCACAATGCATGGTAGTAACTGGTCATGGATCAACCAACACAGAACTCAGTTCCTGAGGACGGCTGCAATGAGACAACCCACCATGTACTCCTACATGGCCTCTCATCGCTACCTTTACCAAATCGTGTTCACACACTTAGCTCACACACATTAGGACATGTTCATCACCATTCCAATTCATCCCCGATGAATCAGACCTGACACAACTCTAAGAAATAGCAGGCATAACCAGAAAGCATGAATGAGTAGGCACAACATGGCTCAAACAACTCCTACTCATACTAATGGGTTTCAACTATTTACTGTGGCAATGACGGGTCATGCAGTGGAAAGGGGGTTCAACTACCGCAGCAGGTAACAGTTGAAGCGTTGTTGTCCTAATGCAGTAAAAGAGAGCAAGAGCGAGAGAGTGGGATTGTATCGGAATGCTCAATGGGGTTTTGCTTGCCTGGCACTTCTGAAGAAAACATTGGGTCTTCATCGGTGTCATCGAACTCATCGTCGGAACACGTCTACTGAAAGGGAACAACACCGGCAACAGAGAAAGAAACACAATCAATGCCATGCGACAATATGATGCATGATCATGACATGGCAATATGCTGTTGATTGAGCTAATGCAACTAGCAACCATATTAAATGAAGTTGGTTTGAACCAAAGGTTCAAATTCAAACTCCATATGTGATTATTCAAATGCCATTTAATTGATTTGACCTGATCAGCAGGTTTAACTTGTTCAAACATGCATGAAAATGCCATAAACAGATTCCTTGGATTTTTCTGATCATTTTTCATATATAAATTATTTTCATCTGAGTTATAGATTATTTTCTGTGATTTTTAGAAGTTTTAGCTATTTTCTGAAATAAATAAATCATTTAAGATTTATTTAAATATCGAAAAGGCTTTACTACGTCAGCATGACGTGTGTGTGACGTCAGCAAGTCAATAGGCGGGTCCAGGTCAAACCTGACCAGTGGGTCCCACTGGTCAGTCTCTCAGCACTTAACTAAAAGTTTAAATCTAAACTAAACAGACACGGGGCCCACATGTCAGTGTCTAATTAGATTAATGACAGCAATTAAAACTTAATTAAAACCCTAAACTAAAATTAGTCAGGGCTGGCCCCACATGTCATTGACTCACAGGGGTCAAAACTACTCAACGGCGGAGGTCAAACCTGCCGGCGACTCGCCGGCGGCGAGGTCGAACGTGGCGGAGGGCGCCGGAAAACTGCCTCCGACTACCATTCGAGCGGCGGAGGGCACCTACAGGATGCACAGGCTCTTGCGCATTCAACGCACTAGGCGGCAGCAGCTGGGGTGGCCGGAATCGTTGCCGACGTGGAGCCCGGTGGCGGCCGGAGTTCGGGCACCGACGGGATAGGTGCTACGGGGCGCGGGAAGGTGAGCTGGTGGGTGCGTTCGGCTCCTGAGAGCTCGGTGAGCACGTTGGGGTGCACATCCGCGGGCTGTGGCAACTATGGCCACGGCGGCGGCATCGTCGGCGGCGGTGAGGTCGGGCATCAGTGGTGGAGCTAGCTAGGATGCACGTACAACAGTGGAAAAAGAGGGGAAGGACTCAGCAGCTCACAGGGAGGACGGAGAGAGGTTCAGCGGGCTCGGGGAAGGCTTGACCGGAACAAATCGACGGCGATGAACGGCGGCACCTGAGGTTGAGGACGATGACGTAGACGACGAAGCGGAGCCCTCCGGCTCGATTCCTTCGGCTTGGGGATGTGGTGCTCAGTTGCGGGGCTTCTGGACACGGCGAAGGGGCAAGGGGACGGCGGTGGGCGCGGTGTTCTCGGCGGCACGGCCATGGCGGCTTCGGCCATCGTTCGGGAGAGACGAGGGAGGGAGGAAGGGGGCGAGTGAGAGGTCAGATCGATCCGGACGGCAGTGGGGTGGTCATCCGCGGCGTCGCGCTGGCGAGGGGAGGGCCAGGCAGGCAGGTGGCGTGGAGGCACGGCCGTGCGCACGCGCCGGCCACACGCCTGGCCAACTGGCACCAGGAGGACGACGGCGGTGGTGGGCTGGTGGACTGGGCTGACCACTTGGGCCGCCAGGTGGGCTGCACAGGTAAGTGGCTTAGGTGGGCTTCCTCTTTCTGTGTTTTCTATTTAGTTTCTGTTATTCTATTTTGTTATTTTGTTCTGGGCTTTATTAAAAATACTTAGGCACACTCAAAAATCATGAAACCAAGCATGGCTACTGTTTAGAATAAATCCAACAGTAAACATTTTAGTTTATGATTATTTGAGCATTTAAAATAATATATAAAATTTAAATGCCCAAATGCAAGTAAGATATGATTTAATTCAAAAATCCAGAATGGTCCTAGAAATATGTACAACATTTTTGGCAGAGGTTTTTAATCAATCCAAAAATGATGAACTTTTCCAAGGGGCATTTTGGGTTCATTGAAAAAGATTTTAATTTGACCCTAGTTAAATTCATTTAGTGCTAGAGTTTGAACATCCCCATTTCAATTTTTTGTGAAAATAAATATGATGCACATGAAGACCAAGCAAGGCAGGCAAGGCTGGTCTAGGGTTGTGACATAATGTTCCTATATTCATTTCGGAAAGTATGTGCGCCACCCACTGGTCCAGCTAGTTCCACTTTCCTGATTTTACTCTTGATGCTTAGGGTTTTCCCCTTTTATCTACTCTACTATGATCTGCGTAGGTGCTTTCTGTCATACTAGCATTATTCCATCCTTCAAGCTAAACAACACAACACTCAGATCTGCCGTCCCACTGCCACGGTCAACACTATACTCATCATGCTTACAGTTTCCCCATTTTATGATGACCATGACCAGCCTACGTGATTCGTGTCGTAATAGCACTGCTCCACCCATCGAGCTAAACAAGCTTAGTTCTACTAATTCAAATCTGATATTATGCTGATATTAGTATAACTGGGAGATGTTTAATTGGTTAGCTAAATGTTCCTACTTTAGTTTCTAAATGCATGTGAGCCACATATGGGGAGACCGGAAGGAATAGTATTTCTATGTGCGCTCTGGTTCATCATGGGTGGCCAACCGACATTGTATAGAAAGACTTGTAATATCTTTAATCTGCTTGCTCTTCTACTCTTCTTTAAGATGATCCTCTTCTCTTGTGGTCGACTGGTCATGTCGAGTTATTGTCCCTTAGTATATTTTGAATCTGTCAGGTCATGTCGACTTGTTCTTCTTTACTATATGTTGAAGGTGTCATCTGCGAAGTATCATCACTTCTGGAGCTCTCATATTTTGAGTAGTAGGCCACATTATATTAATGCACACACCAAATTACAGCATGCATGACACCTCTTAGAAGAATTACAGAGATAGCACAAAGGGGTTTACAGGGAGGAAGTATTGGATTAGAATCACTTCTGCATTACGAAGATAATCTCACTTGTTTTCATGTTTTCATGCATTTTAGGTATTGAACATTATGAAAATGAATATGAGAATGGGTGCACGAGAGGAATATTGCGGAACAATCCACTGGCTAACAAACTTGGCATGGTGGAGGATGGCCTATCTTATACACCCATCAAGGTGCATGCTCTAACTTGGCAAGGTTGTATTGGTCGCACATATTTTGCATCTGACCTCTTGCATTACTTCTACTTCGTTACACCATCTGCTTAGTTTAAGCATCATATATGAGTATATGCCATACCTATCCGTTTTTTGTACCTATTCCATGTGTCGCCATGCTATGTTTTTCCAGTCAAATGTTGTTCTTTCGTAATAGATGTCCAAAAGGAAGAGAGTGATTGCAGATCCTCAAGGAGTACAAACTAGGTATTTGGAAAAGGTAGTGATACCTGTTAAATCAGATAGATCAGCAGCCACAGAAAACACAGGCCCAACTGTAACAAACTTTACCCCTACTCCAATGGCCAAACCCCTATTAGAACTACTGACAGCCCAGCGTCAGGCACTGTCTACGATATCAATTCAAAATTTGAACTCCTAAATTTCTGCATGTGCCGTACTGCTACCTCTTGAGCTTACGTTGTATTACCTCAAAGAGGAAAGGAAGATGCAGCACAGTAGCGTAAGTATTTCCCTCAGTTTTTGAGAAACAAGGTATCAATCCAGTAGGAGACCACGCGCTAGTCCCTCGCACCTGCACACACAAATAAGAACTTCGTAGCCAACGCGATAAGGGGTTGTCAATCCCTTTACGGTCACTTATGAGAGTGAGATCTGATAGAGATGATAATTATATTTTTGGTATTTTTGGTATAGAAACAGAAAGTAAACAAAGCAAATAAACAACGGCGACAGAAATTGGCTAGTTCACGGGAAAGTAATATGATAAAGATAGACCCAAGGGCCATAGTTTTCTCTAGTGGCTTCTCTCATGATAGCGGTATTCTACGGCGGGTAAACAAATTACTGTCGAGCAATTGATAGAAAAGCGAATAATTATGAGACTATCTAGGCTTGACCATTATATATAGGCATCACGTCCGAGACAAGTAGACTGACTTCTGCCTACATCTACTACTATTACTCCACACATCGACCGCTATCCAGCATGCATCTACTGTATTCAGTTCATACGAACAGAGTAACGCCTTAAGCAAGATGACATGATGTAGAGGGATAAATTCAAGTAATATGATGAAAACCCCATCTTTTTATCCTCGATGGCAACAATACAATATGTGCCTTGCTGCCCATATTGTCACTGGGAAAGGACACCGCAAGATTGAACCCAAAGCCAAGCACTTCTCCCATTGCAAGAACTATAGATCTAGTAGGCCAAACCAAACCAATAATTCGAAGAGACTTGCAAGGATATTATGGGCACACATAAAAAGTTCAGAGAAGAACCAAATATCTTTCATAGATAACCTTGATCATAAACTCACAATTCATCGGATCTCGAAAAACACACCGCAAAAAGAGATTACATTGAATAGATTTCCTCGAAGACCGAGGAGAACTTTGTATTGAGATCTAGAGAGAGAGAAGAAGCCATCTAGATACTAGCTATGGACCCGAAGGTCTGTGGTAAACTACTCACAACTCATGGTGAGGGCGATGATGATGATCATGAAGGCCTCCGTGATGGATCCCCCTCCGGGAACATGTTCCAAGATGGGATATCCACAGGAACAGAAGCTACGGCGGTGGAATTAGGGTTTTCTCTCTGCGTATGGAGTTTCTAGGGTATGTAGGTATATATAGGAAGAAGGAGGGCACCGGGGGCCGTGTCGGCCAGCCTCGAGGCAGGGGGGCGCGCCCTGGGACGGGGGGCGCGCCCCCCACCCTCGAGGGCTGTCCCTTCGTCCCCTGACTTGGTCTCGAAGATTTCCGAGCGTGATTTCCTCCAAAAATATCTCTCACGAAGGTTTCATTCCATTTGGACTCCGTTTGATATTCATTTTCTGCAAAACCCTGAAATAGGCAAAAAGCAGCAATCTGGACTGGGCCTTTGGGTTAGTAGGTTAGTCCCAAAAATGATATAAAAGTGAATGATAAAAAATAATAGCATGGAACAATAAAAAATTATAGATACGTTGGAGACGTATCAAGCATCCCCAAGCTTAATTCCTGCTCGTCCTCGCGTAGGTAAATGATAAAGAAAGAATTTTTGATGTGGAATGCTAACCAATATAGTTTTTCATTGTAATTCTGTTAATTGTGGCATGAATGTTCAGATCTGAAGGTTTCAAGATAAAAGTCTATATTGACATAAGAAATAACAATACTTCAAGCAATACTAACAAAGCAATCATGTCTTCTCAAAATACTATGGCTAAAGGAAGTTATCCCTACAAAATCATATGGTCTGGCTATGCTCCCTCTTCATCACACAAAATATTCATATCATGCACAACCCCGATTTCAGCCAAGCACTTGTTTTCATACTCTATCCTTTTCAAACCTTTCAACTTTCACGCAATACATGAGCGTGAGCAATGGATATAGCACTATGGGTGGAATAGAAGTGGTTGTGGAGAAGACAAAAAAGAGGAAGATAGTCTCACATCGACTAGGCGTCTCAACGGGCTATGGAGATGCCCATCAATAGATATCAACGTGAGTGAGTAGGGATTTCCATGCAACGGATGCACTAGAACTAAATATGAATGAGAGCTCAACAAAAGAAACTAGTGGGTATGCATCCAACTTGCTTGCTCACGAAGACCTAGGGCATTTGAGGAAGCCCATCGTTGGAATATACAAGCCAAGTTCTATAATGAAAATTCCCACTAGTATATGAAAGTGACTAATCATGAGACTCTCTACAATGAAGATCATGGTGCTACTTTGAAGCACAAGTGTGGAAAAAGATAGTTGCATTGTCCCTTCTCTCTTTTCTCTCATTTTTATGGAGGGGCTTTTCTCTCCTTTTTTTATTTGCCCCTCTCTATTTTTTTGGGCCTTCTCTTTTTTTATATTGGCCTTTTCTCACACGGGACAATGCTCTAATAATGATGATCATCATACTTTTATTGATTTACAACTTGATACTAGAACAAAGTATGACTCTATATGAATGCCTCCGGCGGTGTACCGGGATGGGCAATGAATCAAGAGTGACATGTATGAAAAATTACGCATGGTGGCTTTGCCACGAATACGATGTCAACTACATGATCATGCATGGCACTATGACAACATGATGTGTGTCATATGATCGGAACGGTGGAAAGTTGCGTGGCAATATATCTTGGAATGGCTGTGGAAATGCCATGATAGGTTGGTATGGTGGCTATTTTGAGGATCAATATGGTGGCTATTTTGAAGAAGGATATATAGTGGGTTTATGGTACCGGTGAAATTTGCGTGGTACAAGAGAGGCTGGCAATGATGGAAAGGTGAGAGTGCGTATAATCCATGGACTCAATATTAGTCATAAGAACTCATATACTTATTGCAAAAATCTACGAGTCATCAAAAACAAAACAATCAATGCGTGCTCCTAGGGGGAGGCTGGTAGGAGTTAACCATCGCGCGCCCCCGACCTCCACACAAAGGTTGGCACTCTACGAATACATCATGCTCTAACTTCGTCACATAGCGGTTCACCATACGTGCATGATACAGGAATCGCTAAACTTAACACAAGTATTCTTCAATTTCATAATAACTCCATTAGCATGACTCTAATATCACTATCCTCATGTCTCAAAATAATTATCAAGCATCCAACATCTCATTCTATTCAATGCACTTGGTGTGAAAATTTTACTACATTGACATTGGATGTATATCATGTGAAGACTAGTTTCTTTAGCCTAAACACATTACCATGATGTTTTAATAGACTCTCAAATAGATATAAGTGAAGCATAAGATTTCAACAATTTCTACAAAATATAACCACCGCCATGCTCTAAAAGATATAAGTGAAGCACTAGAGTGTTCTAATAATTTCTAAGCCATATTTAACTCTCTCAAATAGGTGTGTCCAGCAAGGATGATTGTGGCAAACTAACAAGCAAAGACTCAAACTGTACAAGACGCTCCAAGCAAAACACATAGCATGTTGCGAATAAAACTATGGCTCCAAGTATAGTTACCGATGGATGAAGACCAAAGAGGGGATGCCTTCCCGGGGCATCCCCAAGCTTAGGATTTTTATTATCTTGATTTTACTTGGGGTGCCATGGGAATCCCCAAGCTTGGACCTTTTTTACTCCTTGTTCCATAGTCCATCAAAGCAATACTCAAAACTTGAAAACTTCACAACACAAAATTTAGACAAAAATTCTCGTGAGCTCCGTTAGTAAGAGAAAGCAAACCACCACTCAAAGGTACAGCAAGGAATTCATTCATTGATTATATTGGTGTTAAACCTACTGTACTCCAACTTCTCTAAGGTTCATATCCTCCAATATTACTTATAGATGCATCGGAATAAGCAAACAACACACGAAAAACAGAATCTGTTAAAAACAAAACAGTCTGTAGTAATCTGCTGGGTTCGCCTACTTATAGAACTCCAAAAAAATCAAACTAAATTGGTAAATTTGCGCAATTTGTCTACAAATCAGCATAAAAAAGAATAAGATAAAAAGCAGCTCCAGTAAATTATTAAGGCTACTTTAGGCAGCGATAACGATTCTGTTTTTCACAGCAAGATCAAATATACTTCACACAAGTCCTACCAAAGGTTCTACTTGGCACAAACACTAAACAAAACATGAGAACACATCTAATCAGAGGCTAGATGCAACATTTATTCCCTAACGGCAACAAAAGCAAAAAACATAAAATTGGGTTGCCTCCCAACAAGCGCTATCGTTTTACGCCCTAGCTAGGCACGATACAAGATAAATCTAGTTATTGCCATCCTTGGAAGGCAATTGTTTAATTAAGAACTTGTGATTTTTGGGCACTTCTTTGTCCCTGTGAATAATCAAAATCTTGGGCAAGAAATCAAGAAATTCTAAAGTGTCAAAAGGATCTCTTGCAAAAGTAATAAAATTAGGATGAAAACTTATCGATTTGAGATCCGCAAGTCTAGAAGTTTCACCATTGTCTTTAGGGACATACATGAACATAAATAATTTAGTGGAGGTATTTGGATTGGTTTTTATAGCGGAAAGAGTGGAACCCACATTAGTGATAACATCCTCAACCTTATTGATTCTAGTAGAATCCTGATCTAGCTTTTCTTTAACTATGTGTTCTTTTTCCTTAAGATTTTTTAGAACAACTCCTACCTTAGATCCATATTGGGTAATTTCATTGTGAATTTTTCTATCCAAGTTCTCTAACAATTCTACCATAGCAACTTTGTTCTCAATAATTTCTAACCTTTGCATAACATGCTCCAAAGTTAAAACGGTCCCATTAACCATAAGAGGTGGTGAGCCAAATAATTCAGTCATAGCTTGATAAGAATCAACGGTGTGGCTACCCAAGAAGTTCCCTCCGGTAATGGTATCTAAGAAAATTCTATTCCACGGAGTTATGCCAATATAAAAATTGTGAAGAAGCACAGAAGTGGAAAGCCTCCGATTAGATCTATTTTGAGCATTGCAAATTCTATACCAGGCATCTTTTAAGTTTTCTTCCTCCCTTTGTTTATAGTTGAGGACTTCACTCTCGGGAGTGGTGATAATGATAGGTGTGCTAGACATGATTACAAGCAAGCAAACAGCACACGAGCAGACAAGAGGCAAGCGAACGAAAAACACACGGCGGAAGAAGGGCGAATAAAACAGCAAGAGTGAAGTGGTGGAGAGGAAAACAAGAGGCAAATAAATGTAATGCGAATGATAAGGGTTTGTGATAGGTACTTGGTTTATGACTTTTGCGTAAGCCTCCCCAGCAACGGCGCCAGAAATTCTTCTTGCTAACTCTTGAGCTTGTGTTGTATTCCCTAGAAGAGGAAAGGGAGATGCAGCACAGTAGCGTAAGTATTTCCCTCAGTTTTTGAGAACCAAGGTATCAATCCAGTAGGAGACCTCGCGCCAGTCCCTCGCACCTGCACAAACAAATAAGAACTTTGCAGCCAACGCGATAAGGGGTTCTCAATCCCTTTATGGTCACTTATGAGAGTGGGATCTGATAAAGATGATAATTATATTTTTGGTATTTTTGGAATAGAAACAGAAAGTAAAGAAAGCAAATAAACAACGGTGATAGAAATTGGCTAGTTGACTGGAAAGTAATATGATAAAGATAGAACCGGGGGCCATAGTTTTCTCTAGTGGCTTCTCTCATGATAGCGGTATTCTACAGCGGGTAAACAAATTACTGTCGAGCAATTGATAGAAAAGCGAATAATTATGAGACTATCTAGGCATGATCATTGTATATAGGCATCACGTCCGAGACAAGTAGACCGACTCCTGCCTACATCTACTACTATTACTCCACACATCGACCGCTATCCAGCATGCATCTCGTGTATTGAGTTCATACGAACAGAGTAACGCCTTAAGCAAGATGACATGATGTAGAGGGATAAACTCAAGCAATATGATGAAAACCCCATCTTTTTATCCTCGATGGCAACAATACAATACGTGACTTGCTTCCCCTACTGTCACTGGGAAAGGACACCGCAAGATTGAACCCAAAGCCAAGCACTTCTCCCGTTGCAAGAACTATAGATCTAGTAGGGCAAACCAAACCAATAATTCGAAGAGAGTTGCAAGGATATTATGAGCACACATAAAAAGTTCAAAGAAGAACCAAATATCTTTCATAGATAAGCTTGATCATAAACTCACAATTCATCGGATCTCGACAAACACATCGCAAAAAGAGAATACATCGAATAGATCTCCTCGAAGACTCAGGAGAACTTTGTATTGAGATCCAGAGAGAGAAAAGAAGCCATCTAGATACTAGCTATGGACCTGAAGGTCTGTGGTAAACTACTCACAACTCATGGTGATGGCGATGATGATGATGATGAAGGCCTCCGTGATGGATCCCCCTCCCGGAACAGGCTCCAAGATGGGATCTCCACGGGAACAGAAGCTACGATGGTGGAATTAGGGTTTTCTCACTACGTATGGAGTTTCTGGGGTATGTAGGTATATATAGGAAGAAGGAGGGCACCGGGGGCCATGTGGGCCAGCCTCGAGGCAGGGGGGCTCGCCCTGGGAAGGGGGGTGCGCCCCCCACCCTCGAGGGCTGGCCCTTCGTCCCTTGACTTGGTCCCGAAGATTCCCGAGCGTGATTTCCTCCAAAAATATCTCTCGCGAAGGTTTCATTCTGTTTGGACTCCGTTTGATATTCCTTTTCTGCAAAACCCTGAAATAGACAAAAAAACAGCAATTTGGACTGGGCCTTTGGGTTAGTAGGTTAGTCCAAAAAATGATATAAAAGTGAATGATAAAGCCCATTAAACATCCAAGACTTCATAAATAATAGCATGGAACAATCAAAAATTATAGATACGTTGGAGACGTACGACTTACCTTCTCTCTTGTATGAAAACTAATTTCAGATGAATCTCCTTGCTCAAAGGATCATAGGATCTCACGATAATATTGGGCTCTTCATTGCTCTTGCCAGTACCTCTTGCCCTTTGTCAGCATACTTACACTGATTGTTGTTTGATTATGTAGCATCACTGTAAATGTTCGCTTCTTTATCCTCCTTTTGATTGAAATTATAAGATCTATATTTACTCTTAGATAAATACAGAATTAACACAATGGTTATGAAGTTTTGGATTGCTCATGTAAGTACCCGTTGTCAAGTATTCCCTCTGTATCGAATTAATTGTTGATCAGTTGGATGTATTTAGAAGTTAATAGTGCTAGATACATCCATTTGAGCGACAATTAATAACAGATGGTGGTGGTATTACTGTACATGCATCACGAGATAGTTGATTTTCTAGCATTACTCTGTATCTTATCTGCCTTGCCATCCACTTTCTCCAAATTATCATATCTACATTTACTCTTACCAAAATGTTGAATAAAGCCAATGCCACTTCACACGTGTTGATGTCTGCATTCCTCTTGTCACTACCTTTTCCTTGTAACGCTGTACATAATAAATTGCTATTTGATTATGTATCATCAGTCTGCACCTGAGCTTCATTATCCTCTATTTCTTCCAATATTATTTGATCTATATTTACTCTTTGCGAAGTGTAGAATAATGGCAACGCTTATGAATAATTTTCTGTGGGGAATTATTTGAATTGTCTTTCCATCAACATGGAGTAGGGCTTTGTCCAGCCCATGTTAACATGTAATGTAACTTCATCCTTCTCAAGCCTTCAAACTTTGTTCTAGTATAGATTTGGATAGGCATCATTTCCTCCACTACTGTTTACATCTGATTGGATGTTTGCAACAACTACCATTTTTAAATTGTAGTTGTAAAAACATGTTCCTTATGCAGAACAGATCTATTTATTTGCTTATATAATTGTGAAACCTGTTACATGTCTCCTTGTTTCTCTTTCAGAGTTGTATCTCTTATGCCAGGCAGAACTTTAGGAAAGATAGTGAGCCAAACCATCTTGAGGACAGCGAGATGACCCCAAGGTCCTGTCTTGATGAAGACAGTGAGTTGAAGCTACTCACCAGCAGGTGTGAGACAACCTCTATGCAGTCGCTGCCTCAATCAGTTCAACTTCTTTAGTCTCAACTTAAAGCGGAAAGGCTTGCCTCAGCTCAGCTCCGCCTTGAAGTCAAAGATGTAATGAAGATGTCAGGGGACTGCCTTGTGCACTATGGTGCCATACAACTAGGGATGAAGCATCTATCGTTGACACAACTGAGGTCTCATCAGCTTGTTCGGCTGCTTGCAAGGACCGAGCTTGCCAGGTCTAGTGCCTTCTGAAGTGCTCTCAGTTTTGTATATTCTTTTGTCGACACGTTTATATCCACTGGTGGCGACCTTTGATGCCCAGTGTATGTAATCCGCGGTCATGTTCTGCTTTATTATCACTGGTAGCGAACTATGATTCCCAGTGGATGTAATATGCCATAATTTCTTTGTTGTGTAGTCTAGATTTATTCTTTGCTCGGTATGCTGTAATTTAGGCCGGAAGGTTCAGTGGATCTCAGTGTTGTCGGTCTTCAGGCCGGCCCATTACTCATATGGGCCAAAAGGTGGGCCTATAGTCATCTTGGGCCATTAGCAAGTCTAAACCTATAGTATTTTCCCGCCTTTAATAGGCCATGGGCTACATATTTACTGTAGTGACATTGGGCTTCCTACGGGCCGTAGAAAAAATGGGCCGTCTACGGGCCGTATCATCAATGGGCCTTAGACGTGCCGTATGATCGATTGGCCAAACATAGGCCAAAAACAGACCACATTATGGCCGTAAACGGGCTAGATTTGGAGTCGTCCGTTCATGGGCTGACCATAACAGGCCGTCGTTAATAGGCCGTGTTTGATGATGCGATGAAAACGGCCCAACGTATTAACGGGCCACAAACGGGCCGACTGTAACCACGGGCTGAATTTGGCCCACAAGCAGAAAATGGTAGTAACGGGCCGTAAGTAACCGAATGTTGGAAATGAGCCTAAGAATAAATGGGCCCTGAGAAGGTCGAAAAATAACATTGGCTGCAAACGGCCCAATGGATTAATGGGCCGTTAATGGGTATAAAGTGATACACTGTTCATTACGGGCTAGTTTCACCACGGACCGTTAATGGGCCAAGAATAAATGGGCCCTGAGAAGGCCGAAAGATAACATGGGCTGCAAACGGCCCAATGGATTAATGGGCCATTAATGGGTATAAAGTGATACACTGTTCATTACGGGCCAGTTTCACCACACACCGTTAATGGGCCAAAAGTTACAAAGGGCCACATATGGGCCGAAAGACATCATGGGCCATATATGGGCAGGAACTTAAAATGGGCTGGAATCATATTGGACGGCCCAGATGGCGCTACTGGGCCTACTTAGGATAGGTCGTAACAGGCCCTGGGTTAGCGGGCTGTAAATGGGCTATATGTGAATAGGTCGTTAACAGGCTTTTTGTGGGCCAGCCCGCCACCTTTTGACCAAGTCAAACAGGCCAGCCTTTTCACAGGAATGGGCCTCTGTTGGGCCTAGCCACGTGTCGACGTATCATAGGCGCTTTTTGTCCAATGAGAGGATGACATATGTCCCAACGGTGAGCCGACACATGTTTCCTCCAGCCAATGATGATTTTACACGTGGAAAATCCCCATTGGTCGGGGCTGTTAACGGGTTATCGGATCCAAAACCGGACCCGATAGCTTAACGGCATTCTGTTACGGTGGATGCCACATATCGGTCACCCTTGACGAAAGCACTTCTGTGACGCGCGATTTATACTCATGGAAGTGGACACTTACGTGATGATAATTTTGGTAATGTCATGGAACACTTCTACGACAACACATGTATGACTTTCTTGATTCTGTCATAAATTTGTCATGGATGTACATGCATGACAGAAAATGTGACCTACTGTGACAAACACGTATCATGACGGAAGTGTATTTTTTGTAGTGGGAGCAGGCGCTCCATGTCACCGTTTGAGAGAGAGACGGCGACGAGCTCGAGGTGCTTCAGTCATGGTAGAATAAGAGTGTGTGCGTCATTAAGGGGGATGGCAGTTCCTAAACTTGGCGACGCATTGCGTGGGCGCGAGGCGGAGTGCGGATGTTGGCAGCGACCACATATGCCCATCATCAAAAGTGAGGTCCTCGAGTTGATCTAGGGAGAGGGATCGGTACCAGTCGTCAGGCTTAGCTCGGTCCATGCCGTTGGAATGGAACTTGCCCATTCTAAGGCCTCTGGTTGGGCCAAGGTGACTTCCGAGGATCTTGGAGAAAGCATCTGAGCTTTTGCGATAGCAATGGCACAGCTCGTGGGTGTCGATGAGGTCGAGAGGACTGGAGTTACATAGGGGCCGCCATAGCCGGGAAAGGACTGTTGTTCGCGCCCCATATTTGATTGGGAGGAGAGAGATGATGACTGTCAACATATCATCGGGGAAGCTGCTGATGAAGTCTAGGACTGCTGGAGTCGCTTGCGGTTCTAGTTTGCCCCGCCTCCGCTTGTTGGCAGCCCCGTTCTCCACCCCTGGAGTTTTCTTGTCAGCAGCGCTTTCTGATAGAAATGGGAGTACAGGGAATATTTAGTTAAAACAGGGCAATAGAAAAGTGTATTGGTAACTAGAAGTTATTAGGTAGGAATATAGTAAGAAAAGGGAATAACAATTGATTTCTTAAGTACTACACAATTTATTTGACACTGCTGGGTAAATCAACATGCAGATAGTTGAAAAGAAAACTTACATCGGACAAAGTCTGGACAGATGATTTTGTCAGGGAAGTTAGCATATATCTCATGACCAGGCCCTTTTATGTGCAGTTCAATTTTAGTGCCAACTTTCAGTACATAAAACTTAGAAATTTCTTTCCAAAAGCCAGTGCCAAAATAGGAGTCACCACGTTCATCAAGTCTTACATTAGCAACGATTATAAATCCATGGTTTGTGTGCAGTATGACATCCGTGCAATCTTGATCTATGTAAAGGGAAAGATTGTGCACTACATAATCTATTACATAGCAAGGGACGCGCTGCAGAAAATGGTAGGATTGTTAAAGAAAATATGGTAACATGCAAATATGGGCCCAAATTGAAAGAACTGTACAACAGTTGAAATGGAAGGACAAAAATCTATAATTAAATAGATAGGGTAAACATGATGTCATGGAAATATGAGACGAATCAAAAGAACAATACATCATTAATTTTCCTAATATAGAGAGAGGAGGGGGCAAATACCTTTGAAGTATATGGTGCATGTGGCACCTTTTATCCAAATGTAGCAATATTTAGAATATGTTCAAGAACCTGTTGTCGGGGATTGCACCCAACGCGCCCCGGACTCCCAATGAACAGCTTCTCGCCATGAAAGCGCGCCTCCAGCCGGCCCATCGCCTGCTCCACCATTTGCAACGTGCCGGGGCCCAAGTACTGGCCGCCCTCTAGCCAGACGTCCCAGTACTCCGCACACCCAGCCGGACCGCCGACTGGCTGGAGGCGGCTGGCCGCCGCTTCAAGGCCTGGAAGGGCTCCGCAGCAAAGACCGGCGCATGGACTGCCCTAGAATTCGCCAAGGGTTGGTATCCGGACCTGGACCTCGCCCAGCTCGCGACCTTCCGCCTGGAAGCCGAGCCTGAACTGCCCGCGGTGCCAGGAGATGTCATCAAGCGCGCCGCCTCCCTCGCCGACTACACGGACTCTGCCGTTTTCATCCTAGAGTTGGATGAAAACGGCCATGTGGTGCCACCCGATAACTTTGGGCTGGACCTGGCGGCGCCGGAGGAGCTATATGAGGAGATCGCCTCAAGCGACGACGGCGAGGATGAGGAAGACGGCGATGAGGAAGCCAGCTCCCAGGAGGCGGAGCCGTCTGCTTGCTACCAGCCCGTTCAGGCCTCCACGAGCGGGCCCAGCAGGACGGCGCAGTCTGCCGCGGGGAGCGATCAGGCGGCCCCCTTAGCAGCCGGCCCCGTGGATCCCGTCGTGCCACCTTCTCCACCTGCTGCACCTCTAGCTTAGGCGGCCTCGTGTATCTTTCATTTCCTATTTTTCTTAAGACTTGGTAGAATTAGTCCCGAACAATTCCACCCACTGGTTGTATTCGTAAGATATTGCTGGAAGGCGACCTTCGAGGCCTTTTGTTTTAAATATTCTCTTAATTCTGCATATTTCTATGCTGTTTGCCGGGTTCTACAGTTAGCACCGTCCTTTGTTCCTTTGGGCATTTTTTCTTTTGCTGTCTCCTTTAACTGCCGTCCTGCCAGCCCATGAGCCATTCCGTGGTTTGTGACTGGGTCAGGTACTTAGCTGTTTTCCGGATAGGCAAGTATCCCGCCCTCTGGAACGCGGTTTGGCTAAGCTAGAAGCCGGCTGGCCGGCTGCTCGTTAGCTGGCCAACTTGTATGAAGGGCCGTCTTGCCCTATGTTTATTTTTCTTTAGCCATTTTTCATGTGGGCACCACTTCCTGCCTTTGACTCCGCCAGTTAGACAGCCGCGTTCTTTGAGTCTGTGACTGTAGGTGGGAGAGGGCTTGGATGCTGGCACATTACTTGTCCGACTATTGAAGAAAAATCTTTAAACATAAGGCCAGGCGGCAAGCCCCCGGGCCGTCTGCTTGGTCCCAGTGCCGGGCGAAGGAATGGAAATACTCATTCACAGGCATAAAGCTTATCATATAGATAAAGAGTTGGACAGTCCCTGAGAACTCCTCGGGGGTCCCATTGTTTCTCAAAATAAAGTAGATAGCATGAGACATACTGTCTTTAGCTATAAAAGCGGCGAAGGAGGTTTGTGTTCCACGGGCGCTCCGATTCCTTGCCTGAGTCGTCTCTTTTGCATGCTCTTGGCTTCTGCGCATCGATGAGGTAGTAGGCATCGTTTACTAGTACCTTGCTAATGATGAATGGTCCTTCCCAAGGGACTGAAAGCTTGTACTGGCCAGCTGTTCGCTGGATCAGCCGGAGCACAAGATCCCCCTCGCGGAAGGAACGTGGCCTGACTCGCTGGTTGTGGTAGCGACGGAGACCCTACTGGTAGATGGCGGATCGGCGGAGTGCTACCATCCGGGCCTCCTCCAGCAGGTCCACGCCGTCTTCTCGTGCCTCTCTTTCTTCACCTTATGTGTACACCGTGACATGAGGCGAGTCAAACTCAACATGTCTTGGGATGACGGCCTCGGCCCCATAGACGAGGAAAAAGGGAGTGAAGCCGGTTGACTTGTTCGGAGTTGTCCTGAGACTCCAGAGGACAGACGGGAACTCCTCGATCCAGCAGCCGGCCGATCGTTCCGAAGGCTCGACCTGCCAGGGCATGATGCCGGACAAGATAAGGCCGTTTGCACGCTCAACTTAGCCGTTTGACTGCGGGTGGGCAATGAACACTAAGTACAGTCGGATGCCCTATGTTGCGCAGAAACGGGCCAATGCGCCTTTGGCAAAGTTTGTGCCGTTATCGGTGATGATGCTGTGTGGTATGCCATATCGGACTATGATATCAGCGATGAAGGTCACAGCAGTTGGGCCATTGAGTTTCTTGATCGACTTTGCCTCGATCCACTTGGTGAACTTGTCCGCGGCCACGGGCAAATGGGTCAAGCCGCCGCGGGCTGTCTTGAAAGGACCCACCATGTCCAGTCCCCAAACTTTGAACGGCCAAGTGATCGGAATGGTCTTGAGTGCAGATGCTGGCAAGTGTTGCTTGGAGCTGAAAGGCTTGCAGCCGTTGCACTTCTTGACTAAATCTTTGGCGTCATCCAGAGCAGTCAGCCAGAAGAAACCATGGCAGAAGGCTTTGGCGACGAGGGATCTTAAGGCCGCATGGTGGCCACACTCCCCTTGATGAATATCTCTCGAAATGGCTACCCCCTTTTCGGCTTCCACGCAGCACTGGAAGACGCCGGTTGCACTTCGTCTGACAAGCTCTCTGTTAATTATTGTATATGCTAAAGCTCGGTGTTGTACCTGCCGTTCCAAGGTTTCGTCTGCTGGCAACTCTCTTCTGAGCAGAAAACTGAGGATTGGTTGTGCCCAAGACGGTGCTGAGACTCCTGTTACCTCTGCCACAAAAACTAGGGTGGTTGGGCCGGGAGGTGGAGGGCTGGGGTGAGCCGCCTGCTATGCTTCTGAAGTCCCCAGGCCGGCTGCTGCAGTCCCCGGTTACCCACAAGGCCCCACCGTCGGGGTATAAGCGCCCTCTTGCTACCCATATGCAAGGCACCGTCTTAGCCTTGCCTTCCCAGGATTGCTCCCACACATGTCACGTTCGTGATCGGCCTCCTCAACTGTTTATCGATCGAAAGGCAGGGCGACATAGCCCCCAACCGACGGGAGTAGTTACGTCCAGTATGTGCCCCCTCGATTCCCGACATGCTATGATACCCCAGGGTGGGTAGGAGCGGGTCGAGTATGTATCACCGCAGAACAACTGCAGCGTCCGGATCAGATCTATCTACTCGGCAATTCATCCGATGACTTCACGGTCGCCAAAGAAGCCCCAAGAAGCATCAAACATTTCCGATGAGATCCATTGAGCTATTGTGAGATAGCAAGCACTAGCTCCCAGTGCGACTTAATAAAAAACAATCAAAGATAAGATCGAAGAAAATGAAACGCACGTGGTGGTCATTATAGCGGTTCCTTCAGATCCTAGAAAACGTCTGAAAAAACCGGCTACGGAACTACTGAGCAAAGGAAAAAAGACAATAGGTAGATACATAAGATCGAGTCTCTTAATAAAATCAGACAATGTTCAAGCGGCCTGTCATTGAGACAAAAACGTGTTAAGCATATAAGCACTTTCGACTTGATTTGCAGTGGTCAGTTACGCAAGACGGGAAGAGAGTTTCCTTCTTCAGAGTCCTTTTATCCCAATATTAAGGATAATGTGTGGGCCTTTACTGAAAGAAGATGGTTGATCCCCTTGCCGACTCATTCCATCCTCCCCCCGGTGGGTCGTCCTCTTATTCGCTCTCGTGAGCAAAGAAGAAGATAGATAGCATTCTAGCCAGCAATGGACTGAGGTATGAGACGATAAAGGTAAAGAGAAGGGGCCGTCGTTGGTGCATAATAGATCTTTCCTATCTACGATCTTTCTCGGTGCAGAAGCGAGGCTTCGCGGTCGAAGTACCACATAAGCAATAAAGCCAATAGACCTTGAATAGCATGTACGAAATAACTTGTGAAGAGGATTGACTAGAGTCTAAAAATCTTGTACGCAAGTTGGCACAGCGCTTTCAATCAATCTCGCTCATCTGGTCTGCCCGCTCAAATCAACGATCATGCCCCCCTTATTCTAGCGGAGGAATAGCTTCATCAGATTCATTCCCTTGCTAATCTGCCTTCAAGCCTTGTTTTCCTTCTTCCGCTTCATCTATCGTAAAATTTTATATGCCACAAATAGAAGTAGAAAGAAATCCTAATAGTCATTGAGATTGAATCCACAGGAAATCGCAATCCAATTACTGTGAGAGCGAATTAACAGAGTCACTTCAACTAAATGGTCAAAATCAGAATAAAGGAAGGTAACGAAATACTTCATTAACAAGGCTTGTTTAATTACTTCTGAATGACTCCTTTAGCACTCTCTTTTGGTTGGTCACTTCATTGAAATAGAAAGTACATCTCTAACTCCTCGCTAACGCGAATCATTCAAAAACTACTACTTATTGGGTTGGGAAACCGACACGTGAAATCGATCCCGGGCTACACTCCCTTCAATTAATTGTTTATGTTTACTTTGGCGGAGCATTCAATCCACGTGTGGGAACCATTCCGACTTAATGTATTTGCCCTGCCCTAGCCTGTTGGGAATGCAGGTCTCCGAGAATGGAAGCTCGGCAACAGAGCACACCGGAAGAAGTATGTACCTCATGAAGTAAGGACTAGCCAGGGCTCTTAGTATGGCCACTTTTGCAGGATGAATCCGTTCACTACCTGCTTCTCTATCGCATTTGACCTAGAAAGAGTGCAAACAGGAAGCATAGATCCTTGAGAAATAGAGGAGCTATGAGTGCTGTCCACAACCTATAATGTTCGAAAAGATATAATCCATCACTCGCTCCAGAGACCTAAGTATCGTGCTATCTCCAAGAATTTCATTCTTTACTACATAAAGCATCAGCTGCTGAATAGAAAGCTAAAGCATTTATTTATAGCTGACAGTTAGCTTTCGCTTGATTTCTTTCTTATCAAATTACAATTTTTTATTGTAGATTGGGTCGGTGTAAATAAAGGGTGAGCTCCAAACTATAGTGGGAAAGGCCGAGTATACCCCAACCATACTTTGGAGTGAGAAGGAGATCCTAACTAACAAAATAAGGCATCTGATACTATGCTGAAAAGTCCCGTTTGGTCGCTTTTCAAAAGAAGGATGCGCCGCTATTTTATCATCATCTGGCACTGCCTGACTTGCTTTCACAACTTTTAGCTTGAACATGGAACTAAAGCCTCCATGTCAACTAAAGAAAATAGTTCAAGACAGTAGAGCACAGAGGGAATTACCAACATGGGTTCAGCATTTCGTTTAGTGAATGCGGAGATAAAAGCAGCTGCTATTGATGTGCAATTGGACCGCTCGCATCGCTCCTTCACACGAAGGCTATAAGAATCAAAGGAAATATTGGGCGTAAATTACTTTGGAGTTCAAACCTGGCAAAGTCCTTACATACTCGGCTCCAGGCCAAAGCGATGAAAATACCATTTATTTAATATGGTCATGCCCATGAGAGAAAGTCTAGCCCTATCAACACTTTATGATCCTAGTTGGCTCGAGTAAGGCACGCTACTTCTAAACACTCTAGAGAACATTGAACCTCATTGAAAAGAAATAACTTCCGGCCAACATAAAGATCCGGCAACCTTTTTCGTGACCTCGGCTCTGACGCATTACTCCTAGCCTAGATTTTCACTAAATTTTTGGGATCAATGCCTACTTCTTGAACTTGAAATACCTGTATCCCTTCTTCGATAAGTGGAATGTTTTTCTTGAGCGTCTACTTTGGCGAAACCTTTGTTTTCTATGCTATGTATTTGTGGCCTAGCCCTCTATAAGGCACACGTTTTTCATACGTGTTTTATAGAAGGAAAGCAACAATCCTGGAGGAGGAAATAGTTCACTTGTTGGGCACCTGGGCCCCCTATTCGTAAATTCACTTACGTGACGAGCAATTAAGAATGTGCGCTGCGTTCGAATGACATGTTATTTGAATAATATTGTTGCTGTGTCGCAAGTCTCAGTCTTCCAAAATAGGAGACGACTATGGACAGAGACACCTGGTAAACGGAGTGCCAGTGATTGCCTTGGTTGATAGTGGCAGCACGCATTGTTTTGTAGACCCTAAAGATTGTGAAGTGGGCTGGTTATGACTCAACTCCGTATAAACCTATGGAAATCACAGTAGCAAATGGCGCTAAGATGTATTGTGAGCACAAATGTGATGGCATGCTATGGGTAATGCAAGCGAAGGAGTTTCTGTTTGACATGAAAGTCATGGAGGTAGGTTCATATGAGGGTGGAGATTGGATTTTATTGCTATAAGAAGGAAAGGCCAATTATTTTCTCAACCAGTGCACCATCCATAACATTAGTCAAGGAAGGCAAGAAAGTAGTTTGAAAGTGAATTCAAGATCAGACAAGGAGGTTAGTAGAAAGAGGAAGGGTGCAGTTACAACAAGGAGAGATTTGTATACTCATGCAAGCTTTTCCAGTGAATGCCACCAGCAAAGAATCCATAATACCTAGCAGTATGAATAAGTTACTTACTCGAGACTCTTACATTTTCAATGAGCCAAAAGAGTTACCACCAGACCCATGATCATGTAATACCTCTTCTGGAGGGAGCTGAGCCGGTTACTCTCAGGCCGTATAGATACTTGCACGATCAAAAGGCATCCATTGAAAAGTTGGTCGATGAAATGCTAGCAGCAGCTGTGATTAGGCCAAGCTCGAGCCCTTTGCCCTTTTCAAGTCTTGTGATGGGTGGGAGTTGGTGATTGTGTATAGACTACAGGAAACTAAATAGCCTTACCATTAATAAAAACATCCCATTCCTTTCACGGATGAACTCTTGGAAGAGGGCAGTCCCAAATGAAAAAAAGCCATTTATCGATCCCAAGAAGCAAGTGAATTAGTTTTATTGCTTTTCTTCCTTTAGCTTCTGTTTATTGCAAGAACATATTTTATAGTATTGTTTGAGATGCTGGAGTAAAAGGGAGTCAGAGGTAAGCCCTAGCTAGCCGGCCCCCTCTTCCCTATCAGCTGAGAGTTTGCATTCGCCAGTGTGCCACCATTCCTTATTCATACTGTACTTCACTTCTCTATGCTTCAGGCATTCCGCTTTCATCTTGTGATACCCCAGACCTGTTTCTTTGGATCCTTAACTACAAAAGTAAGCACCTCCCCTAACTAATTAGTTAGTATCGAGAGACTAAAAAATCATAAAAGTTGAGAAACAAAGGTACTCTTGCCGATGGAAGAAATTCCATAAATGTCCCATAGAGTCAAAAAGCTGTTTTAAGGAACCAGTATCAAAACTTGACCCATTAGCTGTTGCCCTACTTCATCCAAGGGCTAGGTGTGGGTGTGACTAAATCCCATCCTTCCTTACTTAATACTCCCTCCGTCCCAAAATAAGTGACGCAAAAATGACTCAACTTTGTACTAAAGTTAGTACAAAGTTGAGTCACTTTTGCGTCACTTATTTTGGGACGGAGGGAGTAGTTATTTTAGTCTCCTTGGGCAGTCGACCCCTTCAATTGGTCATGCTTTTCTTGTTTCTCTGGATTCGTTAGGCATGCGACAGGTGAGAAATCTCTTGATACTATGCCTAGCCTTGGGCTTGCTCTTCTTTTTGACCTTGCTTGATCACTCACTAATAGGGATTGGGCTGATCCAGGCATGCAAGCACTCAGGTACCCTTTTCATCCACTCCTTCATCTGCTGATTGTCGCTGTCGATGCCGAGCTATTTAGTTTGGAAAGTGTTAATCCGAGTAGTGAGCCCTGTGGCATACCTCTGAAGGTAACAACGCTTGTTGTTGTGTTAATGGATCAAATACGTAGTAGACGTTATCAGATCAAAGTACCCGCCTTGGAGGAGTTGGTATC
>LR738714.1:629735278-629765400 GCA_902687465.1 Secale cereale
AGCTAAGTGACTGACATCTCGTGGTGACGAACGATGTGCAGTAAGGCAGGATGAAGCTTATAGTAAAGCTTAAACATCCTGAGTCGACCATAGATCGAGTCTTGCTCCAATACCCCCCATACTTGTTTCGTGCTACCACGTGTCCCTTCCACAGGTAGGGTATGGTTCAGTAAATTTTTCGATCCCTGTTCTATCACACACCATACAGAGAGGCCACGATGGAAGATACCGGCTGCATCCGGTAGGCAGGCCACCTGGTCCGGGGGCATGGGTGTTTCGGTTGGAGCCGAAGGGGATAGCTTCCCCAGTATTCGCGTGCGTTATAAATTGTTGTGATCCCATGCTAGTCGAGGTTGTAGCCTCCCCACTTAGAGTTTGGCTTAACTAGTGTCGTGGGTGATTCCAGACACCGGTGAGTTAGGCTGGTGTGTGCAGTCAGGTGTGTCTTCATAATTAGAAGACCGTAGGCGGAATTAGTCCAGAGAGACTATAGAAAATCCGTCATCCGTGGGTAAAGAGTACACCCTCTGCAGAGATATAAAACAATTCGAATAGCCGTGTCCATGGTTAAGGACTACAGTCTGGGTTGGGTTGAGTGTCGGTCTTCGGAGGAAAAATCTAATAAGTCAAAACTTTATTTATGACCTGTGACAGGTGATGATTGTGATGTATTATTATTATGGACTAACCATTCGTATTCTTTGGAACGATGAGTATCCTTGGGACGGTTCTACCTCCCGGATATTCACTGTTATATTCTTTTTATTTATAAGCCCTCTCTGTGATGTCGCTCAGATGTCCGACTGTGGCATTCTTTTTATTTATAAGCCCTTTCTGTGATGTCGCTCAGACGTCCGACTGTGGCATTCTTTTTATTTATAAGCCCTTTCTGTGATGTCGCTCAGACGTCCGACTGTGGCATTCTTTTTATTTATAAGCCCTTTATGTGATGTCGCTCAGACGTCCGACTGTGGCATTCTTCTTATAAGCCCTTTCTGTGATGTCGCTCAGACGTCCGACTGTGGCATTCCTTCTATTTATAAGCCCTTTCTGTGGTGTCGCTCAAACGCCCGACTGTGGCGTGCTTGTTATTTATTTTATTGCTACTTACTGATTTCATATGCATTTCTACTCGAATGTCCTGCTTGCAATTATAGTCTGTCATATCATTATTACCCTGGTAATCATAATTTATCCTCGAGCATGTTTATGCCCCACCCTTAATCATAATGTTTGCGAGTACATTCAAAGTACTCACTGGCTTGTCCCTGGCTATTGTCTTGGCCAGATTCCTTGCGTGGGAAGGAACGACGTGAACGACACCCCGACGCCTACACTATTGGAGTTAGCAGCCTCGCGAAGATAGGTGTTATCCTGGCCAGCCGTTCCTGTGGGAAATGGAGTCCCATAGTCACCAACGATCCACAAACCACTTCCGCCATCATTCACTAATAGCTTGTATTGTACTCTTAGGCCAGAATGGTCTTGTACTACATATTTTGCACTTTGCTTGGAGTTTCTGTAACCAGTTGGTGCCTCATCAGCTAACAGTAATCCTGGGGCTGGTGAGCACAAGGGCCAAACTTTTGGGAAATTAATATCCTGAAATTCCGGTCCTGAGAACCTTGGTATCAGAGCCAGGCTGACCGTTGGCTAATCCTATCTTAGCCAGGTCCAAAAACCTAGGTTAACCACCAGACCATATCCCAAACCCCAGCCAAAGCTTCCCGCGTAAGATACCCACACAGTGGACCAACGCCTTTAGTAGTCGGTGCCCAACCTATCAGCCTAGCTTACCGATCACGCGCTAGTGACCGACACCTAAACAGTTCCTTCCGCAAGCGTGCGAAGGAAGACTCTGTCCTTTCCTATAAATAGGGCACGCTAGCCCCAAAACCCAACACCACATAGCCTCTACCCCCATACCGAGCTAAAATGCCAGGACCCATCGTCCACAATGAAACCACAGCAACCAACCTTGGAGGTTTTGTGACCGTGCTCACAAACCTCACCCGTCGTGCCTTTGCGATGGAAGAGCCCCCAGAATATGTTATGTACCAAGACTCCATGGGCGGTGGAAGCCGTCAATTCTGGGCCACTGTGCACATCTACGGTAGGGGTCTGTCACCAGAGCGCCCCTACAGGTTCACCGGAAGGAGAACTTCCTTTGAGCCGCAAGCTATCCGACTAGCTGGTCGAGAAGCTATAGTTCAACTCAGGCACCTGTCGCCCAGAGTTAAATGTCGCTCATTCTACTACTACCCCAGTCGTAATGGGTATGGTAGGCCTCCCCGAGTTGCGAGCGGAGACCACGAGACGGACCCTGCATTATTGCATCTTGTACGCTATGTCAGTGTACTCGAGGAACTGTTCGATCAAATCACGCTTGATCTGATCGCAGCTCGTGGAGAACTGCTTCGCCGAGCCCCAGCAAGAGGACGAGACGAGTCCGGCACCGACAACCCAGTCGTGTTGTTCGGACGACCAATCGAGTCCCCAAGGCCTGCCGCGGTCATTGACCAGAATGCCTTGGTATCTCCAGAAGTGATGTGTCGTCTGTTTGGCGCACGCTCCAACAGGATTGTAGCCAACAATCCTCACGAGGGTCATCATCACTGCCCCGACCCTGCACCTCCTCAGCCACCGCCAGCCAATCCCAACAGTGAAGCTCCCGGAGAAGCTTCAGCATCCACAAGGCAAGGCCGCTTGGATATAAACGACGTTGATTAAATCACCCGAGTAGTACCAAGCCTTATCCTGCCCTCGTCCATGGTCATGTAACCTGTATGCCTTTTTTTCGGGTATGACTTCCAAAGCACCTCACCGACAACCCCTACAGTAAACACGTCCTTTTATGAGATGTGAGTACCTGTAGCTTTGACCCTGACCTCGTAAAACGGAACCGACGATATAGATGCCCTCACCACAACCCTATAAACCAGCCAAGCTGTTATATATAGGCCACACCGTGACCTTGCCAAGCATCCCTCACCCAGTGCTCTCCTCTCACATCCTTTTCCTTCACTATGCCGATCCCTAGTATTTAACTAAGAATCCCTGAGGCATCCCCTGGTAGTTTCGTGAAGATATTGTGGGATTTTACCTGCAGTACCATGAGTGCTACCCGTCCACCCCAGTATGAGCTGCTCAAATCGAGGATCACACCGTCCACCTCGAAATATTGGGCAGTGGTACACATCCCACCCGCCAACCCAAACCAAGACCCCACAGAGGTTTTCTTCATGGGGAAATCCATGCCAACTCCAAAGATGGCCATAGAGGCTGCTGCATGCGAAGCGCTTGCCCGCCTTCGATTTGCGGTGCCCTATGCCAGCGAGCGAGGATATTACTACTTTCCAAGCCACGCAGCACCCGGAGAAGCAACATCTTTTCCTGGTGGGCGTATTGAGAGAGACCCGGTACTAGCCAACCTTTCACAGTACGTCATCGTGCAAGAGCGTCTGAACCAACAGATAATGGGCTATCTCCAGAGCCTCGCCGATTTAAATCCTCGAATCGCCATCGGCAGACCATTGAGGCCCGCGCAGGAGAAGCACATTCATCGACTAGTCAACCCGCTCCCACCGATAGAAGAAGAATCTCCCCCAGCACCAGAGACCTTTTCCCAGGACCCTGTTCATTTACCGTTTATATTTTAGACGTAACTGCCACGTGGGTGTACCCGTATCTTTTTATGACAACTGTGTGTCGCATCGTGTTTAAATAAAATATTTCCTGTGTTGTTGCATCTTGTCCATCTGCTTAGCATAGATGTTTCTTTCATCACACCACAACAACGATAGTACAACCCCGACCACTCCACCAGCAGTACACTAAGAGGCTAGTCCACTTACACGTGCTTCATCTAAATTAACCACACGCTCGTGCACCACAGTCCCTTGAGAGAAACTCGTGGGAGTTTATTCAAGCACTAATTGCTTACCGCATACTAACCACAGTCAGCACCTGACACTCTCACCTAATCCCCGTGATCACCGCGGCCACAGAGAGCCAGCACTGGAGCCGCCGCATCACGACGATCATCGCGCACAAGAGTGCGGATACCCCCAGCAATGCCGCCAACCCCACGCATAAAAGGATCATGCACCAGTCCGGCATCACCTCCGCCATTAGATCCTCGACCCGAGCTCCTGCAAACACAAATGGGGAGAGTGAGGAAAGGAGAAGAAGATAGGTCAGATGTGAGGAGGAAGAAGTAGCACCTCGACCATTTTTATAGCTCGAGATCGGTGTACGGTGGGCGGAGTCCACCAGCGCCGCTCGTCGCTCGACCGCCGGTGTTCGGAGACGAATCCGCGAGCAGTGCCGACAGCACGCTGGCCCGCGAAGTGAGTGCACGCTGCACCGGCAGCTAGCACGTCGCGCACTACAGCAGTACAGCCTAGATGCCCTACGAGCTAGCCGTCGCCGGTGGAGAAAGTGCGGGAAAGTGCGCGGGAGAGAGGAGAAGAGAGAACCAGAGGAAGAAGAAGAGGCTGACGATGAGCCCAGGCCCCACCTGTCAGCCAGTGAGAGCACTGTGCTCTCGGGTGCAACCAGCGCACTTGTAAATTTGGAAAATTTTCATTTCTAAATTTACTATGTCCCGGAGTAGAGATATATCGTTTCCCACGACCGTAGATTTTTCCATGCCACGCCAGTGTTTAACACTGCAGGTTGCACCACTGTTTGCTCTTACACTTTTGTAGCTTTTATTTGCATTATTAGAACAGTAGAATTTTGGTACTATATTTTTGTGGCAGTAGTAGACATTTTGGTAACCCTTAACAAATCTTGAGGACGAGATATTTCTTAAGGGGGGTAGTGTTGTAACACCCCAAAAATTTAGCAATGTTTTATTAAATAAAATTTTGCCAGTAAATTAAAATTTTGCCTTCTGCTGAATGTTCCTTTGGATTCCAGGACAAAACTTGTTCTGTTGTGTTGGAGTTCTTAACCATAGTAAAAATTGTCCAGCTAATATTAAATTCTCTATTGCACCCCTTTAAAACTTTGCTTATATCAGCAGGATTAATTATATTGGTCTTCCTAATTTTCTTCTCTATATACATAGTTGCCCCTAGTTTTAAGGCCTCTTTTGTACTGCAACCTCTTGATAAATTTATTTATAATCTCAACCAAAATTGGAAATGTCAAGTAATGCTATTAGATCACTTTCATGCAAGAATATAACTTTTTCATTTAATATTCTGAGCTCCACATCATGTTTTTCAATCTGGTTCAATAGGCCAAATTGCACTGCAACCCCTTTAAATATTCCTTTGATGCTTCCACCAAAATTATGGGATGTTCACAGCAGTGTGTTATTCATCTTTATGCAAAAAACCAACTTGGTCCTTTGAAAAATTTGAGTGAACCAACCTCTTTTCCATTTTGGTTCAGTTTGGTGATTTGCACTGCAACCCTAGTCTATTTTGCTCTAATGCCCTTGAGCTTCCTCATGCTTGTAGTCCTTCTAGCAAAACCCTTAAGTCGAGAAGAGAGGGACTATTAGGGTAGTTTTGGTTCATGGAACAGTGCTCTGCATTTTCTGTCCAGAACTGGGATCTTGCAAAACTTGCACTAACAAGTTTTTGCTCTTGATAAACTAACCCCACCACCTTCTTGCTCATCCAAGGAGACATCCATCTGGTAAATTTGGCCACCCCAGGAGCTAGCTAGATGCCACTGGCATTTTGTCAAACACCATGAGGGCATGACCATTTTTGGCTTAGTTTTTGGTTCATGATGTGAACATGATCCCCTGACTAGACCAGCATGTCTCACAGCCTTGTCCTAACCTGTAGCCCCACCCTGCTGACCCCCCTTGCGATTTGGAGCTCCCTAGCATGCCTTGGCATATCGCCGAGCACGTTGCGTGCATGCTCTGGGCACGCCCAGAGCGCGCGTTTTGCACGTGCGTGCACTCGGGTCGCCGCGTCGCACCCCTGGCCCCAGCTCACCTGTGGAGCCACGCCCGACCTTATCCGCACACAAGGACACGCCAAGCTTCCTCTGGGACGCCACAGCGCCGCCGTCAGAGCGCTTTTGGCGGCACGCCGGCGATCACAGTGGCTTTCTGCCACGGTCGGCGCCGCCCAAGCCACGCGTGCTCGCCAGCTGCCCCCTGGAGCAGTGCGAGCTCATCCGCAGGCCCGTCCGCTAGCGTTCGTCGCCGCCACGTCTCCTGCAGCCATAGTACGGCGGTCGCCGGCGATCTTATCCCCTGCCGCCGCTGAACCGCCATGGCTCGCCTATTTAAAGGTGCCCCGAACCTCTCCGCAGCATCAGACAATCTCTACACACCCCGCAGAGCAGCCCCGTGGCAGCCATTCGCCCCGAGAAGCTTTCTTCTTCATCTCCGGTGAACACGGCCGCCGTCTCTGCCTCGAGCAATCCGGCGCCACCAAAGCCTCCCCCGCCCGTCCAGCACCACCGTCGCCTTCCCCTCGACCTTGCGGAGCTGCCCGACCCCTCGAACGCG
The DNA here is from genome assembly GCA_902687465.1 of Secale cereale. Taxonomy (NCBI): domain Eukaryota; kingdom Viridiplantae; phylum Streptophyta; class Magnoliopsida; order Poales; family Poaceae; genus Secale; species Secale cereale. Next base: position 629,741,763 of record LR738714.1, read on the forward strand.
ACCGAAACCCACCGCAACTCGACTCCCCAATATTGCCTGAAGCTTCCTCCGTCGCGGAGCTCGCCGTCGGCAACTCCCTCCATCCCCTCCGACCAGTCGACTACCGGGAGGACCACCAAGGAGTAGTGGATCCATTCCCGCACTCAGTATCCCTCGGGGAGCCACTGTTCGCCGGCGACGATCGCCGGAGTCCCGCCTCCGTTCGGGCAGAGGAAGAGAAGGGGGGAAAGACCGGTCAAACCTGACGAGTGGGCCCCCTGGACCCACTGTCAGTGACCCAGCTTCGCCTCCACACGCTTTTAAGTGAAGGCGTAAAGCGCAGAGTACGTACTCCCTAGCTCGAAGGCGTATTCTCAACCGAAACGTTTTCTTTTCTGTTTAAATTTAAAAACCAGATTTGACCAAACTTTGACTGGCTTTAACTTTTTAACCACAGCTCCAAATGACTTGATTCTTTTTCTGTTTTTTCCCAATTATTGTCTAGTTTATTTTCATATTTATATGAAAATTTTCCAGACAACTTTTTTGTGCTGTTGTGATTCTATGTATTAATTTTATATTCTTTCTACTATGATTTTGAAGAAGGAGAAAGCTTCCAAAATTCTTGGAATGCCTTTCTCCTCCCATCTACTTGAAGGCAAGCATCTTGAACCCCTGATAATGCACTTTGTGTGTTATTTGCTATAATCTCAAGAACTCCATTAATATGCCAAAATGGAGCAAATCATTTTTTCATGTGGAAGTCTTACTCTTGCATATCTACTTGTGGTGAAAGAGCTTTTCTGTCATGTTTGTGAATATTGGTGGTAGTAACCACTTCTCATGCCTCATATGCCTGATGATGGTTCAGACGGAGTCCGAAGGAAAAGTGTGTTCCGGTGAGCACAGCTAAGTGACTGACATCTCGTGGTGACGAAAGATGCGCAGTAAGGCAGGATGAAGCATGAGGGGTGGTGATCCTGTCTGAGAGCGGTGTCAAGTGATACGACACTAACCCTATAGTAAAGCTTAAACCTCCTGAGTCGACCATAGATCGAGTCTTGCTCCAGTAACCCTCATACTTGTTTCGTGCTACCACGTGTCCCTGCCACAGGTAGGGTACGGTTCAGTAAATTTGTCGATCCCTGTTCTATCACACACCGTATAGAGAGGCCACGGTGGAAGATACCGGCTACATCCGGTAGGCAGGTCACCTGGTCCGGGGTCATGGGTGTTTCGGTTGGAGCCGAAGGGGATAGCTTCCCCAGTATTCGTGCGCGTTATAAATTGTTGTGATACCATGCTTGTCGAGGTTGTAGCCTCCCCACTTAGAGTTTGTCTTAACTAGTGTCGTGGGTGATTCTAGACACCGGTGAGTTAGGCTGGTGTGTGCAGTCAGGTGTGTCTTCAAAATTAAAAGACCGTAGGCGGAATTAGTCCAGAGAGACTATAGAAAATACGTCATCCGTGGGTAAAGAGTACACCCTCTGCAGAGATATAAAACTATTCGAATAGCCGTGTCCATGGTTAAGGACTATAGTCTAGGTTGGGTTGAGTGTCGGTCTTAGTGTCGGTCTTCGGAGGAGAAATCTAATAAGTCAAAACTTTATTTATGACCTTTGACTGGTGATGATTGTGATGTATTATTATTATGGACTAACCATTCGTATTCTTTGGAACGATGAGTATCCTTGGGACGGTTCTACCTCCCAGATATTCACTGTTATATTCTTTTTATTTATAAGCCCTCTCTGGGATGTCACTCAGACGTCCGAATGTGGCATTCTTTTTATTTATAAGCCCTTTCTGTGATATCGCTCAGACGTCCGACTGTGGCATTCTTTTTATTTATAAGCCCTTTATGTGATGTCGCTCAGACGTCCGACTGTGGCATTCTTCTTATAAGCCCTTTCTGTGATGTCGCTCAGAAGTCCGACTGTGGCATTCCTTCTATTTATAAGCCCTTTCTGTGGTGTCGCTCAAACGCCCGACTGTGGCGTGCTTGTTATTTATTTTATTGCTACTTACTGATTTCATATGCCTTTCTACTCAAATGTCCTGCTTGCAATGATAATCTGTCATATCATTATTACCCTGTTAATCATAATTTATCCTCGAGCATGTTTATGCCCCGCCCTTAATCATAATGTTTGCGAGTACATTCGAAGTACTCACTGGCTTGTCCCTAGCTATTGTCTTGGCTAGATTCCTTGTGTGGGAAGGAACGACGTGAATGACACCCCAGAGCCTACACTATTGGAGTTAGCAGCCTCGCGAAGATAGGTGTTATCCCGGTCAGCAATTCCTGTGGGAAATGGAGTCCCATAGTCACCAACGATCCACAAACCGCTTCCGCCATCATTCACTAATAGCTTGTGTTGTACTCTTAGGCCAGAATGTTCTTGTACTACATATTTTGCACTTTGCTTGGAGTTTCTGTAACCAGTTGGTGCCTCATCAGCCAACAGTAATCCTGGGGCTGTTGAGCACAAGGGCCAAACTTTTGGGAAATTAATATCCCGAAATTCCGGTCCTGACACGTATGTACTGAAATTGTTCGGGAGACATGGTCAAAGCGCGGAGAAAGAGCAAGAAAAATAAAGAAAGCGTTAGCACATTGGAGTCGAAATCCAAATTGTGCTAGCTGACAAAGAAAAAATAGAATATAACAGAGAAATATTGGTTCTAACTGGTTGGTAAAAGGACTCTAAATCCATTGAGTGGTTCGATTCCACAACAGAACAAAGAATGAAATGAATGAATGAAAGCCATGACCATGCCTCCAGTAGGAAGATCGAGGAACCGGTGCTGGCGCTCCTGGTTCATGGGATCCTAACCGCGATGTGGAGATTAGATATTATTCTTTCGTAAGTCCATCCAATGGAGATAGGTTGAGGATAAAGAAAGGAGAAAACTAAAGAGAAAGATGGATAGTAGATTGACAGTATCCAAATCAAATGAAAAAAAACGTAGCTATTTCATCAAATCCCGGTTGTGTGGGTGTGAAGTGGAAAAATCCCGTTCTGGCTGGCAGCGGGCATAGGACTGAAAATCCACTTTCGCCGTGCCTTTTGGACTCGAAATCCAACCGGAGACAGTGGTCCGAATCCACCTCAGAATGAACAATGAAAAAGGCGTCAAGCGGGTGCAAGCTCGAGGAGCTAGGAAGGATGGAAGAAAGCTTGACCGTTTTTTCACTGAACTACTCGAACTTTTTGTTCGAAAAAGTGGAAATAGCTCAGTTCGAGAGAGGGTTGAGCTTCATCGGTTAGTGTGCACCAAAGGATGAGATTTCTTTCCCGTCCTACAAACTGAAACTGTTCTAGCTTGATACAACGATATCGTCAAATCATCCAACGGATCATGGAAACCATTTTGGTGGCGGTAATGGCCTCCAGTAGTTTTCTATAGAACCATACTACTATGGTCATCTATATGATTAGACCGTGCCGCTTTCACTACACTTTCCTGAACCATCCATTTGATCCCCACGGTCGTGACACCACTTTCTAAAAATAAGTTTCCAAAATCCAATGCAGAACCAAGCAGTAAGAGAAATTCATGATGGTAATTATTAGTCGAAAACCAAAGTGGAACGGAGAGAACGGGGAGTCAGTTACAATGGAATAATTGTTGAGGAATTGTTGAAAGAACAACATTCTGTGTCATAAATATCATATATAGAGAATTTTCATGTATCGACGCTTTTGATTCAATTATGAAAGTACGCTGTACTGGACTTGCATCCCTAGTTACGCAGAAGTGCAAGCACAGAAGCAGATGACCGGACCTTACCAACATACTCAAAAAAGTATTCTATACTGGGGTCTGTGCTCTTCACAAGCAGTGTTTCCAGTCTAGATGTGTCAAATTGGGTGTAGAGTGTCCTTCTAGGTTCTGGCTGGTAGAGCAGAGGACTGAAAATCCTCTTTAGTTTCACGCATGGGGCTCTAAATCCCAATTGGGCTAGCTCTGTGGTTCGATTCCACAACAGAACGAACAATGAATGAATGTGGGCGGTCAACCTGGATAGCCTGTGCCCGGGAAAGAAAGTACTAGGGAGGGATTGAGAGAAGCTTTCACAGTGAAAAATGAAAAAAAAAGCATATCGTTCTTAGAAATTGTGGAATTTTACTCAGTTAGAGCTTTGGTTTAGCATCAAGAGGGAAGTTTTGTAAAAGCAACAGGAACAATTGCTCAGATACCCGTGAGCGTATATAACTTCGGTCATGTTATAAATGCTCTGGCTAAACCTATTTATGGGAGAGGCAAAATTGTAGCTTTCGAATCTCACTTAATTGAATCTCCTGCTCCAAATATAATTTCCAGGCATTCCGTATACGAACCTCTTCTTACAAGGCTTATTGCTATCGATTCGATGATCCCTATAGGGTGCGGTCAGCGAGAGTTCATTATTGGGGATAGACAGACTGGCAAAACAACAGTAGCCACAGATACATTTCTCAATCAAAAAAGGCAAGGTGTAATATGTGTTTATGTAGCTATCGGTCAAAGAGCATCCTCCGTAGCTCAAGTAGTAACTACTTTCCATGAGGAGGGGGCCATGGAATAAACTATTGTAGTAGCTGAAATGGCGGATTCACCTGCTACATTACAATACATCGCTCTAACAACTCCTATTCCCACGGTATTACAACAAGGATTTCCTGTTTCCCCGATCCACCAGCTACGTTCGCACACTTCCAAATAGTAAATGCTCCTGCAGTTGGAGTTGAGACTTTCTTATCCCTCTTGTTACGGTGGATCGAGCATATGATTCTTTTCTTGATTAAAATCATTCACTTTCCCTTGAAATCGTCACAAAGTAATTGGAAGAAGAAGTGCTTGAGAAGCTCAAGGATATATTCTATGGTGGCTTCTCCAATAGTTCGAGCCATAGCTTCATTTCATTGTTACTATAATTTTCTTCACTTTATCATTGCCCTCAAGAACAAGTAATTTCTGACAAACTTTCTTTCCCATGGTTTGGGTGGGCACGGATATGGATGGCAGGACAGGAGTGAAGATCCCTCAACTGAGGGCTAGACCTAATGTTTCACTGTCTGATGACGAGTGGCACACAAATCAACCTGAGAAGGATTCTGCTATGTCAAAAGTGTTTATATAAATGAATTGTTTAACGCCAAGATGCCAATAGCAATGATGGATAAAGCTACTCCCACGAGTAGGGCTCAAAAGTCGGGGACTCTCATGGCAAAGAATCTGAACGATCTGGGTTCTTTTCTGAGAAATAAAAAGATGCAAGGCATGGATCCAAGCCTGAAGGCGACGTGGAGTGTTATTATCGTTACTCCAAAGAATGGGAGGCACTCTCTTCTTTCAAAATGCAGTTATGAAATCTGTAATCTAGATGATTCTGGTTGAAGGGGACGATGCAGCCTAGCGGTTACGAACTTTTTGTTCGATTCAAAGGATTTCCACTTGAGTAAAGCTATGGTGGGAAATAAACTACCAATTAGGCAATGCAAGTCTCTATTTCTTGAATTCTATGGTCTAGGTAACCCGAAAGCGTTGTTTAACAAAGACAAGTCTGAATTTGAAACGTAATCCGGCAGAGAAAATAAACTTAAGTAACCACCAGTTGAAACTGAGCGAGGATGCCTCTCCTAATGGAAGTTACGGCCTCAAACAATACCTTATGGTAGGAAACTTTTCTACCCGAGCATCTCTTTCTTATTAAGAACGATATAAATGTTGATTTTCGACTCTCGGGAGTAGGTAAGGGGGACTATGCCCAAAAAAATAGGGACTACGGTAGGCATGAAATGAAACTTCTTATCTTAGGTATGGAATTCCTCCACACATTATGACACCAACCTGCCCTTGACAAGTCAATAATCAATCACTAGATTTAGGATCACAAGTCGATGCGATGCTTCATGTCGAAATGGGTTAGTCTGCATCTGAGAGACCCCGCCTAGCTCTAAAATGGTTTCAACCTTCCTCGACCTCATGGAATGAACTAACTCATATACAGTGAGCATATTATCATAGACATCCCTCACGATAGCGAACTTGAAGAAGAAGCTGTTTCGACATCTAGTTTATCCCAAGTGCAATAATGCTCCAAGTACGGGTTTTCGAATTCATTCCTCGCTGACCGCGCATCATCTTCAGTTCACGATTGAGGCTCAGATGGAGACTGATGAGATACAGGCTCTGGCTAAGGTTGACATCCAGGCTCTGGACAAGCGATAAGAGATACTTTCTGAAGGATCCAAATAAGAAAATGAAATGGGTTAGTGGGAACAAGCATCTAAAGCGCAAAGGTAAGGATGAGCTCGAAAAGTTCAAACTTGAAAGATAGCTAGTGGTGGATTGAGACTTTTGAGCTTCTCCATCGATCACTTTTGCTGAAGCTAAGTCCTTTCTTTTTAAGCAAGTTCAAATCCAGCCAAAATGAGTATCAATCTGTCCCAAGTGCGGACAGGAGAAGCTAGGTCGGATTACAACATTGAATTGAATTGAGTGGCCCCTTCCCTTCGCATCACAGCATCAACCCTGATCACCTCACTTTATGTCAATATTGGTGAGCATGCCACAAGATGTACGATTTGATTGGTTACTCAAGTATCTAAGTGTAAGTTTCAAGTATTCTTCGCTGACCACTAATAATAGGAAAAATGAAACATTTGGTGTGTTTTAATTCATTCTCAATCTTGTTTCCCCTTGCGCTCCGAGGGAAATAAAGGGTCAATCACTGATTCATTTTGAGTTGTTTTCTAACTGACTCATAGACATGAGATATTGGATGCGATCCGCCAGTCACTCGTACTACGGCGGACAAAAGTCACCGGCAAACGACCGTTCCACAATGGAACCTGGCACTACTGTTTGCCCTAAGGGCCAACCCACCTTTTCAGAGAACAGACACATAACATCACTATATTACGCATTTCTGAGATAAGAAAGTGGAGAATGCACTCTTCCCTTTTTTTACATCTTAAACTCATGTTCATGGTCTGTTTTATTCCCAATTGTTGCCCGTGTGAAAAGAAAGAGGAGAAATTGGGCCATGTTTCCCGACAGAGACTGCCTTCTCTCAGGCCAGCAGTCTTATACTTATAGTCGATTGCTCTATGATGATCTAACCTCTTTCATGCGCTCTGCTTGCTCGTCTACGCTCCGACCAATTCAGTCAAAATAGAAAAAACTATGTTTCCTTGAAAAAGTCTAAGAAATAGTAGTAGTAGTCAAAAAGTGCACGTTTTCCATATATTTTGATTTATAGGGATCCCTATCTTTATCTCTATACACGGAGATACCTATCTATATATAGAGAGATTTTTCTCCAAATTGATCTAGACTATCCTCTATCCGGATAGATATGTCCCTATGAGCGACTAGGCCGATCTTTTTTTATATGTTTTGGCCACTTCCGTTTCCGCTCCGAAGAGGAAGGTTTGGATCTTTCAATCTTATGTCGTGAGGGATGTGACCTATGTTAGGTCCATAAGATACCACAGCTTTTAGTGTTCTATGATTCACCTCCGAATAATGAGTAGGTAGTTCGATCCTTTTGATTCTTATCTTCCTAGTAAACGGGGATCCGGAGCAATAGGTTGAATTACTATATAAAGAAGACTTGTAAACAAAAGGACTTGTTGTTCGAGTAGGATGATTTCAGTTTTTCTCCTTCCCTATTTTCAATAAGAATAATTATTTGAAATGAAACAAATTTCTCTTCATTCTGTTGTGCTCAGCGAAGCAACTGCCTAAGCATACTTTTGCGGATCCAAACTTCTTTGTTCTTTCAAAGTCTTCTTCTTGTATATAAGAACGCAACTCTTGCAATTCCATGGATTTGAGTAGTAAGCGGCATCCCCTCTGAGTTGTGAGTAAGCGGAACCATTCTGTTTTTGTTCTTCTCCAGATTCTGGCCGGTAGGAATTTGCCTCTTCTTTTTCCAACTGACATGGCCGATAGGAATTTGACTATGATTTTTCCAACTGATATGTCGATATAGAAAGATCTCCTTATTTCAAAAACGCGGGTTCTTGCGTCATTTTCTTTACAAGATATTAGATCACCGTGGGAAACTTTCAAATGAGTAATGGTTACTAGTCCATTATTCAAACAAACCCTTCGATGACTAATCGGCTGCCTTGCTTGAGGAAGACTGTCACTAAAATAGAGACGAAACGGAATCACGTCTGATCTTGTTTCTTGATCGAGTAAAAAAGGGATATATGAAGTTTGTTCTCTTCCTCTGTGCATCTCCCTTATGGGTAAATCCCCATAATAAAGAGACAACTTTCGTGTAGTTTTTGATTTGATGTTACTGTTTAGATTTTCTCTCCGAGAAAGATTTCTTTTAATGGATCTCCTCTTGTTTCTCAATCTTCGGAGAATATGTGGTTGGATTAGAGAAAGTTCTCTGTTTCGAACATTTCCTGGAAGTAGACGACACGTTTTAAATCTTAAGGCTGGCATATTTCGTTGAATCAGTCCTTTTCGCCACATCGCGTATAAAGGGCATCGAACCCAACTCTTCCACAAACCACCCACGAATGACCCTCCCTTAATTCAATGAACTATGAGAATTCCTTTTTTCGTTTTTTGTCTTTTCAGTTCTCGTAAGTCCTTGATATACTAGTAGAAACTCAATACTTGACCGACTGCGTCACAGTGCTCAGGTAAAGTGGCAGTGGTTGAAAGCGAGCGGAAACGTCAGTGTTTCCTGTGCGTTACGATAGTAGTGGTGAAAGAAAATCCAATTCCAATATCTCAACATAAAAGTAAAATCATTTCACTTTGAAAGGAAAGCTAGCTATATGAGATCGAAATCACTCTATCTACGATATTCATTGCACCATGATTGAAGGACAATGAGGGGCAGGTTATATTACCTTTCTTCTGATCGATTGAGCTCAAAGGCAAAAGGCACTAAAGATGTTTTAGATGTTTCATCAGAATTGCTATTGACATTGACTCGTCCGAGAGATTAGCAAGCACCTCAGGGTTGTGAGAAATCCATCCCCAAAACCAAGAATTGGATCTATTGTTTTCACTTTATTTCCCAAACAATGTATCTGTTGATACCAGAATTGCTTATATTGCTCGCCCTAAGATGGAAAATGCGATAGAACCCACTTTACATACCTCCATAGGAGGACATCCCTTAGAAGAGAGTGAAACAGGCAGTACAGCAATTCACAAGCCATAGAGAATGAAACTCGGAAGAAGATCTAGTTTCAAGTCAGCTAGGGAGACCTCTTTCTTAAATTAAAGGGAAGGGGTCCACATAAGCCCCAATTATTCCCTAGCTTGTTAATCCAACATATCAGTTGGCGTGTCTGAATAAGAAAGAGTTGGGCGATGGTTTTAGAAAACCCAAAACTAGGCATGCCCAAAAGAAAGTGAATTCCAATCTATGTGATTCACGAAAGAAGCAAAGCCGGTCAAAGAATCGATTATATGCCTTCTCTTTCCATAAGACCGATGGCCTTAGTAACGTAATGCACAGAAGGAATAGAAGACAGAGCGAGGGGATATGTCACGAGCAAAAGGGATGAACAACTACCACTGTATATGTAGCTTTGTATAACAGGGGGAACGACTGTTGAGTCAAAAAGCTGAGTGAGAAGGAAGCAAAGGATCGGTTGTGGCGGGATACGAAGTGCTCTGCTAAGCCAATACAAATGTTTACATATCGCTATTAATGTGGGTATTTCTGTTTCTAGAGTAGAATTCGCTGCTCAAATTAAAGCCATTCAACAAGTAGCTGGCAAATCCAAATTGGAACTAGCTCAATTCGCAGAGTTACAAGGGTTTGCACAATTCGCCTCTGCTCTCGATAAAACAAGTCAGAATCAATTGGCAAGGGGTCGACGATTAAGGGAATTGCTTAAACAATCCCAGGCAAACCCTCTCCCAGTGGAAGAGAAGATACCTACTATTTATACGGGAACAAGAGGATATCTTGATTCGTTAGAAATTGAACGGGTAAAGAAATAGTTCAATCACCCCAGAATCGTCAAAATCCCCTCGAAATGGAGAGCAGCGAAAGTCTCACACTCTTTCTCTCACTCTCTATCCTCTATCTTTCAGATTTTCCCCTCGTAGCTGATACAGTGAAATATTATTATGTAAGGGAGCTGACCCACATGATTCAATGGTGAATTCTGAATTCCCCACAGACTGAACCAAAGGAGAAGAATAGAATAATTCATTGGTGTAGGCGAAGCAGCAAACCATCGTAGAAAAGGGAGAGGGTATACCTAGAAATGATGAAATCAACCAGCACTGCCTTGCTAATTGAATAAAGGAAGATGCCGACTACTATCTGAACAGAACAATGAGAGTCCCGAACAATGGGAGAATGGAGCTTCCCGTCTATGAACTAATCGCTAGACTATATCATATCGAGCTCAACGGTTTGTGCAACTTATCTATCAAGCCACACTTCTTTACTTCGAGATAGCGCATTCCATAGTTCTTTACTTCGCTATAGAAGTTGGATCTCAGCCCACAATACAATCAGTAGTTTACTTAACTGACATAAAGAGTTTCCCCTGCCTGCCCCTACTATTAATTGATAATACATAAATGATCCGGGGCTAGTGTTGGGTAGCCGGGCCCACTAGAATTCAAGTGCTTCTTATCAATTCAATACGCCCTTAACGGATCCCCGTGCTTTATCTCCATTGGGTGGAGCAAGACCCTTGTCCTATGTTTTCTTTATAGAGCAATAGAAATGATGGTTGCCCCTCGCTGCACTGACCAATGATATCTCAGAAGAGAGACAGACTTCTATAACTTGCCAATGATATCTAGTGGGCACTACAAACTCCAGGCATATTGTACTTGACCACCCTTCTTTGCTTTGTCCCTATTAGGCGAAATCAATACTTACTTTCATTTGGTAGTGAGGAAGAAGAGAACTGACACTAGTAATAGGTTAATGACTTCTCTGACTTAATAGCTGGCCGACTTCTCTTCATAGATCACCGTTCTATATAGTTAGGCGCAGCATCGCGTTTAACCACCTACCCATATTCCCTCAATCGATACCGTCCAACTATCCTTTTATTGGGACAGCAACATACTTCTCGTTAGGGATAATAGTTCCTATACTTAACTAACCTCTGTGCACAATCACTGTTTGACACATCATTCTTTCAGCTTTTTGTTCTTGATGACTCTGTTTGACGGAGCCTGACCTTGGACTAGCTTTTTGCAACACAAACCACTATCTTTACTTTCCTTTAGCAATAGTATCTAACTATCAATTCATAAGAGTCAAATGGGTGCGTCCATTACATCTATCGACAGGTCCTCATACCGGATCTGGGAAACAAGCAATACTCGCCGCCATTCCTTAATGAAAAACAGACCTATCTTCTCTTGAAAGATTGTCCTTTCCTCGCTTGTTATTGTGATATCAATGAAAGAAAGCTGGATACTAACTTCTTCCCAAGAGCTCTATCAGCCCTGAATTCCTGAGCCATACGACTATTCCTTAGTTTCCTAATGCTGGTGGCCCTAGCTAGTGGTGAGACAGGGCATATACTATTCTTGGTATTATAACGAAGAGGTTGCCTAGTTTGAACCGAACACTGTACTTGATCTCTTGTCCTATCACAAACAAGTCTCTTCCCCCGAGTCCTAGTAGACTAGTCCAAGTATTCCTGGACAATAGCGTCCCGTCTCTTCGCTGACCCCTGGCACACAATCACTATAAGACAAAGCAAGATAAACCTCTCTTATCCTTCTCGGCTAGAAGTTACAAGTTTCCTGTTCCGGTTTCGGCTTGAGGGAAGTGCCTGAAATCGATTCAATTCTTATCTCCGATTTCAAACTCTGGCTGGATTCTTATGACCAAGAACTATTTTATTGGTCAGAAGAATGGAAGGACAACGAGAAGATTGTTCGGTTGCTCCTGCTGGAATATTCCATTTATTTAATACTCCGACTCGCGTAACCCCGAATGGCAATGTTGTTATTGCGGTTGGTCAGATCAATAAGATAACAAGGGAGTTAGATTATTCTGATAATAGCAAACAGGGCTTTGGAATCTATGGAAGGAGCCTTCAATGCTTCTCCAGTTTCAACCATTAGTCGGTAACATAATGAAATGCCACAATTAAGTTGAAAAAGAGAGTCATTAAAAAGAGGCATGTTTGAAAAAGAGTATAGATAATATGTTATGGATGTGAGGAGCCTCACCCAGTACTTTTCTTACAAAACTAATCAACTCTACTCTCCTTTCACAGCCAACCCACCCATTGCTTTTTCGAGCTCGGTAAAAAGGAATGTTCACATGCCAATCCTTACCATTGGTGACTGTAATTACCAAGCTTAATCTTTCACTGAATACCGAGTAAAGCAAGCAAGAAAGAGGGAAGGAGCAGCTGTTTTCGAGGTAGGCTCGATCCCTTTTTCATCCACTTCTCGCTATTTGTAATTCTACTTGAATTAGTTCTTCCTAAGTGTAGTGAGGTGAGTACTGCATCCATAACTAGAGGACTTGTTTTTTTGCTTGGGTCACATGGAAAGTTGGATTGGATAAGAGGAATTGAAGCGCAAGGAAGGCAGTCGGTATTCAAACAACTATTTAGAGTTCCCAACTTTGGGTAAAGGAAATATGTACTTGACGACTGAACCAAATCCTTTGCCTTTATTTATTCTATTATTTTGATATAGATCAGCTGAAAAAAATACTACTACGTTGGGACAATGACCCACCTTTCTCTACTCAACCTGTCATCTTCTCTCCTCGCTCCCTGGGACAAAAAAGACTATTTATTAAGTGATAAACAAGAGAAACTAGTTATATTATCTAAGCTTCTGGCCATGTCTGATTGGCATTCAAGTCTGCCTTCCATTGCTTGTAAAGGCCTAGCACCATAAGTAGCAATTGGCTATGTCCAAACTCAAACGTCGTATTTTATCTAAGCACAGGAGTCGTAATAAGGAAAGTAGACATAATAATGGGAAGTATCCGCTAGTTATAACGTAGTATAAAGAGAGCTATTTCATGGATCTTTGTCACAATAAAAAGAATCCAATAATGATCTATCAACTAAATGAGTTTATTATATAATCCCGTATCTTCAAGGTTGTTAAGATGATTTAGTAGATGGGTCGGTATCGTTTTCATCTGCCGTTGGGAGTGACTGCTTTGCTAATCTATCATTTTATCCTTCTTTTCGGAGACAAGCACATATTACCATAACCTAGTGATTAATATATCCTGTTGGTACTACTTCGTCAAGCAATCAATCATTTTTCCATTCTTGTTCTGAGGTTATCAGCTTCCTTCGATGCCACCACTTGTACTCTCTGTCGGAATCTATAGACTTAGTTTATGGGCGTCTTTAAAAACTGATCGACATAGTTGTCACACACAAACATGCGCAATGGCTTTGGAGTAAAAGAATCTCCTGCCCGGTCACACACATCATCTCGAGCGCGGAATCTACTACTCTAAAAAGATACTCGGCTCGGGTAAATCATTCTTTCGTTATGCGAGGAAAGTGAAAGGAAAGAGGGAAAGGGAGACACTGGGCAATCCAGATCGATGAAATCACTGTTTTTTCGCCTTGTAATATGTCCGGTTACATTCCAAAGATGAATCAGACCAGGAGATAGATAAGAGCTATGGCGGACACATAAAATAAGAATTTGAAAAGTAATGATCAACTTTATGGATCCATAGGTAGATTCACTTCTGAAGCTATGAGATGGGACATCATTCAAAAGTACCAAAAGTAAGTTAAGTGGGATGCTGAGTTCATTGCTGTGATCGAGGGTCCAAAGCTAACCAATTTGATGACCGCGTAGGAACGGGTTCCGAATGCTCACAATAATGTAGTTGGAAATGAGAAAAGGCTCCTAAATTGATACCTAATAATAGCTTAGCAGGTCCTTATTTTTACTAAAGAGCCAAGTTCGGACAAGCAACTCGGAAGGAGGAATGTGTTGAGATGCCTATGCCTAAGAGAGATAAGCGGAGGACGTATGATAGCCGAGAGGATGTCGGTAGACGACGGAGTTTAAGGAGTTGTTTTTTAATACGGCATGGCATATTTCTTTTTTTAATGAGAACGTCATCTCCTTGCTTACCCGCCTGGCCAATGGAAGGAATTAATGACCTTGGTCAGTCAGCGAAAGAAAGAATCTCACCAGTTCATCATCCCAATCCTTCCTATTAGTTTCATTAATTAATTCAGCCCCAGAGTGTTGGCAATCAAGGGCCAAGAAAGAATCCCAAGTCTATCCTATCTCACCACAGTCAAAGCACAATCCCTTTCTAATCGTCGTTTCATTCCTCCGCAACTTCTATCGCGGACATGATCCAATCTACCTTGCAAGACAGATTAAGATATAACTTAAGGCTTTCCCAAGCTGGCGCATAACCTCTGGTAGAGGCATTCACCCAGAGACAGAGAACTGGGAAACCATGGATGAAAAGAATATCGAGGTATTTGATAGCAAACTTCTACACGAGCTTTCTACCTAAAAGGAATCTCTTATTCATATGGCATAAAATGGAAAAACTTGATGGAGATTTCTTCTTCATTTCCATGGTACAGTCCCTTTGCATGCTATAGTTCCATTACTTACTACTTGAATTTGCTATATACGAAATTATGACATCTACGGTACTTGTCGTCTACTTCTGGTGGAAGCAATTCCAAAGGTGAAGATAATACTGAGCCGAATAATAATGAGGGGAATGCAAAATCTAGCAAAGGTAAGAAGGGTCAAGGAAGAATTGCAGTGACTTATAAAAGGAAAGCACCAAATAAAAGGAAGGAGATCCGTCTTGATTTTTTGCATGTGGTCAATATGTTTGCTGATTGATACTGTCTAATCTTAAGATGGTTTTGTGGCACGTTACAAACATACATATACAGTCGAAATATAGTTGTGTTGAGTTAGGTTGAAGAATTTTTACCTTATTTTTGAAATGAGATATAGTGATTTCTCTGTTCGGTGGGAGATTTTGCACTTTCATATTCTAGTTCCTCATTTGAGCGTTCTTTTGCTCTGTTGGTGGGGCATAAACTCATAAATAGTGTGTGTGTTTTCTTTAAAGTATAGTAAAAGTATGCATTCAAGTAGTAGCTTTTTCTAAATAGTCGAGTAGGGCTGGCAACAAGGACTAGGAAGATACAGGCTAGTTTTTTTAGGGGATTTCTTTATGCAAGATATGCACGTGAGTAGGTCAGTATATGCGTATTTGCCAATAGAGGAAAAACACGTAGTAAGTAGGCTTGCTTTTTCGTAGGGATAGGTAGCTTGACAAGGGATGCCTGGGATAGCACATAGGAAAAGTATAGAAGGAAAGGTGGCAGGAAAGTAGCCATGGTCAAGGTAAACAAGTACTAGGTCTTTTCTTTCCGAAGCAAGTCAAGGACAACTAGGTCAGTCTGGGGGGGCAATCCTCTGGACCGATACTTTTCTTCCACAGACTAAACCAATTAATAAACAATTTACAGAGTATTCTTGCATTCCTATCTGGTCTGCATCTCTCCTATCGAAACTATAATATAACCTTAATGGAAGGGCCCAGGTTCTGCCTTGCCAAACCGACAAATCCAGAAATTGTAGATGAATTCATCGGGCTTAACGTGTGATTTCGTTATAAGTGAACAGGCGTCGTCGTCCAGCCGTGTCGAGTTGGGATTAGAGGAGAGAGCTTGAATGGATAGGTCCAGTGAGGCAGGTGTGGAGCACAAACGATTAAGAAGGTCCTCTTTATTTCCGGAATCAATAAGAAAAACTTAGCATCCCAAATAAAGTAACCCTTTCCCCCTCCCGAGTCTATCGTATCCATGGTTTCAGTGGGTATCGAACTGCGAAGCGAGGAAGCTATTTCAATTGAACGGGCTTACTTTCTTACTTGGTTCTTTTGTAGAACAACCTTGGTATGAAGCTAGACGATTCAAACTATATAAGCGTAAGCAATTCAAACTAGACATTTCGACCTTCATCCCACCCGAGAAATAATAAGCAAAGAGCTCGTAAGTTGGGCATAGAGAAAGCGACTCCCGAGATTGAGGGGGATAGGATACTATCTCCTAGCACATATATGAAACGATAGCAGGTTTTCTAAGGGGGGGGGGCTTTCGATTGTAATTTTTACAATTAGTAGTTCTTGCTTTCAAATTCTCATATATAGTTATTGTTTTTTCTGCGCTTTCTAAAACTCATAGTTAGTGTAGTTTGGTGTAGTCTTTGTGGGCGGGACCGACTGGATTTGAACCAGATAAGAGCCGTGCGTTCCCTTCTTTCCAATCGTCCCTTTGGTTTCGCAGTTCAAGAAGAGAGGCAACATCTCTCTATTTCACTACATCTCCGGGCCGGTAGGCCGGCCAACTAACTCTTCAAATGAAGCAAGCCCTTTATCTTGATAACGAAATTATCGAGGCGCAATCAACAAATCGTAACATTAATTGAACATAACGATATCGTGGAAATGCTGCACGGACCCATATATATAGATACAGAAAAGAGAATGATGATGATGGCTACCATTCATTCCTCCTCTTGATTTTCATTTTGTTGTAGTTCGGGTGGGAGTTTATCTAGCTCATCCTAAAAATGAAGCTTGATAAGATCAAATATCACTATTCTTTGCTCTTCACTGTCATCAGTCTGATTGATGAAATCAATTAACCCAGCATCTGTTGAATGAAAGTTCTCCGAGATCTCTCGGATACACTTGTTTTTGACAACATTAGCATCTCCCACGTGGGCACATAATTGATCATAGAGCGGTTTAGTGTAATCATTCCTTTTGAAATTCTCGAATTGCTCGTCAATTCTAAAGTCCTTTATGGATTCGGCATATCGCCTAATATCTTCCTGAGCCAGTCGGTTCAAGTCAATAGTTAAAGGAGGCACATCGCTCCCACCTCTTTGGTTAACGCTCTCACTATCACTATCTGATGATTGCATTCGATGAACGTGTGGAGCTTTGTACGTTTCCTGCCCCGAACGGGAATGACTCTCAAGCCCCCCTGTGCCCACGGTTGCACATCGCTCCTGACCCCGGGGGGCGCTACCATCTCTTCAATCAGCGTGCCCACATATATACATACATATTGTAAATGTGACAGAATCACTTCGAGTATTGCTTGCCTAACTTGATCTGTCACGATCAAGGAGGGATCTACTACTAAAGCCGCTATCACAATGATAACTATTATAAGTCCCCCCCATTGAAAAAAACAAGAATCAGATGATAGATCCAGTCTTACCGAAATTGGATTTCCTTTTCATGCCATATGTCGCTTATACTTTAATTTTTGTCCCTTTCTGCCCTTTCCTCTATTTGTTCAATAGCCTCCTCGTTCTATTAGAATTCTAAACCCATTGTCGTCCATAGTTTCCTTGTTGACGCGAAGGGGCCAGCAGCCCCCAAACCAAAGTCTGAGATCAGAATTCATGTCGCGGTTGTGGCTTGAAGGCCGCTTGCAATTTCTTCAATATTTAGAGAGTATGTGTTAGTACGAGATCGCACTATCAACTTATTTCATCTTTCTCGATGATTAGGACAAAATTGTATCCCTTAGGAACCGTACATGCACCTTTGTTTGGATGCCGATCGAACATTGTTACAATACCAAATACTTGAAGGCCACACACAATTGACTCACATACATTTTATGCTCCCACCCTTCTGTAGACTCCGCCATCCAGGGAAGATATTTCTTAAACTATCTTTTGCATTCTGTTTTCTTTTTATATGCAATTTTTAGTTAACTCCAAATTGGTTTGTTCCATAGAGATAATACTTGGAAAAGGAAGCTATTCTAAAAGCAAAATCGCGAATAAGTTCAAACATCAAAGGTACCTGTCTACATCTACCTACCCGAAGCTACTAAAACATCATCAAGACTTGAAAGCGAGGAGATACCAAGCAATGTGACATGTCGATACACACAAGAAAGCGCCATCCATCCCTCGAACTGAGTGAGGTGACACCTTTTTTACTATTTCGATGTAGTGAGATTGCGATTGAGCAAACAAGAGGGTCTGGGAAAGTCTGTTGTGGCTTGTTCGAATAGCAACCTATACTATCATTATGTTCTTAAAATAAAGTTAACATCGAGGCCCCAATGTCTATCCAAGCCTTGAATAACCCGAAGCATTGGCAAGATTCACCCTAAGAATAAATAAGAAGATTTCTCGTATCTTCGGTGGATAGATAGGGCGCAAACCACCCCTATTGCTGTTGACTTCTCCGCCCAAGGTAACATAATGTAATGCCCGAGAACCCACCTGTCCGCCTTAAGCTCAGAATAATGCAGAAGCAAAGGACGAGCCTATCGATGAGGATGAACACCATACTTGTTTCCTCTGGCTGACTAGCACTTGAGCCTTCTTCTTCTATTAGCTTCTTTTTATCGAAAGAAGCCTCTAATGGCGCCTTAGCCTATGTTGAGACTATCCTGCCTACGTGGAATCTAAAAAAATAATGAAATCCATTCACACAAGCTGGACCATTGCCTTCGGCAACGCCCTAATTCCTTTCCTATCTTTCTTATTTTTCCCAAGGACCTGTAAGAAGAAGCAAATCCCTTTCTTGAATGGCCGAGGAAGAGGCGACACTGAACAGAACAAGATCCCCCTCTACCTATCCTTGGGTTTGTGCGCATTCTTAAACTTGAGATGGGTAGGACTCAGGAGAAGGGTGCCTCGGGAGATAAGTAGTTCCTCACCTAAAGCCCTCGTAGAGTCTAAGTAGTGGACCAGAAATATGACATCCTTCCCGCTGTACTAGATTTTATCTGGTTAAAGCAAGGTGTGCACATTATATTCATTATAGAAATATAGAAGATACTGCCATGCCAACTGTTTCTTATTGGTAAGCTTGCTTTTCGTCGAATGTCTCTAAAGAGTGATGGTGAGTCGACTAGCATGAATTGTCTATCCAAGGGGTCGCTAATGCGTTATTTGTATAGGATCTTAGTTATTATTGTCAGCTAGATCTACATAATATGCTTCACACGGAGCCCTTACTTGGTTCGATTGGCATTTTTCTTATCATCCATCCGCATAGGGAGAAAGTCCAAGGGCCCAGTGGAGTGATAAAATGAACTATCCAAATTAAGCTAATCTCGTGTCCAAGTTGAAACCCCACATAGCCACTATTCTTGATCCCCCACCATCACATGAACCGAAGAATCAACCCGTTTCTTTGCCAATGGGTTTCTGCACAGAGAGCTAGATTAGGGATCGGATGTGCACCTTTCACTAGATTAAGGTACAAAATCCCTTACTAGGTTTGGTAAGTATATTATGAAGGTGAGAAGTCATCAAACTTCTCGGTAGTGCAATGGATTAAGGTAAATGTGCTAGATTTCCTCCTGAAGACAGAGTTTCGGGTGAGCTAGCAAAGAAAGTCAGCAGTTAACCGGAAATTTAGGCCAAATTAGCATTTCGTAAGTTTTAGTAAGGCCAGTTATGGAAAGCAGGCCATGGAGAAAGAGAGGAATCAATCGTCCAACGCTATGTTAACAAATACGTGAAAGGTTTGATTATTCCATACACTTGAATGCGTTCCTTATCAATAGGTTTCAGAGAGACGAGCAATGATTGCTTGACAATCTTCACTGCATGAGACTAGACTTGACACAAGCTTCATACGAAAGCATTTACTGAACTAAAGCCGTTCAGCCATGTCAAGCGAAAGACATATTCTAAGAAATTCTGACCATCGGTCGGGATGGTTTGTGGATTCCGAACAGCTATGATAACTGAACATAGCAAGATACTCCCTCCGTTCCTAAATATAAGGTGTATTATTTTTCCAAAAAGTCAAACTTCTCTAACTTTGACCAAGTTTAATAACAAAAATATCAATGTCTAGAATACCAAATCATTGTCACTAGATTCAACATGATATATATTTTTACATTTTATATATTCATTATTGTAAATGTTTATATATTTTTCTATAAAGTTGGTCAAACATAGACAATGTTTGACTTTTTGAAAAACTAATACACCTTATATTTAGGAACGGAGGGAGTAGTAATTACGACCCAAGAAGTGATGAGTACTTGGGCATGAATTTGGAAACCTCCTATTTGCCAATAGAAGTGTTGGCCTACTTCTACACCCAATATATCGTATAACCCCTAGAGTGTTTTAATGGAACATGGTATAATATTCATATTTTCCTTTGATAGAAATGGAACTTCAAAAAAGTGATTCTTCTCTTAAGAAGCAAATAGCATTTCCTATTGATTTGTCCCCTGGACTAGACCTATGTAGATTCGGAATTATCCGTCGCTACGCTGTTCCCAAGGACTAGCAAAATCAAAATAGCGAAATTCTTGGGTCATCCCAATGGGTTCAGAAACCACACGTTTCTCTGGATCATCATAGCATATGTATTGGTATGCCATTTTAGAAAGCACAACAATGGAAATGGGTAGTCAGTATTGGTATAAGATCTATTCCCATGTTCCGGTCTTTCCATTTTATGTACCCATTTCTTGGGTAAAATCTCCCAACACCCGCCCCTTCATACTTGTGGGGCGTAGTTGACTAAATCAATCCAGTTGCTAACATCAAGGAATAACCAACTATGAGGTCCACATAACATGACATCATAATAAGTATCTCTTAGAAAGTCTGGCATTACTATTAAGTCTTCGTTCACAGTCCGAAGAAGGTCAGGCATGTCCCATTGTGAGGGTATCTGTTTCCCTTCTTGCTCCACTAATCTTGTGCATTCTGCACAAATCCTCATAAACAAGTCGGAAGCCTCCGGCGGAGCGCTTTCCGCATCTGACCTAGTTGATGAGCCACTAAAAAAATACATATGAGTTTGACTTTCTTGAAAAAAGCGTATATCACTGGACGTGAGATCTCCATAGAGAATCAAGAATTTCCCATATTTTTCAGCTCTGCTCCCTAAAAAAATTGGGACTTTCTAAAGTGACTGGGTTTCTTACACAAGAACCTGCTATTAAAGAGAAAGAGACAGACTAACAAGAAACAGCATTGACTTATTCCTACCTGGGACTGAACACCTACACAATCGAGATTTGAAGAAGTAACAACATTGTTCTTTTTAAGTACAGTAAGATTTCGACAAATAGAATGGGGGACTTCCCCTTGATTTGAGGGTCACTTGAATTTGAGTTCGTTTGCTGGTCAGGATCGCCTCGAAAGCCATTTGCGGGCGCATACGTTTTCTCGTTTGATTGTTATACGATTTTATTCAAACGAGATCCCTACCTACGACATAATTAGCGGGTCAGCCTGCCTTTAGCCTTGGAAGAACTATTTGGTTGGTACTAGATAATTTCTATCTGTGGCTACTCCGTGAGCCCTTGCAAAATGGGACTTCCCAAGCTATCAGTCTAAGAATGCTTCAACGAGAAAACAAGCTGTCACATGACATCATCCAACAACTGAGCTATTTTCATCGCCATTGAAGCAAGTTTAACACAAGCTCTACTCCCGAAAAGACATGAACTCGGTTCCCGTAATGGTCACATGCAATTAGAGCCTATCATCCACAGAGATGGGGCATATGTCTTTACTATACGTATATTTTTATTCATCCGTGATAAATGAGTGCTTCTCATTTGTTCAAGTCCCATCCTTGCGTCTCTCTCCCGGTCATGCCGTCTTCTTTGAATCCTCCTTTACGATGGTGGTATTTTAGATAGCCTGAAAGGCCCCATCAGTGATAGAAGCTATGGGTTTTTTACTTGTGGTATGTTGTACCTTTTTTATTTATTTCTTACCAAGACTCTCTTCTACGGAATTCCCGGTGTAAACCCCCAGAGGGTGTGCCCCGCAGGGCGTTTGTTCAACATAACAAGAGCAGAGCTTCAAATCAGCTCATTTTCTTTCTCATGTAAAAATGGGTACTCCGCTGCTTTGTTTTTTCCTGAGGATACCAACTTAACCGATGGAATGGAATGCATTCATCATCGGTATGGATTTGATACCAACTCCCTATCGTTCTTTCATCTATTATGAGATTAAGACATCAACATGCGCCAGTAACATTAAGCATGATCGTATCCGGAGGAGCTAGATTGTCAAAAGATAAGGAAACCTTATATGCTTCATGATTTTCTCTTTGGCTCGATTGCTTTATATTTGTCTTATTTTTGGAAGGCCTAAGAATGGAAGAGAATGAGAGATATTCATGTTATCGCGAGCCGTAGGAGATGACTAGTCATGTACAACCATTTCGATCACTTAAGCGTGCTGTCTTCTTGTCTCTACTCGAGATCTATTCTATAATTTCACATGTGTGGCATGGGGGCCGGCGGTATTGTGTGTTGTTGAAACACTGGTAGCGAAAACTAGAGTGGAATGCTTGACGAAGACACTGGGGTTCCATGACGGCTACGCTGTAGACAGTGAGGGACGAAAGCTAGGGGATTTACCAAAGTGGTCATACTCTCTTACTGCGTTATCAAACCTGCATGCACCAGCCAACCTACCGCGACACATGGTCGGTACGTGCTATTTATCTCCACGCTATCTGTGACAGTTAGCACGCTCCTTTATTACAATATGTGTATTATTGAACTTAATTAGATAAAGGCCTCTCATTATTTGTTTAAATCTTTGCTACTTACAGATGTGATTGGTGTCGGGAATCCTACCAAAACTTGGAAAAGAACTATTCTATTTGGCACTTGAGAACCCGATATAGGATTTAGGTCATCCCGACCAGCAACAAAAGTGAAATTGGGCCCATTCACAAGAAATGAGAATTCTCGTTCGTATAGTATAAAAGAAGGAGGTCGGCACTGTGCTTTGGACAAATTGACTTTCTTCACCATTCTCCTTTTTCATCTATATACACAATTCTACTTGATTTGCCCTTGAATAGTAAGCCCCGGAATTACTAAATTGTATGGTTGTTTTCCGCATAGTGAGCAGGATCCAACACTAGTAGTTAAAGGGACATCTGCCCCGGTTGGTAAGGGCCTTTTGCCCCGGTTCTTGAACCGGGACTAAAGGGTCGGTACTAATGCCCTAGCCCTTTAGTCCCGGTTCAATCTAGAACCGGGGCAGATGGTTCTCCATGTGGCCTGTGCGCAGAGCCCAGGCAGGAGGGCCTTTGGTCCCGGTTGGTGGCACCAACCGGGACCAAAAGGCATCCTCGCGTCAGCATTTTTGTGGCTGTGGTTTTTGTTTTTTTTAAAGGGGAGGGGGGTTGGAAGTTTTGGGGGGTTAATTTAGGTGTTTCATATATTGTGTTAGCTAGCTAATTAATAGAGAGAAGTGTCCTCTCTTATGTCCGTGCTTGGTCGACGCTACGTACTACACATACGTATAGAGAGGACTACACACGCTAGCTAGCTAGCTAGTAAGCAAACGAAGGAAACAGATGATCGTAATCAACATATATATGCATACAGAGAGAAGTAATATCGACCACCTCTCCTTCTCTGAGAGATTGGTCGAACAACAAGTTCTCGTATATCTATCCGACACTACCGGGTACATATATACAATAATTATCTCTTACAAATATAATCTCCTATACGATGGACGCATGGTCCACATAGTATTCTCCGTCTGGCGCGATCACGTGGTCAAGGAAGAATGCCGCCAATTCCTCTTGAATTGCTCGCAGACGATCTGGTGCTAGGAGTTCATTCCGCATCCGAAAGATCTAATTTGAAGAAGGGGGTCAATA
>LR738714.1:629765615-629776104 GCA_902687465.1 Secale cereale
CACACACATATATATATATATATATATATATATGTGAATAAATGAAACTCAACACAAATGATGGTAATGAAATAAAATTGTGAATATTATTAATTGCTTACGCACTTCAAGTTGTGCTTCAGAGTAGCCCCCCTCATAGGTCGTGTGGCGGATGGACTCGCAAATGTAGTATCCACAGAAATCATTCCCTTGTTCCTGCCACAACCACTTTACAAGAAATAGAGGTCAATCAAACTGATAAGCAAGAATGCCAAATGGTATTGATGAAACTAGCGCTTGAATCAATATATAGGCGATGCGCGGAACATTCTACTATATAGTACTTACTTTCAGGTGTCTAAATTCCAGTTTCGTCGGCAGTCCCGGAGCTTTTTTGGTGAATTTTCTCCAAACCCTGCCAGACAAAGAAAACAATTACTTGATATCAGAAATGAACAAAGTTGCTGATATGCATGGTGGATAATGATCGATTTAACTTACTTCTCGAGCATTTGAGTCATGTCCGCATACTCCTTGGGATCTTTTCGTTTAGAGTCCAAGACAGTTACTAATCCCTGCTCAAGCTTAATCTCTAGGAGAATATAGTGGAAGCTGCGCACACATGCATGAACTCATCAATTACATTACTATAACCTTGACTGATATATAAGGGAAACCGAATATGCACAAGACAGTAACACTAACTTAAAGTTATAAGGAAAGAGTATTACATCTTTGTTTTCATTTACCACCAACGATCGTAGCAAGTTGGCCTCGGTATCTGAGGCACGCAATGTAACCTCGGTTGCATCTATGAGGTATGTGTTAATGAACCCAATATCACCGACTTGTCTTTTCTTCAATTCGACGATCTTCAATCTGCATAATATAGTGAGGATAATTATAAATACATGCAATGAAAGAGCTGAGCTATATAGAGAGACTTAATGACAGAAGTAGTACTACTTACAGACAGTAGCAGGTGACCGTTGCTTTATCGAGGGCCAATTGATTGAAAAACTGATAGAACTCCTCAAATGGAATAGGCAACAGTTCAATTCCAACGAGGTCATGCTCCGGTTTAACTCTCACATACAAACTATCCCTCCCCCCAGACTCTCTGCAGATTTTCAAGTACCAATCATGCAATCTTCGCATCATCATTGATAGAGATCTTTCATCTTTGACGAGAGGCTTCCCGTACTCGTATCTTTGTATCTGCACCTCCAAGAAATCATAATGTACATCATCGGGCAGGTAATCTCCAAGATTGCTATGACCAGGCACCATCCTCGGATCATTAGCGACCATGTCGCTAGACACCTTGAACGGGGGGCACGATTGGTCCGCTTATTCGCCGAGCTGGGCAATTTGTTTCCCAGCTCGTCCTTCTGATAACCTTTGATCACTTTTAGTACTTCCCAATCGCTTCGCTTCGTGAAATGACTTTTCAATAATGCGGTCATAGTTGTCTTTCGGCTGACTTTTCGCTGGTTTCTTCAGGGCAGCAAGAGTGCGCTTTGCTTTCACCGGATCTATCTTCTCCTCCGGAGGTGGATGTCTCTGTGCTTTCAACCCTTCAAGCCATTCCTTCACTTCGCCTTCAGCGATCTTCGTGTTTTCCTCGTCGGACCTCTCGTATGGTAACTTCTCCAGAGGCGTGAGAGAACGAGCGAATCTATATTGCCTCCCGCCTCTGGCTGTACTGCTAGCCGCCGGCAGACCAGAAGAAGCGGCTGTCTTCTTTCCTTGCTTACGTGTCACATCCCTAGTCAGTGCTTGCATTAGGACTAGCTAGAGTGTGCATCATGTTAACTTTTCAAAGAAACTTGAAATGGGAATGACAGAAACCCCAGCACCCCTCTTCTAACAACTAGGGTTTAATAAAATCTTTTCCAATGTACCCAAAATGCCCTTCAAAAATGTTCATCATTTCTGCCTTGGTCTTGAACCTCTGCCAAAAATGGTGCACAATTTTCTAGGACATCCAAGGTCTCTGGATTAATTCATATGGTATTTGCATTTGGGCATTTAAATGCTATAAAATAATTTGTGTTCCTAAATAATCATAAACTAAAATGTTCCATGATGTTCATATTATTTATAGTGGGCATGACTAGTTTCATGAGCTATAAAAATGTTATGGCATTTTTATTAATTCAACAAAGTTGCAAAAGAAATGAAACAGAAAGAAATAGAAAAGAGAGAAGAGAGAGAGAGAGAGAGAGAGAGAGAGAGAGAGAGAGAGAGAGCTTACCTGGCGCCTAACTGGCCCACCTGCCGGCCCAGCCCAGCCACCGCTCCAGCGAGCTGCTTGGCTCGGCCAGGCACGCAGGCAGGTGCTCGACGGCGGCCGCAGCGCGCGCCCCGCAGCTGCCCGCCGCCCTGCTTCCTCCCCTCGCCGTTCTGGTGGGTGGGATCGATCCCCCACTTCCTCCCCGAGCTCACTGACACGCCCACTCATCTTCAGCTCCTCTCCCTCGCCTTCCCCGCACCATGGCCGACGCCGCCGTGCTTGCGCCGTCGTGATAGCCGCGTCCACCGCCATCCCTGACCTCTGTCACCGTGTCCGTCCGCTCCATCGTCCTCGACTACGTCGAGCAGGCTGAGCCCCGAGCGCTCGCCCGCTCTGGAGTCGCCCCCGACCCCGTCTTGCCCAACTCCGGCCGCAGAGATCCCCATTGCCGCCTCGCTCAGCTCCGACTGTCCCCGAGCCCGCCTCGACGTCTACTGCAACCGTCGTGAGCTCAGCTCCGTCCTCCCCCTCTCCGTTAGCTCTCTCCTGCACTGAACGCACCGCAAGAGGCTCACCTGCATGCGCCACCGCGGAGCTCGTCGCCGACGAGGCTCCGGCCATCTAACGGTCCGGCCACCGTGCCCACCAGCATCACCGTCACATATAGGTGTTGTAGGATCACTCCACGCACTTCTACGAGCACCGCACCGACGATTTCAACCTCGCCCGAACTACGGCAGCTGCTGGACTCGTTGCCGGCGTCGTTTCCGGCGACCCCGAGGCCAGCCACCACCACCACTCGACGCGGCTCACTCCCAGCTACCCGTAGTTGTGCTCTGCCATCATTTTGGCAGCCGGAGCACAAAACCCGCACCTCACCGCCGCGTTTGGCCTCGCCGGCGGCTAAACGCCAGCGAGTTAGCCCTATTTGACCAAGGGTTTGACCCCCCTGGGTCACTGACATGTGGGCCCTGCCTGTTAGTCAAACCTAGTTTAGTGTGTAATTTAATTTTAATTAGTCAGTTAACTAAATGTGACACTGACCAATAGGTCCCACTGCTCAGGTTTGACCTGGGCCGCCCTGTTGACCGGCTGACGTCAGCATGATGTCATGCTGATGCAGTAAAGGATTTTCTGGGATTATTTGATTTAAGAACAATTCAGGAAATTCCAGAAAATGCTTTAAACTTCAAAAAATCATATAAATTCAACAGTAGCACAGATGGAAAAGAGTTATATATGAAAACTGATCAGAAAAAACTAATCTTTCCAATGGCACTGGTTTCATGCATGTTTGAGCAAGTTAACCTTGCTGTTCACTTTAAAACATGATAATGCACTTAATTAAATAATAGTTTGGGTTTCAATTTGAATCTTTGATTCAAATGGGCTCAAACCCTTCTGGTTATAGTTGCATTAGCACAAAACACATGCATCTTGCCATATCATGAGCATGCATCATATTGTTGCATTTGTTTGCTTATTGATTGTATCGCCGATATTCTCCTTGTTAGGTCCTGCTCCCGAGGATACTTCTACGTATCCAGCTGAAGAGCAGTACCCGACAACCACTCTGTCAGGCAAGCAATCATTGATCATTCCGATACAAACCCATCTTCTCGCTCCTGCTCTCTTTTACTGCATTAAGGCAACAACGTGTGAACTGCTACTTGCTGCGGTAGTTGAACCCTATTCCCTTGCATGACCTGTCATTGCCACAGTAAATAGTTGAAACCCACTAGCATGTGTAGGAGTTGATTGAGCCATGTGATGTGTGATCCACCATGCTATTTGTTTATGTTGCCTGCTATGCTTAGAGTTATGTCAGGTCTGATTCAACTAGGTGATAAATCAGAGTGAAATGATCATACCGGTAAAGAGAAGGAAGTGTTGAACATGTTTGGTAAAGGTATCGATGAAAGGCTATGTAGGAGTACGTGGTGGGTAGTTTCATTGGAACCATCCATAGGACCCGAGATCTGTATGTGTGGTTCAAGTTTCAGCTACTACCACACATTGGGATCCTTAATTGACCCTCTCGACTTATTAATTATCCTTGATCTCTGTCCAGGAGTTGCAATTAGTTTCTGGTGTTTGTAGCTTATTGGTGGTCGTGCACAGCGCTGACCCTCGGGGTGGGCTGTGATGCGACAGGTACGTGGCACGGTGTACCGGTTGCCCGTTTGGTGACTCGGGAACCCTGTACACATCGTTTTGGGCCGTGAGCGACACCTCGGCCGGATCTCCCCACGGATGGAACCCAAATAGGCGATAAACCTGGACGATAGACTTGTGTAGTTAGTCAGGTCGTGGCCGACACCCTCGCTGGGCTTGCGCTTGAAGGTTGCCAAGTACATGTCGAGTAAACGGCGATAAGTGGTGGAAGCGTGTGTGAAGAAGTACACCCCTGCAGGGTTACCAATCTATTCGAATAGCCGTTGTTCGCGGTACGGACTACTTGGTTACTCTTACAGTTCGTAGACAAGTTGATAGATACTACTAAAAGCCTCAAGACAAGTGTGAGTGCCGTGGATGGCCCTTCCGTAGGATGACGGAAGAGAATCCTCGGTGGTGTATTGTTGTGGTGAGTAGAGGACTCGTGTTCGTAGTAATATCTTGCAATATGTTGAGAGTTGTAGTATAGGTTAGCCAAGAGTCAAAGCTGGCTTTCTGCCATGAACTCCACTACCCCCTGTTGATAATGTTGCATGTATGATAGGTTCTGTTGTAAGACTTGCTGAGTACCTTTGTACTCATGTTTGCTTAATAACTGTTGCAGAGGAGAACCACTACTAGGAAAAGGGCTATAGATGGAATTGACACTAATGGCGCACTAGACATGCGGTGCGCCATTAGTATATACTAATGGCGAACCATGTGTTGGTGCGCCATTAGTATCCAAATACTAATGGCGCACCGTTGACGTGGTGCGCCATTAGTAACAATTTTTTTTCATATATTTCTCAAAACTACTAATGGCACACCAGTGGATAGTGCGCCATTAGTAGTTGAACTACTTATGGCGCACACATCCACGGTGCGCCATTAGTAATTTTTTTTCGAATTTTGTTTTTTTTCAAAAAATACTAATGGCGCACCGTGGGAGTGGTGCGCCATTAGTAGTTCAACTTACTAATGGCGCACCACTCCCACGGTGCGCCATTAGTATTATTTTTTCATATTTTATTTTTATTTATTTTATTTTTTCTCAAAAAATACTAATGGCGCATCGTGGGAGTGGTGCGCCATTAGTAGTTCATAGTATGATTTTTTCATATTTTATTTTTAATTTTTTTATTTTATTTTCAAAAAATACTAATGGCGCACCGTGGGAGTGGTGCGCCATTAGTAGTTGAACTACTAATGGCGCACCACTACCACGGTGCGCCATTAGTAACTTGGCCATTACTGCACCCCCCCCCCCACCCGGTGGACCGCCTTTTCCAGTTTAAAAAAATAAAATAAAATGATGTAAATGTCAAAAAAATTAAAGAAAATAAGTTTCCCATGTGATATGTGGTCTACTTGTTGGGAAAATTTACAAATATGAATTTTGACTTTATTTGCAAAATATCTCTGGAATTTAGTAAAACGGGTATAACTTTTGCATACGAACTCGGATTAAAAAGTTTTTTATATGAAAAATCATCTACTCAAAAAGTTACATCCGAATTTAAGCAGGGGAACCCCGTTAAACATTTTCTAAATCCCCAAAAACCTAACAGAAAAAAGTTACGGGGCTTTTAAGATCTACAGGCAAAAAATTTCAAAAAATTTCAAAAAATTTCAAACTTACTAGTGGCGCACCGTTTGCTAGGTGCGCCACTAGTAACAGAAAAAAATACAAAATTTTCGAAAAAAAAATTTATAATTTTTTTTCAAAAATATGATACGTAATATGACCAGGAAGTTTGAAATATATTTTCAAAATTTCATCATACTCATGAACATTAACAAACTCCTAGACATCAAGAAGGGTTAATAGGATTGATATGATAGATATATCAACAAGTGCGTGTGAAGTGAGCTGGTGCTGGGGTTGGATAGAACTACGAAGTTAAGCGTGCTCGGGCTGGAGTAGTGTGAGGATGGGTGACCTTATGGGAAGTTTGACCACAGAGTGCGATTTGACTTGAGATTAAGCAAATTCACCCCATATTAAGCCATAATGATCTGAGATTAATAAAAAAAATTGAAAAAAAAAATTTGAAAAAAAATTTTGAATTTTTTTTACTAATGGCGCACTTCTATGTCGTGCGCCATTAGTATGCCAAAGCACCTGGGTATAGATGGCCCCCTGCGAGTCATACTAATGGCGCACCGTGCACTATACTAATGGCGCACCAGTGCCATTAGTATGCCAGCTAATGGCGTGCTACTAATGGCGCACCAGTAGTGCGCCATTAATGGGCAAAACCGGTGCGCCATTAGTAGCCCTTTTCATAGTAGTGAACCCTGCCCCTTCTGATGGGTTTTACATAGACGTTGACGCCGAAGAGTAGCTTGTGCGATTTGACTTGAGATTAAGCAAATTCACCCCATATTAAGCCATAATGATCTGAGATTAATAAAAAAAATTTGAAAAAAAAATTTTGAAAAAAAAATTTGAATTTTTTTACTAATGGCGCACTTCTATGTCGTGCGCCATTAGTATGCCAAAGCACATGGGTATAGATGGCCCCCTGCGAGTCATACTAATGGTGCACCGTGCACTATACTAATGGCGCACCAGTGCCATTAGTATGCCAGATAATGGCGTGCTACTAATGGCGCACCAGTAGTGCGCCATTAATGGGCAAAACCGGTGCGCCATTAGTAGCCCTTTTCCTAGTAGTGAACCCTGCCCCTTCTGATGGGTTTTACATAGACGTTGACGTCGAAGAGTAGCTTGCTACCCAGACGGAGATTTGGAGCTTCTGGAGGGCCTTGTAGATAGTCAGGCTTCACCAAGCCTGTTTTATTTTCTAAGTTGTCTGTACTCAGACATGTAGCTTCCGCTTGTGCTTGTATGACTGTATGACTTGAGTGTTGGGTCAAGTGACCCCTACCTGTATGGATATGTTATGTATGGCTCTTGGAGCCTCTTAAATAAAGTACTTTGAGTCTTAGAGTTCTGTTGTGATGCAATGTTGTATTTGCACGTATTGAAATGTGGTAGCCTATCTTACAGGGAAATGCCTCCTAGTGCTTCCAATGAGCCTTGGTAGCTTGCTACTGCTCGGAACACGTAGGCCGGCCGACATGTGTCCTTCTTCGTTCCTGTGTCTGTCCCTTAGGGGAAATGTCACGCGTTGTTCCTTTAAGTCCATGTAGTTTGCTACAACTTGGGTTCATACGTTGATGACCGACACGTTCGTTGTTGGGTCATGGATGCCTGTCTCTGTAATTTAGTGCCACTTTTGGTTTAAAACTAGCCATGTCGGCCCGGGTTCTCTGTCATATGGATGCTAGCGACACTGTCATATATGTGTGCCAAAATGCGCAAACGGTCCCGGGCCAGGTAAGGTGGCACCCGTGGGGATACCGTGCGTGATGCCGCAAAGTGATATGACGTGTTACAGCTAGATCGGTGTGACTTAGGATCGGGGTCCTCACATTACGCGCCAGAGAAGGAGCAGCCGAAGCGGCGACAGGTCTCTTCCGCCCTTGCTGACTAGGCGGAGAAGGAGGAGGCAGGCTGCTCGGGCGCGCAGGCGCAGGCGGAGAAGGAGGTGGAGTGCCGCCACACGCCGGAGAAGGAGCCGGAGTGGCCTGATCGTCAGTCGCCGGAGGAGGAGGCAGTGGAGGAGGCGGAGTGCCCTGATTCGCCGGAGGAGGAGGAGGAGGCGGAGGCGTCCAGTTGAGAATGTTGATGAGGTCCTTCCGCCATAGGCATGGAGTCTTCAGTGAAGAACCCAGCCGAGTCTCCC
Organism: Secale cereale; assembly: GCA_902687465.1. NCBI lineage: Eukaryota > Viridiplantae > Streptophyta > Magnoliopsida > Poales > Poaceae > Secale > Secale cereale. Next base: position 629,773,740 of record LR738714.1, read on the forward strand.
CTTCACAGGTAGGGTGGTCAAGCTGGAGGTCCTCAAATCCCTCCGTTATTTCATCCACCATCACCCTAGCATATCCTTCTGGAATCGGCCGGCAGTGAAAAGTTGCGCCGGGTCCAGTAGGATAAATAGAGCCAGCAGCCGCCTTGACCTTCATATTTATCCATTGCGTCATAAGGTGGCAATTTTGTACCTCCATGATAGCATCCACGGGATAGCTGGCAGGAGCCGTCAAGACATGCTTCGGCTGAAGCAGCTCGGTGGAAGCCACGCTGCTTTTCCGCTGAGATGGCGGGGTAGCTTTGGGGGAAGCTTCGGCAGTTCTTTTGTCCCAATTTGCTTCTCGTTCCTCTATCGCTTGTATTCTGGCGCGCAGCACGTGCATTTCGGTCTGCGACACTTTCTTCCTCCTCTCGTGGCATTTGTAACCGCCTGCATCCGGAAACCCAGCACTCCATGGATCGGAGCCTGGCGTGCCTCGTGTCCATCCAGGGTGCTCAGGATTCCCGAGGGCCATTGTGAGCTCGTCGTTCTCTCTGTCGGGAAAGAACGTCCCTTGCTGCGATGCTTTGATATAGAAACGAAGCTTCTTGAGTGGTATTTCCAATTGCTTGTCCGTCCAAATGAACCTCCCTGATAAAGGGTCCAAGGTTCCGCCAGCCCAGAAGAACCAAGTCCGGCAACGGTCTGGCCAGTTCATTGTCTCTGGTTCGATCCCTTTCTGAAGAAGATCATTCTCAGCCTTGGCCCACTTAGGCCGGGCTCTGAGGTAGCCACCTGACCCCGTGCGATGGTGATGCATCTTCTTCGCATCATTTTTCTGGTTTGTCGTCGACATCTTCTTACTCTTTTCCAATGTCTTATAGGACACAAATGCGGGCCAGTCATCTCTGATCTTCTCATATATGCCCTGGAATTCTGGAGTCTCTTTTTTCCAGACAAACTTATTTAGGTGTTTCTTCCACCCCCTGAATAGTTCTGCCATCTTCGTAAGAGCAAAAGACTTGATTAAATCCTCTGTAACTGACTTCGCCGGATTAGCCTCTGGCGGTAGGGTGAAATTTGACTTCAGCTCAGTCCAAAGATCTTCTTTCTGCATATCAGTGATATAAGACACCCGAGCGTCTTCTGCAGCCGGCTTTAACCATTGATGGATGCTGATTGGGATCTTGTGTCTAACCAGAACCCCGCACTGCTTAACAAATGCGTTCTTTGTCCGGATGGGTTCAATCGGTTCGCTGGTGCGCGCGATTTCTGTGATCTCAAACTTTTCATCCGACCTCAACTTTTTCTTCACGCCTCGTCTCTTTACTGAAGATTTGCTTGATCCGGAGGGATAGAAAAAAGAACAAAGACGAGTGTTAATGAATGCATCAATTAACTAGTCAGCACAGGATTAACTAATATATATACCTGCTGGCCGGACTCAGTTCGGTCACCGGAGCCATCATCACGGTCTCCTTGCACCGGCATTGGGTCACCGAAGCTGTCCTCACGGTCTACTTTTTGCATGTGCATTGGGTCACCGGAGCCATCATAATCATAGCCTAGATCTTCCTCTCTTTCCAGCAGCTCATTGTTGTCGTTGAGAAACGACAAGACGACATCTTGTCCGTCTGCGATTATGTCCAGCAACATCGCTTCTTGTGCTTCGTCTCGGGGGTTGTCGTCTATAGTTTTTACAAATATTTACAACATGCCAATTATTATTCAAACATGACAGATGAATATATTAATGGCAAACGTAGAACTAGCTAGCTAATCACAGTAAGGAATCATATATATTAATTTGTGGCCTCGACGCTGCTTCTCTAGGGTTTCGGGTGGCCTCGACAACGCTTCAAGGGTTAGGGGTGGCCTCGAGAATGCTTCAAGGAGGGGGTAATATCGAAGATTTCAAGAAAACCATGACTTCATCATTAGCCGGAAATGACAGGCGCAAAATGGTACGAGAAGCTCTTAAAAGTTGTTTTGGATGGAGTTCCCGAAAGAATAATTTTGTTTTTAGTACCCCCGACCCCTGGACGACCCTCGACCCTCGACTGCTCGGTGATCCACAACCCTAGACCCCCTCATGTCACATTTTGTCTAGTGTCAAAGGATTCAACAAAACCATGTCTTCATCATTAGGCGAAAGTAACAGGCGCATGATGGTACGAAGCTCTCCGAAGTTATTTTGGAACGGAGTCCCAGATAGGATAATTCGTCACAAAAGACGGATTATCCTATCAGGAACTCCGTTCCAAAATAACTTTCCAGAACTTCGTACCAACATGCCCCGGTTACTTCTGGCAAATGATGAAGGCATGGATTTCTTCAATACTTTGACACTAGGCAACCACTCGACCCCTCGACCCTCGACTGCTCG
>LR738714.1:629776197-629792716 GCA_902687465.1 Secale cereale
AGGCGGATGATGGTACGAAGCTCTCCAAAGTTATTTTGGAACGGAGTCCCAGATAGGATAATTCGTAACAAAAGACGGATTATCCTATCAGGAACTCCGTTCCAAAATAACTTTCCAGAACTTCGTACCAACATGCCCCCGTTACTTCTGGCAAATGATGAAGGCATGGATTTCTTCAATTCTTTGATACTAGGCAACCTCTCGACCCCTCGACCCTCGACTGCTCGGCGATATCCACAACCCTAGACCCCCTCATATCACATTTTGTCTAATGTCAAAGGATTCAACAAAACCATGTCTTCATCATTAGGCGAAAGTAACAGACGCATGATGGTACGAAGCTCTCCAAAGTTACTTTGGAACGGAGTCCCAGATAGGATAATTCGTAACAAAATACAGATTATCCTATCAGGAACTCCGTTCCAAAATAACTTTCCAGAACTTTGTACCAACATGCCCCGGTTACTTCTGGCAAATGATGAAGGCATGGATTTCTTCAATACTTTGACACTAGGCAACCTCTCGACCCCTCGGCGATCCTCGACCCTTGACGACCCTCGGTCCCTCGACGACCCTTGACCCCCGCCCCCCTCATGTCGAAGTTATCTGGGAGGGGGTACATTGAGAGGAAGAAGAAGAAAAAAAGAGGAGAAGAAGAAAGGAACAGCTAGAGGAGAAGATCGAAGAAAAAAACGAAAAAAAGGAGAAGAAGAAAGGAGAAGATCGAAGAAAATTTCTCTTCTTCTCCTCTATTCCTTTCATCTTCTCCTCTTATTTTTCTTCTTTTTTCTTCTTCTTATTTATTTCTCCTCTTCTTCCTCTCCTCTTCTTCTTTCTTTCCTCTTCTTATTTTCTTCTTTCATATCCTTCTTTTTCTAAATTTGTAACTTTTGCATATATAAAACTTTTCTACAATTGTAACTTTCTATATATGAGCAAAAAAATTCTATGAACAAAAAAACATTTTTAACATATATATTTAGCGAATTCCTAAGAAAAATAAAAAAATTATAACCACATACACATATACATCACATACACATATACATTATAGCCACATAGAGCAACTATATACACATATACATATCACATATGAAAAAAACATATATATAGCAAAATATATATAACAGAGTCGGGCAGGGGCGCGGCAGCTCACAGCACAGGGGCAGGCAGAGGGCGCCGGCGATGAGGAGCGCGGGGGCAGAGGGCGCCGACGACGAGGAGCGACGGCGCGACGGCGCGGGGCGACGGCGAGCTCGGGCTTGGTGGTGTCGGGGGCGGGGAAGTGAACTGAGACGAATTTTCACAAGTGCTACTTATATAGACAGGGCATTAGTCCCGGTTCGTGGCACAAACTGGGACGAATGCCCCCCTTTAGTCCGGTTAGTGCCACCAACCGGGACCAAAGGTCTCTTTTCAGCAGCCCAAAGGGCGGGAAGGAGAGACCTTTGGTCCCGGTTGGTGCCACCAACCGGGACTAAAGGGGTGCATTGGTTCCGGTTGGTGCCACCAACCGGGACCAAAGCCCTTGTCCTGCCCCGCGGCGAAAATCTTTAGTTCCACCTCGCTAGTTGACACGGGCTGGGAGTGGTTTATGAGCCCCACTGCGGTGGCTGTATTGAACTCCTCTCTATTGCAGGCTTCTGGGCCTAACTATACGCGCTGCCCTGTGGGCTTGCTGGGCCTTATAGTCCAGCTGCATCCTGGGCTGTAGGCCTTGCAGGCTCACTGGGCAGCGCCCATTTTTTTTTTCCTTTTCTGCTTTATTTATTTCTAAGTTGTTTTTTGTTGTATTTAGAGTTTCTTTGTGAATATTATTGCTTTAGGTAAAACCAATTACAAACTTTCTGTTAGTGCAAGTAGTATTCAAATTTGAATAGTTTAAATTTGAAATTATTTGTTTTCTTTGTTGCTTTATTTATTTTATTTTGTTTCTACTTACAACAAAATACTTATTGTTGCTATTTTTATTTTTTTGCAAGTTTCTTTGTTTTGTTTTCTGTATTTTTTTTTGTTTTTTGCTTTATTTTTTAATTCTTTCTGTTAGTGTCATTAGTTTTAGAAAAAATTATAAACTTTCCGTTAGTGCCATTAGTTTTCAAATTTGAATAATTAAATTTTGAATTCTTTGAAATTTGTGTGAATCACAAGTTTGTTGTTTACTTTACTAAAAAATGAACATATATGCACCTATAGAGAAAATTCGACTTAAATTCATAGTTTTCAAATGAACTCTGAAAAAGTTGGCATAGCATGTGCATGTACGAAACGGACAATGGTATCATACTCGTCTGTTACAAAGTTGGCATGGTATCATCATAATAGTTGCGGAAAAAAGTCTTCACTTTTTCTTCGCTTGTGTCATTTGCTTAATGCGCCGTAACCATGGATAATCTTCATCGTTTATAAGGATGCTTGGGTCAGCCTTGACTTTGAAGGGAGGAATTTCATGTAACTTTTCATAATCTTCAGATATGTCTGTCTTGCCCTCCACTCCCAGGATGTCCCTTTTTCCTGAAAGAACTATGTGGCGCTTTGGCTCATCGTATGATGTATTCGCTTCCTTATTTTTTCTTTTTCTCGGTCTGGTAGACATGTCCTTCACATAGATAACCTGTGCCACATCATTGGCTAGGACGAACGGTTCGTCAGTGTACCCAAGATTTTTCAGATCCATTGTTGTCATTCCGTACTATGGGTCTACCTGTACCCCGCCTCCTGATAGATTGACCCATTTGCACTTAAACAAAGGGACCTTAAAATCATGTCCGTAGTCAAGTTCCCATATGTCCACTATGTAACCATAATATGTGTCCTTTCCCCTCTCGGTTGTTGCATCAAAGCAGACACCGCTGTTTTAGTTGGTGCTCTTTTGATCTTGGACAATCGTGTAAAATGTCTTCCCATTTATCCCGTATCCTTTGTAAATCAATACAGTCAAAGATGGTCCCCTGGACAACAAGTACAACTCATCACAAACAGTGTTGTCACCTCTAAGACGTGTTTCCAACCAACTGCTGAAAGTCCTGATGTGTTCACATGTAATCCAGTCATCGCACTGCTCTGGGTGTTTGGAGCGCAGACTGTTCTTGTGGTCATCGACATACGGGGTCACCAAGGTAGAGTTCTGTAGAAGTGTGTAGTGTGCTTGAGACCAAGAATATCCGTCCCTGCATATTATTGAGTCCCTTCCAAGCGTGCCTTTTCCAGTCAGTCTGCCCTCGTACTACGATTTAGGGAGACCTATCTTATTAAGGCCAGGAATGAAGTCAACACAAAACCCGATGACATCGTCTGTTTGATGGCCCATGGAGATGCTTCCTTCTGGCCTGGCGTGGTTACGAACATATTTCTTCAGGACTCCCATGAACCTCTCAAAGGGGAACATATTGTGTAGAAATACGGGCCCCAGAATGAAAATCTCGTCGACTAAATGAACTAGGACGTGTGTCATGATATTGAAGAAGGATGCTGGGAACACCTGCTCGAAACTGACAAGACATTGCGCCACATCACTCCTTAGCCTTGGTACAATTTCTGGATCGATCACCTTCTGAAAGATTGCAATGAGGAATGCACATAACTTCACAATGGCTAATCGGACGTTTTCCGGTAGAAGCCCCCTCAATGCAACCGGAAGCAGTTGCGTCATAATCACGTGGCAGTCATGAGACTTTACGTTCTGGAACTTTTTCTCTGGCATATTTATTATTCCCTTTATATTCGACGAGAAGCCAGTCGGGACCTTCATACTGAGCAGGCATTCAAAGAGGATTTCTTTCTCTTCTTTCGTAAGAGCATAGCTGGCAGGACCTTCATACTGCTTCAGAGGCATGCTGTCTTTTTCATGCAAACGTTGCAGGTCCTCCCGTGCCTTAGCTGTATCTTTTGTCTTTCCATACACGCCCAAGAAGCCTAGCAGGTTCACGCAAAGGTTCTTCGTCACGTGCATCACGTTGATTGAAGAGCGGACCTCTAGGTCTTTCCAGTAGGGTAGGTCCCAAAATATAGATTTCTTCTTCCACATGGGTGCGTGTCCCTCAGCGTCACTCGGAACAGCTAGTGTGTCGGGGCCCTTTCCAAAGATTACGTGTAAATCATTGACCATAGCAAGTACGTGATCACCGGTACGCATGGCGAGCTTCTTCCGGTGATCTGCCTCGCCTTAGAAATGCTTGCCTTTCTTTCGACATTGATGGTTGGTCGGAAGAAATCGACGATGGCCCAGGTACACATTCTTCCTGCATTTGTCCAGGTATATACTTTCAGTGTCATCTAAACAGTGCGTGCATGCGTGGTATCCTTTGTTTGTCTGTCCTGAAAGGTTACTAAGAGCGGGCCAATCGTTGATGGTCACGAACAGCAACGCCTTTAGGTCAAATTCCTCCTGTGTGTGCTCATCCCACGCACGTACACCATTTCCATTCTACAGCTGTAAAAGTTCTTCAACTAATGGCCTTAGGTACACATCAATGTCATTGCCGGGTTGCTTAGGGCCTTGGATGAGAACTGGCATCATAATGAACTTCCGCTTCATGCACATCCAAGGAGGAAGGTTATACATACATAGAGTCACGGGCCTGGTGCTGTGATTGCTGCTCTGCTCCCCGAAAGGATTAATGCCATCCGCGCTTAAAGCAAACCATACGTTCCCTGGGTCCTTTGCAAACTCCTTCCAGTACTTTCTCTCGATTTTTCTCCACTGCGACCCGTCAGTGGGTGCTCTCAACTTCCCTCTTTCTTACGGTCCTCACTGTGCCATCGCATCAACTTGGCATGCTCTCCGTTTCTGAACAAACATTTAAACCATGGTATTATAGGAGCATACCACATCACCTTCGCAGGAACCCTCTTCCTGGCGGGCTCGCCGTCAACATCACCAGGGTCATCTCGTCTCATCTTATACCGCAATGCACCACATACCGGGCATGCGTTCAGATCCTTGTATGCACCGCGGTAGAGGATGCAGTCATTAGGGCATGCATGTATCTTCTGCACCTCCAATCCTAGAGGGCATACGACCTTCTTTGCTGTGTATGTACTGTCGGGCAATTTGTTATCCTTCGGAAGCTTCTTCTTCAATATTTTCAGTAGCTTCTCAAATCCTTTGTCAGCCACAGCATTCTCTGCCTTCCACTGTAGCAATTCCAGTACGGTACCGAGCTTTGTGTTGCCATCTTCGCAATTGGGGTACAACCCTTTTTTGTGATCCTCTAACATGCGATCGAACTTCAACTTCTCCTTTTGACTTTCGCATTGCGTCCTTACATCGACAATGACCCGGCGGAGATCATCATCTGGTTCCTCTTGATCTTCAGCAGCTTCACCCGTTGTAGCATCATTGGGCACATCGTCTAGTTCCTCTTGATCTTCACCAGCTCCCCCCATTGCAGCATCACCGTATTCAGGGGGCACATAGTTGTCATCGTACTCTTCTTCTTCGCCGTCTTCCATCATAACCCCTATTTCTCCGTGCCTCGTCCAAACATTATAGCGTGGCATGAAACCCTTGTAAAGCAGGTGGGAGTGAAGGATTTTCCGGTTAGAGTAAGACATCGTATTCCCACATTTAGTGCATGGACAACACATAAAACCATTCTGCTTGTTTGCCTCAGCCGCATTTAGAAACTCATGCACGCCCTTAATGTACTCGGAGGTGTGTCTGTCACCGTACATCCATTGCCGGTTCATCTGCGTGCATTATATATAATTATGTGTGTCAAAAACCATTACAGAACATCATAAATAGATAATTAAGTGACCAAATTAATAGAAGTTCATCATCACATTAAAACCAAAGTACATACATAGTTCTCATCTAACAACATATAGCTCTCCATACACATCGAAACTATGTAAAACATTTCAATGCGAAAACAAATGCGATCATAATCGCAACCAAGGTAACAATTGATCCAACGGCATAATGATACCAAGCCTCGGTATGAATGGCATATTTTCTAATCTTTCTAATCTTCAACCGCATTGCATCCATCTTGATCTTGTGATCATCGACGACATCCGCAACATGCAACTCCAATATCATCTTCTCGTCCTCAATTTTTTTTATTTTTTCCTTCAAGAAATTGTTTTCTTCTTCAACTAAATTTAACCTCTCGACAATAGGGTCCATCTTGATCTTGTGATCATTGACGACTTTTGCAACATGTAACTCCAACTCCATCTTCTCCTCATCCATTTTTTTCAATTTTTTCTTTAAGGAAATGTTTTCCTCTTCAACTAAATTTAACCTCTCCACAAGAGGGTCGGTTGGAATTTCCGGTTCAACTACCTCCTAGACATATAAAAACATATATGCATGTCAGGTTGGTCGGCATAATTTTCATAAACACTAAAACAAATAGTTATAAATTAAAGATAATATACCACATCTGAATCGTATACAGGACGAGGGCCCACGTGGGCGGATATCAAAACCATCGCATTATATAATAACAAGCAATAATAAACGTAAGAAAATTAGACAAATATCTATCTAAAGCAATAATAACAAGCAATAATAAAAGTAAGAAAAGAATGGACATAACAAGAGGCTCACTACGGTGGTGCCGGTGACGAGATCGGCGAGGCCGATCGACGGCGGCGAAGACGGGGACGGGACGTGATGGACCGCTAAACCTAGACAAATCTCGGAGAAAATAAAGCTTCGGGAGGACAAAAGCTTAACTAGTGTGGCTCGGGCATTCCATCGAACACGTTGTGTGAATAGGAGGTGAGCTAGAGCACCACCAAGCCCTCTCCCCCTCGGCCAGAAAAAACAGAGCAGTGTGCTCTGCTCTTGCGCGAGGGGGTATATATAGGCACCTCATTGGCCCCGGTTGGTGATACGAACCAGGGCTAAAGGGGAGCCTTTGGTCCCGGTTCATGTCACCAACCGGGACCAATGGTGATGGGCCAGGAGAAAGACACATTGGTCCCGGTTCGTCGCACCAACCGGGACCAAAAGGTACAGACGAACCGGGACCAATGGCCCACGTGGCCCGGCCGGCCCCCTGGGCTCACGAACCGGGTCCAATGCCTCCATTGGTCCCGGTTCTTGATTGAACCGGGGCTAATGGGCTGGACAGGCCCAGACCAAAGCCCTGCTTTCTACTAGTGCAACCCATCGAGCGGTGGCCCTATCCAACGGTTGGTTCTTGTTATAATGGTTGGGGAGACCTTTGATTGTGAATACCAAGTGGAACAAGCGGGTAAAGAGGGAAGGCAGTCTAAGTTTCCAATCCAGTGTCCTAAGCGCCCTGCTTTCGTCTTGATTTATTGCATAGGTAGTGTGCAGCTGCTGCCTGTTTCAAACTTTTACTCCTCTGTAGTGTAGTAAAGCACATTAGAAGTGAGATTCGTTGATTCTATCAATAATCTTAAACTTAAACCTCGTGAAGCCCTACCCTAGGTAAAGGGCTTATGCTACCAGACGGATTGATTGAGGAAATAAATGCACAGCTTCACTATTTAGTAAGGGCAGCGGATTTAGAGTAGGAAAGGGTGTGTCCATAGTTTCCTGCACACCGAAACTATTAGTGACCCGCTTTGGAGACTCATCCCAGGGAAAAGGTAGGAGCGCCAAAAGCATCTGTTGGTGGGTAGTGAACGGAGCAGCTTCTTTACACACTGAAGTAGATATGTATGATAAGGGGATACCGACAAAGGAACCATAAGCTAGAATACTGGTATCAAGAGATGATAGGTACAACCTCATCTCCTATTATGAAAGGAAAAAAGAAGAGGTGCACACGGCTAACTAATCTAAATAATGAGTGAGAAAAGACCTACTTTCGTGGGCATTGACCGCTAAAGATGCCACTTCTTCTCAATCCGAGACAACAACTAACGCTTCTTTTGGTTTTACTACCCCAAACCCCAATCATTCAGTTCGCTCATACCACGTATCAATAATCACTCCAATCTGACACCTGGGCCATGTTTCTCGATCAAAAATGAATGAACTTCTGGTTCAGAAACCAATCGTGTGGATACGTGGGCACAATGGGATTATTCCTGCGAGTAAGAAGCGTTCACAATCGGGTAATTCATACCTCCAGGTGTCTAAAAATAAATATCTCACCTAGCAAGAACCTAAATCCCAACTAGATTAGATGGAAATGTGTATCATGTGAGGAATCAATCCTACACTCCTTTTTGGTTATTTGAAAGTCGTGCTAGCATTCTTTTTTATAAACAGGAATGGAAACAAAGCTTTAGCTTTACTTAGCTTTATAAAGAGAAACAACTTATCACCTTTCCTTTGCAACATTACCGAAGGGAGCTCGACGTAAGGATTGCATACTTTCTCTTTATAGATATTATTGTTATATATAACTCGTGTCTTTCATCATGACTAGGGTTTCGTATCCTCGCGCAGCAGTGAGTACCCATAGTATCTATCGTTTACGGCTAGGAAGCCCTCTAATCCACCTCATGCTAGGAATCCATCTCTATGCTTTGGTTGGGTTCTAGCGGATACAAAGCTATCGGATCTTAGTTAAATGCACTTTTTTCCAAAGAAGACAGGTTGAGAAAGGCCTAGCGGTATTAAATAAAACCAAGCCCTGACGACTCCTTCCCTTCTTACAGGTGTACAAGGCCCGAAGGGAGAAATAGACCCGCACCGGACGAGTTAAGCGCTAGGCGTTTTCTCGCTGGTTAGCGCATCCGTGTACCATTGACCCCATAACACATTGTATGCCCTAAAGCCCTGAACCCCACTTTCTCCGCCTTTCGAAGGTCAAACCAGTAGAGGGTCGTATATACCTAAATACTAGTTCCGATCATACCAGTAGTCAAGAATCCGAATCCTAAATAGCATTACGCTATCCCTAAAACATATTATCACAGAGTGTCGCCAATTATTCTTCAATTGCGCTAGAAATAGAAAAGCACTGAACATAAGTGAGACCTCATGCTTTCCAACGGATTATTTATATCATAACTGTTCACTCTGTTCATACTAGATATCTGGAATTCGTTGCCACTGACTGAAGAAACGCCCTACGATGCCCAAATCGAAGGATCAACCCAACAATCTTCAACTTTCATCAAAGGAGTAGGTGGAAGAGTTACGGGAAAATCGAGCGAGATAGTTAGTGGTTGAGAAGTGTACCTCGAGCGACAGGAAGCTAGCGTGAAAGGTAGAGCATAGGTGCTAACAATAATAAGAATCTTTCATCCTGCAAGTTACTCACAATTGAGAACTAGTAATGTGGATTTCGTTCAATGCAGCTACACCTTTTCGAAAGCAAATTCGAGGAAATCGCTTCTTTCTTCCCATTCCGACCTGTATCACTTGACTTTTAGATTGGCGAACAAATACCAGGTTGATGACTTCACTTCTCTTGGGAACTTTCTTCTTCCTTCAACGAAGTTAGTAGTTCGCTTTTATGGGCAAGGTGCCATATTGGGAATCCTGTCAAATGGACCAAAGCAATCCAAGGCAGAAGGCCAGTTTTAAATAACTAATCTGATGACTTTTGCTACCGGGGGTAGGAAGGAAGCAGTGAGATCCAGGGAGAACAAGCAAGACCAAGAACAAGAATGAATGCTAGAGCATATGCAAACCTTAGATTATTGTGATGGCAGCCCGGTCAACCGCACGCTGGAAGCAGATGGCATTCCTAATACAAGCCTGCAGATCCCTGGACTCTATTTAAACATAGGGAAGTCCTTGACAAGAATGCTACATTAAGCACTTGCCACACTGACATATTGATGAGCAAGCCGAGAGCCCGAATCCGAATGCATGCTTAAGTGCTCGGAGGGCAGAGCCTGGGCCCCGATTGAGCCAATATGTCGATCGATAACGTTTAAGCTCCTTGTCCCCAAGATCTTCCATATATTAAGACTAGTTCGATATGCCTTCGATAAACATATTCCAATATAAAGGTTCAATAACATATATATGTATCTACGGGCATTGTGAACCAACTAATCTATCTAGAAGTGAGTAATTATGTGTTCATGAGTGATTATGCTGTAGGTGCTTCCCCTCTATCGGGGCTGGTATGTATAAATGGAGTATTGACCTTAACTTTGAGTGTGGGTTCCGGTTTTGAGTGAATGGACTGATTGCATTGTTGTTAAGAGTGGGCTGGCCTTCTTGAAACAGCAATGTGCTATAGATACAAGTACCCTTCCCTTGGGGATCGATTAACGGATTACTCAGTATCGGATGGGTGAAAGCCTTATCCATCACCTTTAAGCTCCTTGTCTTTAAATAAAAGTCATCAATAACCTAGATCGGTCTCAATAGCACTGCAGGGCATTTATCTCCCCTACTATATGGGTCTACCTAGTTGGGCATTGTCCACTTGACCAACCATCATGGCTATATAATCTAATTTAACAAAGAAGTAAATAACTCGAGTCTCCCTCTGGGGGTTGTTACGCGACCTATTCCAGTCAAGGAGTCCGAGCCAGGAAGAAAACCGGGGAATCCAAATTCCATAAATGGTTAGGATAGCTCAGTTGGTGTAGCCTTGAAGATCTTAGTTCTTTCGCAAACTAACAACATTGGAAAGACGAGGTACTTGAATTCAGGAATTTCATTGACCGGGCTACGAAAGGAATGCACCCGAATAAATCAATGAATGAAGCTCAGGCCACGAATTCTGGAATCTAAGAGCGGGTGGTGAAGTTGGGCACTCTCGAAACCTCTGTTATGACTTATTTTGTTCAACTTTTGGTTGGTTTTAAACTGGTCTCCCAGAGAAGTAGGCGACGGTAGAAAGCATTTTATTACTCAACCTTGTCGGGTTCTTATACCAATAATGACTACCCCTTTCCATTGTTCTGCCTTCTAAAATGGCATACATATACAAGGGTTCAAGTTTCGATCGATATTTGCGGAGTGGATCATCCCTCTCGAAAACGAAGATTTGAAGTTGTCCATATTTTACTGAGTACTCGGTATAACTCACGCATTTGTGTACAAACAAGTGCAGACGAACTAACATGAATATCTCCGGTAGTCAGTCTATTTCCATCAGACGGCCAGTGGGAGCGGGAAGTATGGGATATGTCTTGTGTTTCTTCCATCAATCCTCCGAATTTACGCCGTATATCAAATGATTATGGTTTCGAGGGTCATCCATTATGAGAAGACTTTCCTCTGAGTGGATATGTGGAAGTACGCTATGATGATCCAAAGAAACGTGTGGTTTTTGAACCCATTGAGATGACCCAAGAATTTCGCTATTTCGATTTTGCTAGTCCTTGGGAACATCTTAGCGGTGGATAATTCCGAATCTACATAGGTCTAGTCCAGGGGACAAATCAATAGGAAATGCTATTTGATTCTTAAGAAGAATCACTTTTTTGAAATGAAAGAGTTTCCACGGGCGTCGGATATCATTTCTTCAAATAAGGAAGAAGTGTTATCGAAGGATTTCCTTCCATTCTTCCTAGTATGGAAGAATTAAAGAAATAGTACGGCGTCTCGATCTATACGAAAGGGCACTATTTTTCTCTCGATTTCATTGATAGAAGAAGAGTACGCTAGCTAGCGGAGCCTGAAAATGCTTGCTTGCGCCCCACCCCTACGAAAACTATTGCCTATGCTTGCTGCTCGCTCAGTGTCAGTAGAAGGGAAGAAAAGATGGTCACTCCTTTTAGGAACATGGCGAGCCTTACTTACGACTGTTGCACTTCACTCGCTGCTCGTTCATTCACTTGTTCATGAACTCGCTGCTTCGCCAGAAGCGACTAGTCGCCTCCTTTCCTCCGCCGAAAGATGCTTAGCCAGAAGCGATGACGGAGGGGAGCTGGGGAAGGCCGACGATGGCAATGAGGGGGAAGTTGTCGTAGAAGCTTTGCCCCTTGCTTTACATAAATTGTTATGAACTTACTAAATGACCTTATTTATTCTCCCGGAACGCTAGCAAATCCAATAGTTCCATCTGCTCTTCTTAACTTAAGAACGAAGACCACCATCCTTCTTATTCAGGAACCCTTTGTTTGAGGAGGGCGTATCCCCAGGAAGGGGAGAGTGGACGAGCGGTCAAAAGCGATAGACTATAAATCTATTGAAGGTTTTCTACGTAGGTTCGAATCCTGCCTCTCCCACTTGTTGTAGATTTAAGAGAAGAGAAAGTAGGCGGAAGCCTAGGAGGGCCAACCGAGCGAAGCTCTTTTTTTGCCGTGTCGTGAAGTGAAATTTTATCTTATGCATTTTAGAGAGGTTGTCGAAAAAAACGATCTATAGATATTCCCCATCTATATCCAATCGAGAATAGAAGTGACTCGCTTCCGGCGTCGGCTTGTAGTCTCTGCAGTTGGCCCACGCACGCGCCCGCCATCATGCCTCCTTGGTTCGGGACGAAGCCAAGCGAGACATACGATAGACGAAGGAAGCACCCACCCAGCAGGAGGGCTAGAACCTATAGTTTTGAAGTTGCAAACTCCAGCTTCGAAGCTGGAGTGCTTTAGCCCTTTTTTAAGCAAGAATCACCATCTTGAGCGCCTTGCGCGCTCAAGAACAAGCAAGGGATGAGCCTTTGTTGCTAAAGCGGATACGTTTTCTTGCTGGGGAAGGATAGTTTGATTGAGGATTGGAGAGGAGGGAGAGGTGGAATAAAAAGCTCGGGATGGATTTTGGAGTCTTTGTGCGAGCCGTATGCGGTGAGAGTCAGACGTACGGTAAGGAGGGGGGTTCGCGTCTATACGTGTTGTGTGGTGGCTGGGCCTACCCACCCTATTTGTTCCATGATATATGGGTCTATTAGAGCTACCCACTTCGATCAATTAGCCAAGATTTTGACAGGATACGAAATCACTGGTGCTCGATCTAGTGGTATTTTTATCGCTGTAGGTTTCCTATTCAAGATTACTGCAGTTCCTTTTTGGGCGGCTGTAGGACGGACGACCCCCTATAGGTAGTAGGGTAGGATGGGTGGTACCGCTCAGATAGCGGCCAATCCTCCTAACTACGCGCGGGCCGGGCTTAGAGCGCGTGAAACTCATCACTACCTCTTAAGGGCATTGAGACCATAGCATGTTACACAAAAGCGCTGCTTTCTCAGGAGTGTTGTCACACAGCTGCCCGACTAGAAGAGCTAATCGCTCTGTAGTGTTGTCACTCAAGATAAAAACGCCAGCCGCCTGCTGGCCGGGCGAATCGAAGTTATCTTCCGGTCAACTGTCCACCCAGTCAAGTGCAAAAAATATAGTGGAATCATGCAACGCACGCTGCTGGTGTGCTACCTGCCCGCGAGGAAAGAATAGCGACAAGGCTCAGATTTGACTGTTTGCAGCATGGGAGCAGATTACCCAAAAAATCCCTGGGAAAAAAGAAAAGATATCTCGGTAACGAAAACCATAGGAGGCTGTATTAGCGAGATCCAAGGGTTCACAGAAGCCCAAAAGAAAAACCGCCTGGAAGTCCGAGGACCTTTAGCACCGTAGCGAACCAGCAGCCTTCGTGCCAAGTACGACCGCCCTTGTCCCTTTCATTTTTCCATTGAGCCTACTTCTTAGCTTTGTTCCGTCAGTCTAAGGCAAAGCTTAAGTGGTTTGCCTACCTTACCCACTTTATGAAAGGGAACGAACTTCGTTTCCTTGGCGGCTTTATGGATCGATTCAGTTAGAAAAAACTCCTTCCTTTTGAAAAAAGTGACGCTTTGCGTCTTCGCTTCCAAGGGTTAGGGTATAGGCCGTTTCAAGCAAGCTTTCGCTTATTATCCCGGCTTTCTAAAACTTTCGCTTTAGCTTCCAAAGGCGACCCAATGACCTTTCCGGAATTGGAAGTATTCGTCGCCCTACCCTAAGAAAGAAATCACTATAAAACTGCTTGCCCTCCAGAAGTACCAAAGGTGCGTGGAGCCCGGTGAAAATGAATATGTTTCCTACTAAAAGAAGCCTGCCTATTGACTAATATTCGTCTTTAGAATGAAAGTAGCTATGAAGCCCAATCTACTGTCGATTCAAAAGGGGGCATAGTCATATGGGTGGGGTGTTTGTGGGGAGCTGCCTTGGATATGAGGAATTCCTCAAATCTAAAAACAAAAAGAACAAAGAAAAAGTCCGTGACGAAGATCTTTCTTTTCTATCAATAGATAGGAATTAGTGTTCGTTATAAGGGATAGGATCCATCTGCTCTCTCTCTCTCTCTCTCTCTATTTTCTTTGATGCAATTTAGATAGAAACAACAGTGCGAATTAGAAAAAAAAGAGAATCGGGAGATGATTCCAAAATAGATACATAGACATCTAAAGTAAATGGATGTATATATTATTCCTATATATATAATCTATCTATGAAAAAGGTAAACACAGTTTGTTTTTGGGTTCCCCGAAGCCCCGAATGGATTGGATCGTTTCTGCTTCTGCCAATGAAATGAAGGCCTCGCCCCTTCCGAATGCTTCTCCGATCCTGAAGTTCTCGCAAAGAGAATAAGATGCAGCCCCCCCTCCCTCTGTCTTTTTCCACTTTGCTAATTTTCCCCTCTAACGCGGGCCGGGGTTAGGTGGGCGTGGTAGGATGAAAGAAAGTCGAAGAGCGTCTTCTCCTTTGTCCTTTTTTCAGTGCAACACAGGAAAGCACCCTCTTTTTGTAATCCCTGCAGCTTCTCAGAGGCTTGCTTTTTTTATTGAACGCATGGCGTAGCTAGGACCCCTCCAATCATGTTTGATCCTATGTTCACCCGGGGCCAAAAACGGAGAATTCCGGAATGCCTGCCGACGTTCAGATAAGGTGCATGTCCCTTACCACTAAGATTGAGATGTCGATTTGTTTTTATCGAAAAGGAAGAAGGCCGAGGGGATAGCAGCCTTCCTTCGGGCTTTGCCTGCCGACGTTCTAATAAAGAATTCCGGCTCGGCCCGAGAAAGCACTGGCAACAACATAAAGAAAGGGGTCCATGTAGCTGCTGCGCCCGCCCACTGAGCAGCCGGTTCGGCATCTACTACAAAAGAGAGAATTCACTTCAGATAACCACGTCTCTGCTAGGCAGCGGGTGGAATGACCGAGAGCGGACCAAAAGGATATATATAATCCAAGCAGAGAGTGGAGTTACGTGAACTCCCGTCTGATGGAAAACAACTTTCACGTTCGGTCCAGAGAGCACTTTTTCGTTGAGAATAAGTCCTTCCCTTTTGTGTGAATTCCCCAGCGGCAAATTAACAACTTGTGGGGCCATATCTATTCAATCTCTCGAGCCCCAAGAAAACCCCCCTCTCCCTCGGACTCAATCTCTCTTTTGACTCTATATATGTGGGTACCTGATATCTATGAGGGTTCACCAACCCCATTG
Organism: Secale cereale; assembly: GCA_902687465.1. NCBI lineage: Eukaryota > Viridiplantae > Streptophyta > Magnoliopsida > Poales > Poaceae > Secale > Secale cereale. The sequence continues at coordinate 629,791,457 of LR738714.1, forward strand.
ACAGCATTCCTTTCTATTGCGCCTAAAATCTCTATTTCTGCAAATATGTCACGTGTTTCTATTGTTATTTCCTATGGGGGTACATTACAACAAATCTTCTTTTTCTGCAGCATTGCTTCAATGATCTTAGGAGCACTAGCTGCCATGGCCCAAACGAAAGTCAAAAGACCTCTAGCTCATAGTTCGATTGGACATGTAAGTTATATTCGTACTGGTTTCTCATGTGGAACCATAGAAGGAATTCAATCACTACTAATAGATATATTTATTTATGCATCAATGACGACAGATGCATTCGCCATAGTTCCAGCATTACGGCAAACCCATATCAAATATATAGAGGATTTGGGCACTCTGGCCAAAACGAATCCTATTTCGGCTATGACCTTCTCCATTACAATGTTCTCATACGCAGGAATACCCCTGTTAGCCGGCTTTTGTAGCAAATTCTATTTGTTCTTCGCTGCTTTGGGTTGTGGGGCTTTCTTCCTAGCCCCAGTGCGAGTAGTGAGTAGCGTTATAGGTCGTTGGGCGGCCGGAAAGTTGCCATGAGTAAGGTTGGGAGACCGAAGGCAGTTTTCCGTGCACCAGACACATAGCTTACCGAATCATTTGCAACACAGATGGGAATGCATGCTACGAAATACAGGGTCGAGTCTGATACATCAACCATCGACTCAATATCCTTGTACGAGTCCACAATCACTACACGAGATGAACCTGGGTATGGAGAATGGAAGTTGGCCTTAGGTGTAATAGGACTCCCAGCTACTGCGCGCGATCGTATACTCAGGTGCTCCCCGTCGGTTGTTGGAATGACGCGAGCTGGGCAGGGCCTTGATTCCTTTCAAAAATATGAAGGGACAGAGGTGACTAATTCCACATCTTATTTGGGGCGGAAAACGAATCGACATCTCGATGTGATACAACCCTTTCCATTTTCGTTGGGTAAGAATGGCGAAGTCCATCTGAACCCTCCAATGAAGAAATAAGAGGAGAGCAAAGCGCCAATGGCGCGCAAAGCGCCAATGGCGCGTGAAGCGCATGCGGAAGGGGCACGGAGAAATAAAGAAGTGTGGGGGAGAAGTAGCCAAGCTCATTCCCTTCGCTTCCTGGGCCCAAAGCAGTGCTTTGTTTCTTGGCCAAATAAAGGATTTGGGGCTGATTGCAAAAGATATATGAATAGAAAGATAGATCCATCGATCTATCCAGATATCTAAAAAAGAATCGATTTTGATTTCGTGAAACCTTTGATTCATA
>LR738714.1:629792754-629827938 GCA_902687465.1 Secale cereale
CCCCCCCCCCCGCGCGCGCTCATGAAACGGCTCTGCTGCAATGGATGGCAGAGGGTCCGTAGTACCCAAAGCACTGTAGTGATCCAGTAGCCGGGAAGGGGCCTAGAAGTGCCTACTACTACACCACACTACGCTTGGCTCTACACATTTACAGAGCTTACCCCTGTCCAGTGTCTGGCAGAACGTTGGGGGCTTCTATCGTCGACTCGTTATCCCCATCTTAGCCCAGGCTAACGGAGCCTGACTTATTCAGGGGAGAGAGTGCAGCCTATCGAAGCACTCTTAAGAGTAAGATCCTTGGCTCCTCTTCATTCTCTATAGGGGTCTCTGCCCACATGGAAGCGGGGCAGAGACGGATAAGATAAAACACGAGAATAAGAAGCATTTGAAATGCCTTTTTGATCATTTTGATAGAGGGGGCTGGATAAAGTGAGCAAAACAGACTCACATTTTTCAATCGAAAACACGGGTTCCTTTTTCGTCTCGACAAAGAAAGAATCATCTTGAAAACGCTCCTAACCCCTTCGTAGGGCCGTGTATAGTAAGTGATCTGAACCTGCCCGGAGCGAGCCCCCCTTAGAGGCAAGTGAAGTTGGTGAGCCGTATGATGGGCAACTATCTTCGGAGAGGACTCAGTTGTTAGTTAGTACCCCCTTGGTTTCGGGGTGGACCCTTTCACTCGATTTTATTATATACGCTTAGCGAAAAGAATGTTTTTTGATAAACCTAGGACTTGGATTCTATACGATCCAATGGATCGTGACAAGTCGTTACTACTAGCAATGACTTCCTCTTTCATTACTTCATCCTTTCCATATCCCTCTCCCTTGTTCGATGTTACTCATCAAATGGGACTCAGTTCATATATGTAAGTTCGTTCGATCATTGACAAGATTCAAAGAAAGTGTGGGCCATTCACCATGAAGGCTAAAAGCGAGATAGGCTTTACTGGACATTTTCGTTTACAAAGGCGAAGACAATTCCGTGTTTTTTCAGCCAATTCTCCAAAATATAAGACAATTATTCTCACTCAATCTTCAAAAATTCCTTTTTTTCTGATGTAAATTTTGTATGTCTCCTTTGTACTTCCTAATGCTAGTCTAGTCCCCGATTAAAGGATTGATACGGGCGTGCTTCCTTGCAGAGGGTTGTTTTAGACACCTACCCAACAGATACTTCGCTTTGCCACACAGGTATAACCAAAGCCTTCCACAAAGGTATATTTACTACTGGGTCCATAACGTGTCCAGATACCGATGCATCCCTTGCCGTTTCCCCATCGGCTGAAGTTGGATCAAAGTCCCCGGACGCGAATGCTCATTATAGAAAGAACTAGGCCTACTTAGGTAAACAGGCACCCCATCACTACCGTAGTAGTTGAAATCTCTAACTTAGGTGTGTTTTCCCATTACTTCTACCCATCTACGCGATTCTGAGATCCAGCCATTGGAACTGAGAGATCCCCGCTGTTTGACCTACTCAAGTAGGCTTTCTATTGAATATCCACCCGTGGTAATTGCTTGACTGGTAGAAGCACCAAGCTTTGGTACTATAGTCGTACTTGAGACCCTATTGAGCTGCTTATTCTTCTCCTTTCTTTGGCTGGTGAAGGGACGGTGGACTTGTTGTTTCATTGCTCTCGCGCTCTGATCTTGATATTGATTGCCAACTCGGATAGAGTAAGTAAGTTGTTCGGTTTGGGCCATCGTTCTCGGTTCTGTTGGATTTGACACTTTTTCTGATCTCCCTCTACCTGTTTTTGAGCTCAATAAAAGAGAAAGTTTCATGCCAGTATGGGCGAAAACCATCAATTTTCACATTCCCCTAATAAATGGGTGTTTTTGAGGTTCTTTTTCCGATCAGTTTCATGTCAGTATGGGGTCAAAGTATACAAAAATCACATTCTCCCCGTAGAACGTTGTTTTTAGAGCTCTCCTTTTTTGGAAACTTTCATTGCGCATAGTACGAAAACCAACATAAATCCCACTGGCAAAAGTGTTGTGCCGGTTGCCGACCAGGCGATCGACCAGCTTCCGACCAGAAGCGTTGGTCTAGTGAGGTGAGCCATGACCAGAACAGAGCTGTTACAAAGGAAGCACACTCCCTTATGTTCTGATGGGAAATAGGACTAGGATCTGTAATAGTTGTATCTGCTTTCCTTTGGTTTGCATGGGCATGTGATACATTCCTAGCATGACGTTGGAACAAGCAAGGACCCAGCGTGATCCAGAGGGCAAGCCCATCCTGAGTAACTTTGTATCCTGACCCAAGCCGGAAGTTTGTCGAACTTGTAGTCTAGCACATTGGTAGGTATCGACATGGCCACGCTGAACAATCCGATGGCCACCCACAACACGAAACATCGGCCCCGCTCGTAGCACTTGCCGATCATCCCTATCTCTACCGGGCCCGTATTCCCCGCCTCGCTGATACTTATTCATTTCTTTGAATCGATAAAGATGGGTATCCATGCGTCTCAGTTCTGGGGAGATACTGGTTATGCCAGTGTGGACAAGTTCAAATGGAGCAAACCCGCAAGAGCATGGATCATAGGATTTGAATTAGCCCAATGCGGATGGCAGTGATCGAGCAACTAAACGAGCAAACTCCAAATAGATATCTTTTGTGCTTTCCTAATGTGTTCTAGCAGGTGTTACAAGCTTCGGTAATCTAGCATGAACTAACCCAAACTATGGTTTCGCTTCCCTAAACTATGTGGTATAATCACTTTAAGTGAAGAATGTCCTGATGATTCCCCAGATAGGAGAAGTCTAGTTGGGTCATTTGTTTGTATAATTATGAGTCAATTCACTCCTACGGTTTTTGCCCGAGTCAAAAGACAAGAAATTCCTTTGAGTACACAGTGAACGAAGTGCCAGAATGTGAGCCTAGGGTGAACAGTGCTTCATTGAAGGACAAGCGTGGAGAATGCTGCAAGAACCAGAAAGTTTGAGCGCAAGGGTGGGAAATGTATTTCCCTGATGAAGACTTCCTAAGAGCATAGTTAGGAAACCGACCATCGCAGATTTGGGGAGGAATATGTGAAGGGCATGATGTTATGAAGCAAGGTTGAATTCGGAGAATTGGTATGGGGAGCGACACTAGGATCTGGACGTAAAACTGGATCCCGAGGCACTTTAAAAAGACGCCGATGTGCCTACGGTCCAATGATCCACCTATGTTTGTGTCGGATCTTATCCATGCTGCAACCAGGCCGTGGAATATGGAGGTGGTCAGAGAACATATGTATGAGATGGACGCCAAAGCAGTAGCGAACATTCCCATCAGTCATGTTGCCCAGCCGGAAAGAATGGAAGAGAAAGAAAGAACCTGCGAAGAGCTTAGTTGGAACTCTTTACCGGGATCATAGGGGCTATGCTCCCCTCTCTCTGTCTCAGTCCCAGCCAACAGCATAGGAACACCTACTCTTCCATCTGATGCAGCCTTCCTGGATCCATAATTTGGCTTCCTCGTTTATTGATTGCTTGCAATCGCCACAACACCATTGAGTGAGCGTCATAGAATCCTCAAGGCGTGAAGTAGAAGTTCTTTGAACCTTGATTGTGTGTGCTTGTGCCCACTCCAATCGAGCATTTGGCCCTGTGAGTTTTGACTACAAAAGCTACCTATGTCAATCAGTATAGCCACTAGAGGGATTGGAACAGGTATATTCCTTCTTCGACAGTACTTTAAGACAAACACGGTTCACAAGGTGGATTTCTATCTATTAGTTGACTACGGAGCTACCTTATCCCAACCTATCTATATGTGAAAAGCTCTCCGCGAGAATCTTCGTAGTAGTAAGTCGTGGGTTACAAGCTATCCCTTCCTCAAACCACCCCGCAATAGATATAGGGTTTACCAACCTCAGGCATGGACATAGACACCAGATCATTTTGATCGAGGATCCATTTTTGGAATAAAAAGGATAGAGACCAGACGTAGTCCAATCGGAAGGTCGTGCTTTAGATAAAGACTTGTGTTCTATAGGAACAGCTTCCTATGTTCACCCGGCTGCACTGCCTATCGCAGAACCGCTGTGAAGCATCCATTCTATTCAATCAGAAATAGCATCTATAACTAGTAGTAGACGGTTTCTTCGAGGTCTCACAGGTCCTGCTTAAGCGAAAATGTAGTTCTGGAAGTAGTCTTGCCCACTTTTCCTTACGCTCATAGAGATCTATAAGTATCCCTCTTGTCTAAGTAGGTAAGTACGCTCGACCTAGTACTAAACTTTAGCATTAAAGCCAGAGTCCTTCTTTTCATGAATGTTCAGGAAGAAGAGAATCCCTATGTTAGAATTGAATGCCATCCCATTTCCTAAAGAAAGAGATTTCCAATATACATGAATCACGAAAGAACCAATGCTGTAACTTGCTTCATCCGGCATTATAAGTAATCAAAGACATTTTCTTCCTCGAGAACAAAAAGCTACACGAGGAGAGCCTTGTTTACTAATATGTTATTAAAAGAGGTGATGGCCTCTGAATTGCAGGGTATGGACAGTGGGTGTTAATCAAGAAGATTATCTACATTTGCGGAAACCACTACTGGAATAAAGTTAGATCTTTATTTCATTTCAAGGAAAAGTTTCAGGGTTTAGCCACCACTCAGACAATAGTGAAAATAAAACTAACTCTAGGCGAAAGTGCATGGAGGATCTTTGATTCCTCCAACCTTATGAGTCCTTACGAAATGCCATTTTGAATGATGGACAAATCATGGGTGTCGGCGGTCTAGTCAGAGCATTTTGGAGCGCCTGAGCGGGCAAAGTAGGTTGACCCGTCCCGAGGGGGAGGGAACAGACGGGCAATTGAACACCATAGGGCACAAATGAATCGCCAGTAACGACCTATATATATCAGGCAAGAGGTGCTACTCCGACCCAGAATCATGCGTGATTGTTGGTCACCTTACCAATAATCTTCTTAATGTTGGAGAAAATGAGGATCATTGACTTAAATTGGAATTGATACCTAGACTACTTGGTTCTAGCTTGCCACCCAGAAGGCAACGTATACACAAGTATAGACTATAGGTAACACTATAGGATACAACCTTGGGTAGTCTTAGGGTTTTCCAAGATATGATATGATCGGGTTATTTATTAGAATTGGAAATAGCTAGACGAATAAGTAGGCTTTAAAAGGACGTATAAAGTAAGCCTTCTAACTCAAAGTACTCCAGCTTAAGGAAAGACATGCAACATTGGTGATCAACGTATGGAATTTCTGCTATTCCGTTCCGGGAAATCACTTAGTTTGGCTCGAGTGAAAAAAGAGAAAGACTATTGTCGTCCGTCATTTCACGCACTATTGACATTGTGACTAAGAATAGGGTTGCCCATTCCTGCCGTGGTCCATGGGATATCTTCGAGTTGCGAGTTAGTTTAAGAATCACAGGGGGAGGCAAAGGTAGATAATTTGGTTCCACCTCTTTACTAGAGAGCCATAAGCAAGATTTATGTAACTGACCGTTAAGATAACTAGCATAACCAGAAGTATAGAACCTTCCTCTTACAAGAAGGAGGGACTTGTGATGGATTTTCTACAGGGAAGAGAGATACCAAGCCGGGTAACTTCCCCTACTAACTACTGAACACAAAAGCCAAGGTGACCCAGAACAATTATTTCACTTAATTCTAGTTTAAGAAGGACCTTGTGCACGGTTCACGACTCCCGATGCTTAGAGATGCGGTTCACTACAGAAGTGGTAAGAAAAGCAACAAAACAGGTATCAAGAGATGGAAGTGAAAGAAGAACTGTTGATCGACTAGTGGTTTGGGTCCTGCCTTTTAGGATTTGTATTCCTATTGAATTGACTTTGCCTTTGCCGAGGAGCAGAAACCGAGCCCTTTGATTTGATCCAGTGAGTGACGTTACAAGCAGAAGCCTCGACATGTTGAATCCGGTACCGAAACAAGGATGACATTATTGAATATATTCTTCTTTCATGTGCTTTGTGTTTCCCGTTTTTCGTACCTTCTGTAGTAGTTACTCGCCACTAGAAACAGGATTCATGAATTCAAACTAAAAGCAAAGGTATCGCTATAGGGATGAAAGTTTCTCTCCTACTGATTTCGATTGCACATCAAATGAAAATATATGCACATGAATGTTCAAAAGCAAGGCTATCCCCTTTGCCGTTACCGAGGATCTATCTTTGTCCCTTGTTTCAAAACTGAGGAAAGCGTGCACTCGACCTCCTGGAAGGAATGCAATTATTCGCTTTGTAGTCCTCATATGAATTCGCTATCGCTCCGAATCGTGGGAGCCGTTGAGTTCGGAGATACCGTTGTAGTAAAACGAACAAGTGAAAGAAGCCCTCGTTCCCACTCTTCTTCCCCCCCCCACCCCGCCCACCCGGTAGGTAAGTAGAGGCCTTGGTTTCTCTAGTTGCTATGAGAAAGCTACACAAGTAAATTTCGATTTCGTGCGCGATCCCAATCGTGGACCTTCACAATTAAGTCGATATGGGGTTTATCCTTCATGTTATTTAAAAAATAAAGGCGTCGCCTTGAAATGCCCTCGAGGACCTGGTTTTTTTTACCCGTTTTTCCTCGCTTGCATTTTCGAGGTTAAGATCCCTGTAAATTTCTTCCAATTTGGTTTCGTGAAGCTTACCATTTTGACAGGATCTCAGAACATTCTTTATTTGCTTTTTCAACAACGAAATGGAGGGTACTTCTGGGTTGGGCGGGCTGCGGCTTGCAGATGGCTCCGACCGAAACCCATCTTTTCCATCGGCGTCTTGACGTCCCACTTTGTTTTTTCGTGGATCATCATCTCCTGGTGTAGCGGAAGCACTCGACGAGGCTCTATGACAGAATAGATTCTTCCCCGTTTCTGCCTCGACGAATCCATCAAATAAATTAAAATCAAAGTGAAGAGGAAAACGCATAACCAGAAGAATAAGATATCATGATGTAAAATGATCATGGGGACACATTGTTTTTAGGACCGACAATTTCCTGCACTGCTTGAACCAAGAAAAAGATATATACTTGTTTTCAAAGGTAGGCCTCTCTCTCCTTCAGAATTGCTACTTATAGTCTACACTTCCCTTGATTCTCCACGATGACCCGCATTCATTGATTGAGAGAATAAGCTGAAGATAGATCCATTGTGATATTAGTTTGGAAGAGAAGCCGTGGAGACAGCTCATTGTTCCTATGTCCGGAATTGTTAAAGAATGAAGGTACCCCGTTGACTATGTCGGGTAATGCTGACTTAGGTTATCCCTAAAAACACTATCAACCACATCATAACTGTTTGCTTCCGCTTTCCTTGCAGAGTTGGTTCTAGCTTTCACCGAAGGATCTCGATCGATGCTCGCCATCAAAAGATATGGGTCTAGATGTTGCCCTAGCCGGAAAGAATGGGAGAGTGAGCCATTCATACTGAAAAAGAGTGATTCATTTTTGAAGTATATCAAATTTAGAGGAAAAAAGATGGACGAAGATGACGGGATTGTTGATAGATCCCCTCTACATCCTAACCAAGAGGACGAAGTGCAAACCTCTGTCTCTTTTTCTCGCCTGGTGGAAAGGTTATTCTTTGCCAGTAGTGCCCTCTATAGGAAGAATCGTAAATGACGGAGGACGCGTTCAACATGAATTGTCACTGTGGAATGAAATCACCTCTCGAATCGAGCAAGAAATGACTATTTATTTGATAATAGCGACTTATCACAAAAACAACAAAGGGTCCATCGACCCGAGTGAAACTGTCTTCACTGCGTTGAATCGAAGGAAACTACTATAGAGAGTGGAATAAGCTACAAGGCATAACAATATGAGCTTTTCTTTAGATAACCTTAAACACACTAGCTTTTCCTCATGGGATGGTAAAGGTAGGAATATATGAAATATATCCCAATAAGAAATGCGGAAGGTTGTCAACTACAAACCTGTTATCACTCTCTTCTTCCGATCGTCCCATCAATTTCTTGTAAGCCTGCTTCCTCCGATGATCGGTTGGGGCTAACTTCTCTCTCTTCATCTCTCTGAGTTTGCTTCTTGGTAGTAGTTACCCCTGTCAGAACCTTTGTCTACTCTTTCGTATAAATACGATGATCTGCCAGCCAGCCGAAAGTAGAGAACCACATTGTATGATCGGGGGCAACTCTCTGTTATAGCAGCGATTTCTTATTCATCCAGGGCGCCTGTTCATGTATTTTTAAAGAAAGGATACCTTGTGATTCCAGATTTCAATAGAGATTTGATTCTTCACATCTAAGGGGAGACAGACACAAATGCACAGACACATTATCCGGGGGTGTCACTGTTTGCATCGTATCAGTATCATAAGAAAAGATTGATTGTTGTGAGTGATTTTACTACCCTTCCAGATTAGCAGGAAATGAAGTTGCTGACAAGGGAGGAAATGTCCGTTGAAAATAAAGCGAACCAGTGGGGCTTAAAAGTCACTCTTTGAATAGTTTTTCAGACCGTAAAGTTGTCAATCATTCCAATGATGAGGCTCCAAAGTTTATTACATTTCTTGGTCTGGCGAGGACAGCACTAGATTGATTGCTTACCGACTTTCATTCATATACCAACCCATCTTTTTATCAAAAGCATGGAAAATATCTAATCGAAGATAGAATTCATGCCTGTGAAAAGTAAGCAATTTCATCATTTAGCTTCACAACACAGCTCCCTCAATTGTAGAGATACCGAACACTTTGAGTGATCGATCGACCTTGTCGCACGATGAGCCCATTCTCTCTCTTCCATCCCGCCTTTTGAACCGAACCCTGGAGAAAGACTTCTTGAACAGAACAGAGTAGCAATTCTAGACACTTCCATTCTATTGACCTGGGCGTTGCTATTAAAAGTGGGTCTACCCGCCCCGGCGTGACTCACACTTGACCAACCACTTCTATGTAAGAAAATACTTAGGTAGGGTCAATCTCCCTTCGGGGTTTACGCGTCCTAGTCCGAACCGTTGGATCGATCAGAAGAAGAAAGGCAAAGGAATTGAAAGGTAGAGTAAGAAGCATCGCCCGGCAGAGTGATTGAGGGAGTCTTCCCCAGCCCAATGGTCTTCTTTTTGTTTTTCACTCCCCTATTTTGATTTTGGAAGAGTTCTACTACTGTTTCAGTAGTTCTAAGACCCTTCCTTCCCTTTTCAAGTGATTGTTGTACCTCTCGCTCTACCCGTCCAGAGGGAGCCCTAGTTTCAGCATAATAGCCTCGTTTTGAAGCACTCGCTTCATATGAATGTACGTCGAACAAAGGAATCTTATCGGCATACCCACCTGCTGGGCGTGGTTCACTTGACCGATCAACCGACCCAATAGTAGGAGTAGGAGGCTGGCTTCTTATGTGAAGAGAACGGATGGAGAAACAGATGCGTGAAAGAACTAGTCAATTGGAAAGCTTCGTTTTCCTAACCCAACCTAAGCATAATGAGCTGGTTATTTGAGTATCGAAGCTGTCGAGTGTTCCATTCTTTCGTATGTAGACCCCAGCGAAGAAGGAGAATCGGAAATGGAACTAGTCGAACACGCATAAGATACCGGTTTTAGGCATAACCCCTGGTTAAATAAAGTAGTAAAGGAGCCCGGTCTAGCTAAAGAGGGGATTCTCCGCCACCATAACCAACTAGCTACGTAGATGAATTATCCTTGCGTTCAGCTATCAAACCCATCCACTAGAGCTTGAACCCATGCTTGCTCAAACCATCTGTTTTCTCTTCTAACGAGCATGGCTTCCCTGTCACCTACCCTAGAGACGTGTCAATAGTTTGGTTTATTCATAAGCCTAGTACACAAGGAGGGTTTTAGCACGCACTAGTTGTACTGTAGTATGATCTGGTATCAGCTGCTGTCTCTCCTTGCTATTATATTTTAGTATAGGTCGCCTCAAACTCAAACAAAAACGGGTGCACAGTTCTACTGCGTCTTATCGAATAGTGCTTTTGAGTCAAAGTGCAATCACCATTTCATGTACACCATCTTTGTCAAAATATCTAATTACCTGTACAAAGAATGTGAAAAACAACTCAAGGTCATTTACGGAACGAGCAGAAAAATATAAGCAAAAGGATACAAAAGGTTCACTTACTGGGGTGGACAATATGTGAGCATAGATGCTCACGTAATCTTCCGCTTTCTCATGTTCTTGTTATGTCCAGTCCTCATCTCCCCACATGGATTCATCAACATAGTCATCATAATCATAATTGTACTCATCAAGCTGTTCTTCTGCATCCCAGAACAAATCAAATGATGTATCAGCGTCATCCTCTAGAGGCTCGCTATTTTCAACAATGGCTACTCCTGAACGAGCTGCTCATGCTCAGGCGACAGCTCGTTAAGATCAAAGTCGTGGTTGTTCATCATGGATACCTGGACCCCTACAGGTGACGTTTTCCCCGCTGCCAGGCTCCCAACAGAGAGAGATCCAATTTCCGTTTTTCTAGAGCAAGCTGGAAGCGTAGACCCATACCTTGTACTCTCATTCTTTCGTTTTAGCTAGCCATTATGGTATGTGCTTCGAAAGGTAGCTCTTTTTACTAGAAAGTACATATAGAGGGCACTGAGGCGCAGCCTCGAGCTAGGCGAGATTCTCTATTGTTGCTTATTATTAGCCAGATCCCGCACCAGGTTTTCCAGGCCGAACAGTTTTGGGATCTTATGAATCTGCGACCAGACGTGAATCTAGTTCAGAACCACAGATCGCGGGTTAGCCATCCTGTCGTAAGGCTTCTTTACACGCCATGGTTGCGGAACAGCCACGGCCCTTCTTCCATGAGCTTCTGCGAGTCGCCAAGGCAGAAAACTGGAACAACAAACAGGTTGTCCTCCACCGCTCGAAACATCACACCTTGTGGCATGTTCCAAGCGAACTGCATCGTTGAGAAAAAGGATTGGCTACTGAAGGGATGCGGCGTGGCCACTTTCACAAGGGCCATCCATCGACCCTTCTACTATCGGTTTTGAGTATTGGCTACTACTATACTAGCTACTCACCTATCGGTCTAATGAACATACTTGGAGAAAGGAGAACTTCCCGCCTATAATGTTGGGTTGGCAACCTACCCATTTGTTGAAGTACTTCCTTCATACGGCCGAAAGAAAGGCGGCTAAGCCGTCTTAGTTCGTGAACAATGACCCAGGTGCATAAACAGGTGCACAAAAAGGAAATCAAGTTTGGGAAATGGTACCTGACAAGTATTTATGCCGAAATCTAGTGACATTATTTACTATTACTATAGTCAAGAAGTCGTAAAGGCTTTGGCCATTGGCAACGCTTACCTAACTTCTCACTTAAATGTTTACTCGTGTTACTGGTATTCAATAAAAGAAGGAAACCATGGTACCTACCTCCCTCCCTTAATTGGTAATCTAAGAACCCTTCAGGGGGGAGCAAGAGATCTTCCATACGAACATTCAGTTCGCCACCCCTGCTTCCTCCTCCACTTGAGCTTGTGCAGCAAATCTACTTTATGCTCAGGCCAGGTCCTGCAAGTAAAGAGAAGTAAATATTGGAAACATGGGTATCTAGTTTATTGTATTCAACGGCTAAGTAATTGAAATTCCTTGCTTCTTCAAGCAGGAGATCCTGAGTACCGGGTGTCGCCAGACTCCCATTCTATTACCTTTGTGCCAAGAGCACGTTAAGCTGCCTGGGCTGTTCCGCTACCGGCATGTAAAGAAGCTCCGCCTAACGGCTAAACCAATGAATTTATCTCCTTAAAGGAATCTACTTCCCTGACTGTCAACTACTCGCTTCTTCACCGGTATCACACCCGTGCCAGACTGAACAGCAGAGTTAGAACCCAACCAAATATGATTCTTGTATTATCTTACCAAAATTCGGATCCATTTGGCTCGAAAAGGAGCAAGCGCGGGAGTTCTAATAGGACTTTGAGACTCGAAAAATCCTTCGGGCTGCTGAGAACAGAGAGAAGTAGTTGCAGAGAGGCTTGATAGGGTTAGGCAAATTCCCCATTATTCGTAAACAAGAAGAAATCCAGATTAGCTTAATGGAGTTGTGGCTTAGCACAAGCATGTGTCAATGTGGTTCCTTTCGACTAAACACTTAAACAATTGGATGAAGTAGGGTTCAATAGAGGTATGGTATCGGCAACCTTTTAGGGAGCGAGATTCTTTGGAATAAGATAGCTGCCCAGAGCTTGCGACGTACCTACCCCCTGGGCATAGATAGAATTTGGTAAGATAAAAATCGATTGGAAAGTCCTAAATTAGACCAATTCAATTCCGTCTGCTAGAATAAGAAAAAAGTGCTTCTGAATTTCTCTCATCCTTTTTAATGAGAATTTCTCTTTGTTCAGTAATAACTTAATCTTGCAATAAAACACTCTTGCTTGGAAGGTATGGTAAAGGTAAACTATTTCTATTTTTTGATATAAAAAAGAGAGTGCTAAAGGAGTCATTCAGAAGTGAGTGAAGGGGCAAAGCTCATTTCTTTCATTCGGGAATGGACACTAGACTAGAATGAAATGTGGGAATATCGGGATTGGCAGATTTGTTATATTAAATACAAAAAAACTCAACACGACTAGTGAATTGAAATTAGAGTCACTTGCGGATTTCTTCAAATTGTTGTAGTGTAGTATTGTGGTTTTTCAGTCAAGACCCCGTCCTATAAATATTCACAGCCCGGCTCATACAGGCGGACAATATTCACCCAGAGCCCCGTTGCGACCGCAATGCTGTTCTTGAAGGACCTTACCTTAGAGCAAAAAAAAGGGAATAGAAGTTAGGAAGACTACTGACGTAGGGCGGCGGGTGAGATCAACCTCGAACCAAACAAGCAACGGATTGAGCAACTAGCGCGAAAGCCGTGGCCGTTAGCACATCCATTTTCTTGCTCAATTGTTATTAGTTTCTATTCTGTCCCTGCACGAACCTCGGTCCAATCAATTTGTTTGGAATTGGGGTTGGGACCGGTTAGAACTCCCATTTCCCGATCGGAGGTTTGAGCTACCATGGAAAGTTTTTTTCCGAATAGTGGGAATGGGGAACCAATCGTACCAACACGATTGGCTAGTGTTGCTGATACCGGACCCGTTATAACCCCTATTGGAAGGGCAGGACAGTCTGAGGCACTGGGGATGCGAGGACATTGAAAGTGAGTATCCCATATTATATGACGAAGATAGAGCATTAATTGCAGTTTTCACCCCACCTTAACGACCGAGCGAGGGATCAAATCTTTCGACGACTAGGGAGGCGTCACCCGAGGACGATTCCAGTGGATCAGTATAGAATCTTCTAGAAGCAGGTTCTCCGGGAATTATGGTAGGACGTGGATCGATCATGACGAGAATGGACTTCTCCGTCATGTAATGGTTTAGAAGAGTCACGGTCATGTTCCCCGCCGGGCTTTTTCCCCTCTCGACTAGACAAAGGAGATATTCATTCCATTCAGGTAGATGAGGAAGGGCGGCGTTGGCTTGACCCTGTCTTCTCTCTTGGTCGGGTCGGAGGCTAAGTTTCTCATTCAGCGGTGAGGTGTTCGTAGAAAGTAAGGCCTCGCCCAACGAGTGGCGGATTTGGTTTGGATGGGGTCTCGCTTGGACACTGGGGAGATCCATAGATCTGGATAGAGTATTTCTTGCTCAGTAAAGAAGATTACGCGCGCTACGGCTTACGCAATGGATCTTCGGGCAACCAACCCGTCACATCCAATTTCGATCAACAACTTGGAGGTATGGCTGAGTGGCTTAAGGCATTGGTTTGCTAAATCGACATACAAGAAGATTGTATCATGGATACGAATCCCATTTCCTCCGGCACGGAAGTAGAACGGGCGGGCCAAATTACGTGAGAGAAAGAACCACAGATTGATGGAGTCCACCGTCGGACAGAATAGCTACTTAGTGACTAGGAGCGGAGCTCCCCTTTCTTGTTCTTGGTGGCATCCATAGCAAAGAAGACCTTCCTGAACAAGGGCCGTCCATTCTCTGGCCGACTCTTGGTTCTTGAGCAAGCTCCTCCACTGCAGGTAGGATGCTCATAGATGAAGAAAAAAGACTTTAGGCAAGTGGTTCTCGTAGCTCAGCTAGTTAGAGCAAAACAAGCAACGGATTGAGCAACTAGCGCGAAAGCCATTGCGCGTTAGCGCATCCGTTTTCTTGCTGGACTGCAAATCCTTTTTTTCTTGTTTCAGTGGGAAGAGCAAGGGGCGTTGCCCTTGAAATCCTTCAGTGGTTCAAATCCACATGTGGGCGTCTTTTTCGGTATGCCACTCCGCGAGCAAGGAGCCCCGCGAGGAGAGCAAGAGAACGAAGTGGGCTTTGGTGATGTCGGAATTTGCACCTATTTGTATCTATTTAGTGATCAGTCCGCTAGTTTCTTTGATTCCACTCGGTGTTCCTTTTCCATTTGCTTCCAATAGTTCGACCTATACAGAAAAATTGTCGGCCTACGAATGTGGTTTCGATCCCTCCGGTGATGCCAAAAGTCGTTTCAATATACAATTTTATCCGGTTCCTATTTTGTTTATTATTCCTGATCCAGAAGTCACCTTTTCTTTTCCTTGGGCAGTAAATCCTAACAAGATTGATCTGTTTGGATCTTGGTCCATGATGGCCATTTTATTGATTTTGACGATTGGATCTCTCTATGAATGGAAAAGGGGTGCTTCGGATCGGGAGTAACCACTTTTGAAAGGGCAAAGGGGGAAGGACATAGGAAAGAGGGATGCCTACAAAAAGATCAATTGATTCGTCATGGAGGAGAAGAAAAACGGCGCACGGACCGTACTCGATCTTCGGATCAATGTCCCGAGAAGCAAGGAGTATGCCTGCGTGTTTCGACGAGAACACCGAAAAAACCTAATTCAGCTCTACGTAAGATAGCAAAAGTACGGTTGAGCAATCGACATGATATATTTGCTCACATTCCAGGCGAAGGTCATAATTCGCAGGAACATTATATAATATTAGTCAGAGGAGGTAGAGTGAAAGATTCGCCAGGTGTGAAATCCCTAGGCCGTCTGCTGGAGCTGAAGCTTCTTGGCCGCCTACTGGAGCAGTCCCCGGGCCAGCTGCAGCATTCCCCGGGCCGGCTGCTGAGGTTGTTGGGCCGTCTGCCCTAGGATCGGCTGGCATGAAGATTGACTCTGACTCTCGTGACGGTTTGATAGATGGCTTGCGCAAGCATTGGAGGGACACGCCGGCTGGTATTGCTTGGCGAGTGGAGCCAATTCGTGCCAAGGCGTTGGCTTGCTCGTTGTCGGCTCGTGGCATGTGGAGGAACTCGCAGCCATCGAAGTGCCCGCCGATCTGTTGGATAATGAAACGGTAACTCGCCATGTTTGCATCCTTGGCATCCCAGTCAACAGATGACTGTTGGACAACCAAATCTGAGTCACCATAGCACAGCACCCGGCGGATGCCAATCTCTTTGCCCATCTGGAGCCTGTGAATGAGTTCGTCGTACTCGGCCACATTGTTGGAGGCAGCAAAGTGGATTTGCAGGGTGTACTTGAGCTTGTCGCCCTTGGGAGAGGTGAGGACGATGTCGGCTCCCAAGCCAGTGCGCATCTTTGATCCACCAAAGTGCATCCGCCAATGGGTTGAATCTGGAGCAGGCGGTAGGTACTGGGTCTCGGCCCAGTCGACGAGGAAGTCGGCCAGCGCTTGTGATTTGATGGTGGTGCGGGGCTGGTAGAAGATGAAATAGGGGGCCAGCTCAATGGCCCACTTTTCCACTCAGCCTGAAGCATCTTGGTTGCCCATGATCTCAGCAAGCGGGGCCGCGCATAGGACCGTGATCAGATGCTCTTGGAAGTACTGCTTGAGTTTCTTGGCGGCGAAGTACATGCCATAGCACATCTTCTGGTAATGGGGGTAGTTTTGCTTGGAGACTGACAGCACCTCGCTCAAGTAGTAGACCGGCCTCTGGACAGGCAAAGCCCTGCTGCCTTCTGGGCGCTTGACCACAATGACAGTGCTGACCACCCGGCCGGTGGCGGCTATGTAAAGGAACATGGGTTCCTTGTCTGTTGGCTCCGCCAGGACAGGCAGCGTGGATAGCACTTTCTTGAGTTGCTGGAAGGCTTCATCCGCCTTGTCGTTCCACTCAAAGAAAGTAGTATTCTTCATCAGTTGGTATAGGGGGAGTGCCTTCTCACCCAGCCGGCTGATGCATCGGCTGAGCGATGCCAGGCACCCTGTGAACTTCTGGACGTCCCGTATGCGAGTTGGCCTCTCCATTGTCTCAATGGCCTTGATCTTCGCGGGGTTGCACTCGATGCCGTGCTCAGATACCAGGAAACCAAGGAGCTGGCCTGCTGGTACACCGAAGACGCATTTCTCCGGGTTTAGCTTGATCTGAAAGCGGCGTAGGTTTTCGAAGGTCTCTTGGAGGTCTTCCAAGAGGGTTCCCCTCTTCTCCGTCTTCACCACAATATTGTCCACATAAAGGTGGGCGTTTCTACCAAGTCTCTTGAGGAGACACTTCTGTATGCAACGCTGAAAAGTGGCGCCGGCATTCCTCAAGCCGAACATCATAGTCAGGTAGCAGAAGGCCCCTAATGGCGTGAGGAAGGCGGTCTTCAGGCGGTTGGCCGGATCAAGTTTGATCTGGTGGTACCCGGAATAGGCATCAAGGAATGACAGGAGCTCGCATCCGGCTGTGAAGTCAATCACTTGGTCTATTAGCGGCAGAGCAAACGGATCTTTAGTGCAAGCTTTGTTGAGGCTGGTGTAATCAATGCACATGCACCATTTGTTGTTCTTCCTCAGCACTAGGACAGGGTTGGAGAGCCACTCAGGGTAGAACACTTCTATAATGAAGCTGGCTACTAGTAGGCGGGCAACCTCTTCTCCAACAACTCTTCTTTTTTCTTCTGACAGGCAGCGGAGTGGCTGCCTGACGGGCTTTGCGTCTTCTCTCATATGTAGCTTGTGCTCGGCGAAGTCCGTCGGGACACCCGGCTTGTCTTTGGGGGACCATGCAAAGATGTCCCGATTCCCACGGAGGAAATCGACGAGCTCGCTTTCCTATTTGTTGTCTAGGTTTGACCCTATGACAGCAAATCGCTCCGGGTGAGACGGGTCCAAAGATATCTTCTTCGTCTCTTTGGCCGGCTGGAACGAGCCTTGCGGCTCCACCTCCCTGGGATCAGATGGTACGGCTGGCTGCTCGCCAGCCAGCGCCACCAATCGATCCAGGCGGCGCTTCTCTTCAGCTATGACAAGGGACTCGACCAGCCGGCTGCTGGCAGTTGCACATGCGACGGACTTCTCATAGTCCCCGACTATGGTGATTATTCCTTTGGGACCCGGCATCTTGATCTTGAGGTAGGCGTAATGGGGTACTGCCATGAACTTCGCAAGAGCTGGCCGGCCTAATATCACGTGATAGGGGCTTTCCAGGCTCACCACTTCAAACCAGACTGGCTCCCGCCGGAAATGCTTCTTGTCACCAAACAAGACATCTATCTTGGCCTTGCCGATTGGCGAGCAAGAGAGGCCTGGGACAATGCCGTGGAACACGGTTCTGGTAGGCTGAAGCTGCTTCTCTTTGATACCCAACTTCTCCATGGTGTCACGGTACGTGATGTTGATGTTGCTACCACCATTTACCAGCACTCAGGAGAAACGACAAGCCCGTCTGTCGGTGGAGAGAGTTGCATCCAGAACCAAGGCATAAGCTCCTGGTGAAGGCAAGACAGCCGGGTGATCTTCATGGCTCCAGCTGATGGGCCTTTCGGACCAGTGCATGAATTCTGGGGCTTCGGCGGCAATGGTGTTGACTTCTCTGTGCTGCTGGCGCCGGTTGTGCCTATCGTCCGCCTGGCTCGTGAAGACGACGTAGGCTCCGTTCTCTTCTGGGAACTCGTCCTGGACCTGGCCGCCTGGGCGAGCAGCCGGCGGTTTAGGAGGCAGAGCCGCCTGCCCAGCAGGTGGCCGTGGCAGAGCTTCCCCTCTGGCAATCCGCGTGAGCCAGTGACACTTTCGTGTGGTGTGATTGGAGGGCTTCGCGCCGCTGTGAAATTTGCAAGGAGCATCAAGAGCTTTATCGAAGGAGAAGGCGTGCTGCCAGGCCGGCTTGCCGCCCCTCTGGCATTTGGGACCTGCCTGAGCTTCTAGCTGCTGGCCATCAACTGCTGCCACCAGCCGGCCGCTGGAAGCAGGCGGGTGGGCCTTGCGCTTGTGATCAGTTTGCTATTGGCGCCGACTCGACTCTCCAACCGACTTTCTAGGAGCCGGTGGAGCCATCTTTCCGGAGGCATCCACATGCATCTCGGACTTCATGGAGGAATCAGCGGTGGCATGCGTGTCTGCTATGCTTAGCAGCTCATCCAATGTGGTGGGCTCGTCACAGAGGAGCTTGTGCTTGAGCAAGGTGCCTTCTCTGCACCCGGCCGTGAAGTATTCGATGGCTTGTACCTCGTGCACTCCTTCAGAAGAGTTGCGCAGCTCTGCCCAACGCGTCAGGTAATCACGAGCAGACTCGTCCGGACCTTGGATGCATAGGGAGAGCTGGCGTGGCTTGGGAGGCCGCTTGTAGGTGCTGGTGAAGTTGCGAGTGAAGACTTCGGTGAAGTCCAACCAGTTGTTGATGCTGTTGGGCTTGAGGTTGTTCAACCACGTCCGGGCCGTGCCTTGGAGCATGAGTGGCACATATTTCACCGCAACGCGCTTGTTGTCGGTTGCTATGCTGATGGCTGTGGAGCAGTCCACCAGCCACTCCTCCGGCTTCACCGATCCGTTGTACTTGGGGGTGTCTCTGGGGAGTGAGAAACCCTTGGGAAAAGGTTCATCATGGATGCGGGGGCCGAAGCAAGCTGTGCCGAGGGCATCGACCGGGCCAGTCGGTTGAGGGGGTGGCGGGCGTCATTCTCCCCAACCCACTCGCGTTGGCCCAAGCGGCCTCCGAGAGAAGGATGGTCGACAGGCAGCGGAGTCACACGCCTCTCCCGGCGCGGAGGAGGCGTGCGCTCATCTCGCCGCTCTACAGCCCTTGGGCGGCCGTCTTGATCGCGCTCGATGGTGATGCAAGTCTGTCTGCTGTGGCTAGCAGCCGGCTTTGAGTCATGCCGGCTGTGAGTGCCCAGTGTTGGCAAACGGGACGTAGCCCCTTGTTCCCGCTAAAGAGGGCGGTTATCTGCTTGCGCGCCAGCTTCCAAGGCCCGGCGACGGGCTTCCTGCTGCACGGTAGCCGCGTCGAGGAGCTGCTGGACGCGCTGAGTCATGCAAGGAAGTTCATCTCCTTCTAAGTGGCCTAGTTCATCGGCTGCCGCCTGGGCATCCCCTAGGTTCTCTTACGGGGTGGGGTATATTGGCCGTGGGGCCCCCAGCATGTCGGCCAGCACCCCGCCACGACCACGAACGTCACAAGCTCGGCTTGGCTCACCAGCAGCCGGTGTGCCGCCTATGGCACGGTCCATCTCACGTCGGTAGGCTTTGGTGAGGCGCCGGGAGGAGGCTAGCTTGTTGGCGTTGTTGAGGAGCGAGACGCAGAGTGCCTCCAGCGCCGCGCCGTCCGTTCCCGCGGCGATGGGGGCGGAAAGGCTCTGCATAGCCGCCTGCAGCGGGTCCTGGCCAGACCCGCCAGAGGGCTCGTCGTGGCTGGTGGTCAGCACCTCCATGACGGTGCTGACGCCACTGCCACAGGCTGCAGAGGGGAGGGGGTCATCGATGATCACCACGTGCTCGGGGAAGGAATCGACGGACGCCGCGTCGAGGTCAATGATCATGTCGACAGGTGGATCAGAGGAACCCACGGACTCCACGTCAGAGGCACGCTCGTCGACGATGTGGAGCTTGTCGAGGAGCTCGACGAGGCAACTCTCCGAGGCAACTGGCTCGGCGACCGGAGAGGGCTCGTCGTGAAGGTGGACACTGACGAGAAGGTCGGCGAGTCCGCTCGCGGAGCATGCGGCCTCAGCACCGCGAAGCATCCCGGCATCCACCCCTGCAGGCGTGCCGGGCTTGCTGTGCACGCCAGGGAGGAACAAAGTTCCCGTCCAGAACATGTCTCCGGACGATGGTGCACCTTGCCCCATGGTGGGCGCCAAATGTCGTGGTTTTGGTGCGACAAATGCCAAAGGATGGCTTATCATGGATGGGGACAATAGAATGTCGCCGGGCCCTGGAAGCGGGATAAGGCGATACTTAGGACGCCTACGAATCTTAGCCAGGTTCGCGGCTCTCCGTGGAGATAACACCCCTAGTCCTGCTCTGCGGGGACTTCGCATCATGACTAATGTCAATATGGTAGCTACAAGGTTGCTCCTTGAGCTGTGTCGTCTAGAGGAGGATGAAGGGCAAGGCTAGCTCTATATCTTCTCTCTAGGGAATGCGGGTTGTCGCTAGGGTTTCTCCCTGTCTGTGTATCTCTCTCTTTGTGTCTCTCCTCTTCTTCTTAGGGTCCAACCCCTCCACATGGAGGACCCTGGGGGTTTTATATACGCCTACCCCCCAGGGGTACAATGGTAATCTAGGCGGAATAGCCCCTAGCTATCAGCGTCTTCGGGTGCCGCCTTCCCGCCTGTTTGTTGGGGCCCGCCGTCTGCGGGCCCTCGTGATTTCTTTTCACTATGGACGCTCTTCTGCTGATGGCGGCATCGTCAGGAAGGGACTGGCTATAGTGTCGCCGCCTCCTGCCGTACACTGCCACCACGTCCTGTCTTGTCATCTTGATGGTGTTCAGTCTCCTAGGGGACGGTTTAGCCGCCTGCTACCAGGAAGCCTGCCAAGGGTCGCTTGCTTCTTATTCACCCACTAGCTAGTGGGGCCAGCCACCTGCTATCCCTGCCGCCTGTGGGTAGTGGGATCATGGCATCCTCTGATCGGGGCTAGGTCATTGGCAGCATGGCTACAGTGATATGCCGCTTAAGGAGTGTACGTAAGATATGCCCTCACTGTAGCCACGCCCTTATAGATTCTCTAAGGACATGCTAAACTGTAGCCATGCCTTAGTCTTGTCGTGGTTCCCAAGAACACGTCCCGAGGGGGGAGCGTGGGTCCCTTTTCTGGATGCTGGTCATGAGGCTGCCGCCTGTCCAGGACCCCGTCGCCTGCAGGCAGCCGGCTACTGGGCGTTGCT
The DNA here is from genome assembly GCA_902687465.1 of Secale cereale. NCBI lineage: Eukaryota > Viridiplantae > Streptophyta > Magnoliopsida > Poales > Poaceae > Secale > Secale cereale. Next base: position 629,813,791 of record LR738714.1, read on the forward strand.
ACTCCAGGAGGCGGCCCGATGAGCAGGCGACCGGGGGTGACAGGCGGCCGCCAATTGTCTTGAAATATCATGGGTGGTCGATGAGGACACCCGTGGTCAATATCTCCGACAATGAAGATGAAGACAACAAGATGAACAGTAACATGCATGCAAATGCAACTAACATGTAGAGCATCACGAGACGAACACTTTGACATATCATGCATCTCGTTTGGACAACTGAGCACAAAGTTACAAGCAGACAAAGGATGCAACATATTGATGAAATTACGAGGACTTGGCAGTTTCAGAGAAAATAGAACACAGGTGGGCGCTAGGTAACTAAACATCGCCCTGGGAAGGATTTACATGAGCTCACCTAGCGGGCCTAGCCCAACTCGGCAAAGAGGCTAAGGAGGGGCTGGTAGGGCACATTGGGCTGGCTTGCCGGGGAAGTGGGCCACCTCCAAGTGGTGCAGGCGGCCCATGCGGGCGAGGCCGCGGCCCAGGCATGGGCGACGTGGGCGTCTGGATCGGGTCACCGTGGTCGCCCTTTCCCGAAAGGAACGACAGTTGACGGTGGCGTCGGAGGCTCTTGGCGGCGGTGCTAGGACTCCGGCGACGTGTGGAGGTCCGACGAGGCGTGGAAGGGCAGATCCATGCAGATGCTCTCTAGATCTGGCCGGAGGAGGGCCAATCTGCCCGGAAGTGAGCTGAAGGCCGAAACAGCGGTGAGCAATCGAAGGTGTTGTCGTGGGTGAGCCGCGGGTGCGATGCTGGGCATTAGTGAGGGTGATGACCGGCGGCCGATGGGCCTCGAACCCCTCGTTGGTTACCCCAAGTGGAAGGTGTAAGATGCAGTAAGTGGAAGTGCTTTCCCCTAGCAAAGATGCCAAGGATCGAATCCCCAGAGACTCCTAGGTTCAACAAGTAGGTGTCAATTGCTAACGGCGCAATTAGCAATCAACGTGGACCTGCACACAGATACAAATAACTTTGCTCCCAACGAGTACAGAGAGGTTGTCAATCTCTCCGGCCTTGTAGTTCACAAAGGGTTAAAAGCAATGATAGTAGTGATAGATAGTTTTTGCAATAGTAAATAATAACGGGAAAGTAAATCGTGTATGTGATCAATGATGGTAATATGGACCGGAGTCTCATGATGTTCACTAGTGATGTCTCTCTCCCAAAAGACGATAAAACAGCTATGTGAGGTAACAAATTACAGCTGGGCAATTGAGAGGACCACGAACGCAAACCAATGCTGACTACATTGCAAGAAAGGTTGAGGTTGAAAGCATGGGCGGTACGCCAAAGTAAGTAGACCGAAATCCATAAATATCTACTACTAATCATCCACCTTGAGATATCTATCCAGAACATCTCGCTGGTATTAAGTTGCGAGTCCCACCCATAGTGTAAACTCAATGCAACAGACAAGTGCATTAAAAGAACTTTGCGTAAAGTAAACAATCCTTGCACCCGCGGGCACAAGCACCGTTGTTTTCCCCCTTGTGGCAACAGCACATCCCCTAGACTCATGTTTCTGTCACTCAAGCTAGTCATCGAGGGGCATGAACCCACAATCGAGCATAACGTTCCCTCTTGGATTCACTACCTATTACTTGGCCAAAGCAATAAATAACAACGGAGAACATGCAAGAATTACTTATGAACTAAAATATAAAAGAGGTGAATCAAATATATTACTCAAGACCAATCTGAACATAATCTCATAATCCATCGGATCCCAGCAAACTCAACATAGCAACAGCATAAGGATTACATAGGTGCCTCGATCATGTAGGGCAGCTCACGAGGACTAATCAGTGAAGCACAAGAACGGGAGGAGAACATCACATAGCTACTGGTCATGGACTCATGGTCCAAGGGAGACTACTCACGAGTCATCCGGGAGGCGTCCATGGTGGTGGAGAAGCTCCCGGTGGTGATCCTCCCCTCCGGCAGGGTGCCGGGAAGAGTTCTCCTGGTGCTCCCGATCTTGGAAGCGGTGGCGGTGGCGGAACAGAGATGGGATCGCGAAAAGAAGTCCTGTTCTGAGGGTTACGGGGAACCCTTTAAATATATGCCAAAGTAGGGCACCGGGGGAGCCTCGGGGGGCCCAGGCGCCCCCCCGGCGCGGCCCAAGGGGGGGGCGCCCACAGGGCGCCTGGAGCCCCTATGGCCCCCCAGGCTGCCCTTCGGACGCAGTGTTGTTTCCGGTTCGCTGATTTTTTATATATTTTTTCTGGATTTTTCTGGGCAGTTCTCGAAACGTGAAAACCTGAAATACACAAACAGCCGAAAACAGAAACTGGCACTGGGGTGCACTGGATTAGTAAGTTAGTCCAAATATGATCAAAAGTGTATGGCAGTGTATGAATATCATAGCAATATCACCCAAAAGTGGCATGGAGCAAGCAGAAATTATAGATACGTTTTGGACGTATCAACATCCCCAAGCTTAATTCCTGCTCGTCCTCGAGTAGGTAAATGATAACAAGAATAATTTCTGTGTTGACATGCTATTAACCATATAGGACTTTCTCATAGTCATATGACAAAAGCTTACTGAGACAATGATTCTAAAGTAATTAAGTTGTCTCAAGAGAAAATCACAAATGACTGAAACTTTTACAACATGAAACTGAAACATCAAAAAGATTTGCAATGAACATGATGTGCAAATATGATCAAGTGATATCTAGCTTGCCCCCTTTAGTGATGCAAAACATAAATGCAAGGGTACCTTCAAGGTTTAAGTGATGACTAGATACAATCATTTCAGAATAAAAGATATCACAATCATGCAAAAGACAATGCTACTTTAGGACAATGCACATTACACTCAGAATGACAATCATGCTCTCAGTAGTTGGTGCTTCAATCATAAAGGTAAAAGAAAGGTTAAGTGCTAAAGCTTTTTATTTTGGAAACATGGAAGCAATTGTGTCAACGGTAGTAGTATTTCATATGTGTCATGCATAAAACATCTTATAAGTTGCAAGCCTCATGCATCGAATACCAATAGTGCTCGCTCCTTGTCCTAATTAGCTCGGATCCCCATGGGTTATCATTGCATTGCATATGTTTTAACCAAGTGTCACAAAGGGGTACCTCTATGCCACCTGTACAAAGGTCCAAGGAGATAGATCGCATTTGATTTCTCGTTTTTGATAAATCCCAACTTGAGGACATCCATACCGGGACAACATAGAAAATAGATGATGGACTCCTCTTTAATGCATAAGCATATTCTCATGAGAGATTGAGGATTAAGGTCCAAGCTAAAACTTCCACCATGATGCATGGCTTTGGTTGGCGGCCCAATGTTCTTCTCTAACAATATGCATATTAATTCAACCCACGGTAAATCACCCTTACTTCAGACAAGACGAACATGCATAGCAACTCACATGATATTCAACAAAAGTGTGACAGTTGATGGCGTCCCCAGAAACATGGTTACCGCTCAGCAAGCAACTCATAAGAAATAAGATACATAGGCAACATATTCTTTACCACAATAGTTTTTAGGCTACTTTCCCATGAGCTATGTATTGCATGGTTAATTTGCTTAGTGCAGGTGGAGGTTAGCAAAAGACTGGGAGCGACCAACTAAGAGAGCAATGACGGTCATAATCATGCAGAGCGACAAAGCAATATTGAATCAGGCATGGTAGTTATATCGCTACTCAGAAACAAAAGATCATCAAGGCTTGACAGACTTTCTTTACACTCTTGAATATGCGTGAGCATACGCCAAGTCAATCAAAATAAATTCTCGAAGGAAGATATTACTAAACCATACCACATCATAGGCAAACAAACCAAGTTGGTACTCCAATAACACATTGGGAACCCCCCAGCTATTTGAGATTAACCAAAAGAAAACCTGAACTACTAAGCACCATCATGAAAGTAGCATCTTTATCATAGACACATTAACCCATGCAACGGAAGCAAACTCTCTTAATAAGGTGAGCATGGTGATTAAAGAGAGTTCAAGCAACCAACTAAATAAAAGCTCCTGAAAAGATAAGCATGTATACTAAGAGCAGAGCACGATAGTAGCTATTAAAAGACAAAGAACACACACAGCATAGATAGACATGAAAATTCTATGTAATGTTCTAGGTAGGGGTGGAGCGTGTTTCTCTCCCACATAAAGGAATGCTGGGTTCCGACTCGTTATGAAGAACTAAAAAGAAAACTAAAAGCAAGACGCTCCAAGCATAGCACATAACATATGAAGTGATAAAAATATAGCGGAACGAAAGACGAACTAATAATGTTGATGGAGAAGGGGATGCACGGGGGCGTCCCCAAGCTTAGACGCTTGAGTCTCCTTGAATATTTCTTGGGGGTGCACGGGGGCATCCCCAAGCTTGAGCGCTTGACACTCCTGAATCTTTTTATCATCTTCCCTCGCACACTTGAAAACTCCCTTCATACACAACTCATCATAATCTGATTTGCGAGGTTAGTACCCTTAATAAAATAATTATACCTTGCTGGAAATAAGGATATTCTTGAAGTTCTACTGTTTCTCAAGATTGCCAAAAGGTTTTTGCAAAGAAAAAGCAAGTTCTTAATTTGCAAAGTGAAGGTAAGGCAAAACAGGACAGAATCTGTGAAAAAGCAGAACAGCAGGCAGTAATTGACCTGTTCGGGATACTTCTGCAACTCAAATCAAAAAACTCAGAACTGACGCACGAAAGACAATTATATAGAGAACGCTGTCGAAAAAATTCAGACCAAAAAGATGATCTGGTGAGTTTATACGAATTTTTCTATCGAAGGACAGAGTCTGTTTCCTGGACAGCACCTCACAACTTTTGAACTTTCTAGCAATCAGAGGCTATACTTGGCACAAATATGAAAAGCAAAGATACAATGATGATGCTACAGCAGTAAACAACATCAGGACTCAACAAAAGCAAAAATTTTATTCATGTGGGCTGCCTCCCAAAAGCGCTTTCTTTTATGCCTTTAAGCTAGGCATAATGCATAGATCGAGTTTTATCAAGAGTAAAAGAATAGCTAGCCCGTACAACGGACTCAAAAGGTAACATGACCTTCTTACGAGGGAAGTGTTCCATCCCTTTCTTGAGAGGAAACTGAAATTTTATATTACCCTCTTTCATGTCAATGACAACACCAACGGTACGCAAAAAGGGACGTCCCAAAATAATTGGACATGAAGGATCACATTCAATATCCATAATAGTGAAATCAACGGGCACATAATTATCATTGACAACAATAAGAACATCATCGATCCTCCCCAAAGGTTTATTTATGGAAGAATCAACGAGACGAACACCAAAAGAACAAGAATCATAAGGTTTCAATTTAAGCATATCATATATCCTTTTGGGCATAACAGATGTACTAGCACCAACATCACATAATGCATAACAAGAGAAGTCATTCAAATAAATTTTTATCATAGGATCCCAACCATCTTCTAGCTTTCTAGGTATGGAGGCTTCTACTCTTAGTTTCTCCTCCCTAGCTTTGATGAGAGCATTAGTGATATGCTCTGTGAAGGCAAGGTTAAGCGTGCTAGTGCGGGGATCTCTAGACATTTTGTGAAGGAAATCAATAACTTCGGTAAGAGTGCAATTATCAAAATCAAGGTCACGAGCATCAAGTAAAGTAGTAGTGGTGTCCTTAAGGTTCACCTGTTTGGTAGTTTCTATAGCATCACCATTAATAGGTCCATTGGGACCAGGAGTACATTGGGTGCTAAGAGTGTGAACATCTTCAATAACTTGGATAGTAGCAACAATGTGGTGGGTAGGAAGGCTCTTAATTCTTTCCTCTTTCTCCCTTAGGGATGCAACCACTTCGGGCTTAGCTGCCATTTGGTTTATCAAAGTGGCCTGTGTGTGGGACATATTGGAAACTTGGGTCTCAGTGATAGTGAGTCTAGTCTGGAGGTTAGAGATCTCAATATTTATGTTCTCTAATCGTCTACTAATGTCTTGCAAGATAGCAGTCTGCTCATTTAATTGCCTCGAGAAGGTTTTGTTTTGTTCATATTGGGTGTGCATGTAGTTCTTAGTGGCCTCCTCTATTTCTACCAGTTTCTCATAGCCAGACAAGTCTCTATCTTTTCGGAAGGAGTTATTGATGTTAGGATAAGCATTGTTGTTCCCATAAGAGTTAGAGGGGAACGATCTAGAATTGTTACCAAAGTTACTCCTATAAGCATTGTTGTTGAAATTATTTCTAGAGATAAAGTTAACATCTACTTGTTCTTGAGCAATCAAAGAATTTAAAGGAACATCACAAGGATCAATAGTAGATTGCTTCGAAAGTAGAGACATGATTAAGTCAACTTTTTCATTGAGGGAGGAAATCTCCTCGACAGAGTTTACCTTCCTACCTGTTGGAGCGCGTCCGGTGTGCCATTGGGAATAGTTGGTCATCATCTCATCGAGAAGCTTTGTGGCAGCACCAAGTGTAGTTGACATAAAAGTTCCTCCCGCGGCCGAATCTAACAAGTTCCGCGAGGTAAAGTTCAAGCCTGCATAAAAAGTTTGGATAACCATCCAAGTAGTCAAACCGTGAGTAGGGCAGTTTTTGATAAGAGATTTCATACGTTCCCAAGCTTGTGCAATGTGTTCATTATCCAATTGTTTAAAATTCATGATGTTACTTCTAAGTTGGATAATTTTAGCAGGTGGATAGTATTTTCCGATAAAAGCATCTTTGCACTTGTCCCATGAATCTATGCTATTTCTAGTCAAAGACTGAAACCAAATTTTAGCTCCTCCTCTCAAGGAGAAAGGAAAAAGCTTAAGCTTGACAATATTACCATCTATTTCTTGGTACTTTTGCATATCACAAAGTTCAACAAAGTTGTTCAAGTGTAAAGCAACATCATCTCCAGCACCGGAGAATTGTTCTCTCATGACTAAGTTAAGTAAAGCATGTTTAATTTCATATGAAGGTGCTGAAGTGGCAGGTGTAGTGATAGGTGTGCCGATAAAGTCATCGTTGTTGTGACTAGTGAAGTCACACAACTTGGTGTTCTCGGTGGAACCCATAATAGCAAGCAAGCAAGATAACTATTTTTGTGATTTTCGGTAAAAAGGAACTAAAGCAAAAATGAAAGGTAAACTAACAAGACTAAAAAGCAAAGGTAAAATATAGCATGCAACTCCCCTATCCTGAAGAGTGGAGTCCCCGGCAACGGCGCAAGAAAATACTCCTTGATGGGCCTCGAACCCCTCGTTGGTTACCCAAGTGGAAGGTGTAAGATGCAGTAAGTAGAAGTGTTTTCCCCTAGCAAAGATGCCAAGGATCGAATCCCCAGAGACTCCTAGGTTCAACAAGTAGGTGTCAATTGCTAACGGCGCAATTAGCAATCAACGTGGACCTCCACACAGATACAAATAACTTTGCTCCCAACGAGTATAGAGAGGTTGTCAATCTCTCCGGCCTTGTAGTTCACAAAGGGTTAAAAGCAATGATAGTAGTGATAGATAGTTTTTGCAATAGTAAATAATAACGGGGAAGTAAATGGTGTATGTGATCAATGATGGTAATATGGACCGGAGTCTCATGATGTTCACTAGTGATGTCTCTCTCCCAAAAGACGATAAAACAGCTATGTGAGGTAACAAATTACAGCTGGGCAATTGACAGGACCACGAATGCAAACCAATGCTGACTACATTGCAAGAAAGGTTGAGGTTCAAAGCATGGGCGGTATGCCAAAGTAAGTAGACCGAAATCCATCAATATCTACTACTAATCATCCACCTTGAGATATCTATCCAGAACATCTCGCTGGTATTAAGTTGCGAGTCCCACCCAAAGTGTAAACTCAATGCAACAGACAACTGCATTAAAAGAACTTTGCGTAAAGTAAACAATCCTTGCACCCGCGGGCACAAGCACCGTTGTTTTCCCCCTTGTGGCAACAGCACATCCCCTAGACTCATGTTTCTGTCACTCAAGCTAGTCATCGAGGGGCATGAATCCACAATCGAGCATAACGTTCCCTCTTGGAGTCACTACCTATTACTTGGCCAAAGCAATAAATAACAACGGAGAACATGCAAGAATTACTTATGAACTAAAATATAAAAGAGGTGAATCAAATATATTACTCAAGACCAATCTGAACATAATCTCATAATCCATCGGATCCCAGCAAACTCAACACAGCAACAGCATAAGGATTACATAGGTGCCTCGATCATGTAGGGCAGCTCACGAGGACTAATTAGTGAAGCACAAGAACGGGAGGAGAACATCACATAGCTACTGGTCATGGACTCATGGTCCAAGGGAGACTACTCACGAGTCATCCGGGAGGCGTCCATGGTGGTGGAGAAGCTCCCGGTGGTGATCCTCCCCTCCGGCAGGGTGCCGGGAAGAGTTCTCCTGGTGCTCCCGATCTTGGAAGCGGCGGTGGCGGGGGAACAGAGATGGGATCGCGAAAAGAAGTCATGTTCTGAGGGTTACGGGGAACCCTTTAAATATATGCCAAAGTAGGGCACGGGGGGAGCCTCGGGGGGCCCAGGCGCCCCCCCCCCCCCCCCGGCGCGGCCCAGGGGGGGCGCCCACAGGGCGCCTGGAGCCCCTGTGGCCCCCCCAGGCTGCCCTTCGGACGCAGTGTTGTTTCCGGTTCGCTGATTTTTTATATATTTTTTCTGGATTTTTCTCGGCAGTTCTCGAAACGTGAAAACCTGAAATACAAAAACAGCCGAAAACAGAAACTGGCACTAGGGTGCACTGGATTAGTAAGTTAGTCCAAATATGATCAAAAGTGTATGGAAGTGTATGAATATCATAGCAATATCACCCAAAAGTGGCATGGAGCAAGCAGAAATTATAGATACGTTTTGGACGTATCACCGGCGGTGCTCCCTGACGATGCGGAGGGAGGCGGCGCAAGGCGGCAGTCGCCAGTGGGAGGAGCTGGCGGCGGGACGTGGGGCTTGAGGACGGCGGGTGCACGAGGTGCGAGGCTCAGCGGCTGCGCGAGAGGGAGGAGCGGGAGGAGTTCGGGCGTGGCGGCGGCGTACGGTTCGGGCCCGCTACGGCCCGGGGTGGACCGCAGATGGGCCAGACGGGCCGTGGCGGTGGGGAAAGAGGCTGGGGCAACGTGGCGAATAGGGTGAGGCTGAAGCGGTGGCTGGCGGCGGCGCTGGCCTGCAGGGAGGCGACAAGTGGCGGCGGGGCAGTGGTTTTTGCGCGGATTTCGAGGTGGCGGCGCCGAATCCGAGGAAAGAGGGCTAGCGGTTAGGGTTTAGGCTAGGGATGCCCAAATCTGGCAAGGGAAGGTGTTTAAATAGGGTAGGTGGGCTAGCACTAGGTGTACTAGAGGTTTTTGGACCCCTCGATCGTAATCGGACAGCTTCGGACATGAGGAGGGGTAGGATAGGCCTAGGAGGTGCAGGTGAGCTGTGTAGAGGGCCTCGGACCGAGAAGAGAGAGAAGAGAGAGATGCCGGGCACATTGTTTCGGAGACCGAAACGTCCGACGAATTGTCCGGCGATAATGCCGCTATAGTTTAATGGTTGGGCTATCTAACGGACCCCGAATGCGACGAAATTTGATAGGAAGTCTACCTACACTATAACAAGACCACACGCCAAGTTTAATCCCATTCCGAGAACATTTTTTAGCCACTTACAGAAGGAGGTTTCGGAAGTGCCGTTGGCGCATGCGAGTGTGTCTTGGCTCAGAACGGACAACGGGAATAACTAGGAGATCGGTCAACCACGAACGGATGCAAGTTTTAAAAACATGCTGATGACAATGCACATGATGATATGGCAAAGTGCAACACGCACTACTAGAAAAAGGGCTATAGATGGAATTGACACTAATGGCGCACCAGACAAGCAGTGCGCCATTAGTATATACTAATGGCGCACCACCTTCTGATACGCCATTAGAGTTCAAACTACTAATGGCGCACCAGGCCCAGGGTGCGCCATTAGTATCAATTTTTTTTGAACTAGTGCGCCTGTCCAAACGTACTAATGGCGCATCCAGACACAGTGCGCCATTACTAGTTGTGGCGCACCTGTCAGAAGGTGCGCCACTAATGTTGTTTTTTTTATTATATTTTTTATTCTTTTTTTTTGCAAAACTACTAATGGCGCACTGTTACACATTGCGCCATTACTAGTTTAAACTAGTAATGGCGCACTGTGGAACAGTGCGCCATTAGTATTTTTTTTCCAAACTACTAATGGCGCACTAACAGAAGATGCGCCATTAGTAACCAGGATTACTAATGGCGCAATTAGAGTTGGTGCGCCATTAGTAAGTGGGCAGCAACAAGATATTTTGGACAGCCTCTCCTACCCACACTCACTTTCTCCCCACTTCATTCTTTCCACCTCCTCCTTGTCTCGGGTCCCTCCTCTTTTTCACCTCATTTCCACCATAGATTCATTCAAATTAAGTGGTTAAATTACCTTGTTTTGATAGGTAAGTAAGGGGGGAAGCTATATTTATGTTGTTCTCCCTACAACAATGTGCACATGCACCTTTTATGGCCTAGCTAGATCTATGTATGTTCGTGGTGTTGCATATGTTTGTGGTGTTGCATATGTGTTTGTGTTTGGAGGTGTACCGGTATTTGAAATGCTATAGTTGCCAATATTTTCCCGGAATGTTGATTCATTTCCGTTTTGGTGATAATTTTGGCATTAAGCATTCTTTTTGGTCCTATTTTTAGGGAAAGTCATGGCAAATTTTTTCTTGGTTCTAAAATATCGTTTTGGTCTACCCCGCAGGCGACCATGGTGCGCACGATGACCGAAGGCATTGTGAATATGTTTTTGAGGTCCGCGAAGGCCGAGATGCTTCAAAAGAACGAGACGGAGATAAGATGTCCGCGTCGAAGATGCAAGCACTACTAGGAAAAGGTCTATTAATGGCGCACCTAGTTTGGCCATTAATGGCGCATTAGGGGTGTGCCATTACTAGCACGCCATTAGTATACTTTACTAATGGCGCACCTCCGGTGCGCCATTAGTATCTGGTATACTAATGGCGCACCACAGATGCGCCATCAGTATGCACAGTGGTGCGCCATTAGTATGTCTCCCAGGGGCCATGTGTAGCCAGGTGCTTTGGCATACTAATGGCGCACTCTGCTGTGATGCGCCATTAGTATGAATATTAGGTTTTTTTTTCTGTTTTTTGCACAGGTTATGCATATATATAAATATAATTTCTCGTGGAGCCAACATATATGGTACACACATCGAAACTATTAGAATCTACTCCCTCCGTTCCGATTTACTCGTCGTGGTTTTAGTTCAAATTTGAACTAAAACCACGACGAGTAAATCGGAACGGAGGGAGTATATAATAGCTCATAGAACAACTTAGCATCATGCATCATCGATCATAATAATAATAAAAACTCAACATAGGTATTAAATAATAAGTCTTACACATCATTATCGACCATACAACTTCTACTACGTAGCAATTTTCTAAGATAAAATGGCATAAAACAAGATGGCGTTTGTCTCTAAATCAATTACATTTAAAGGGCCATTATGGAGAACGCAGATTATCTTGTCTCCATTTCTTGCCCTTCTCACTCTATTGCTTCCAAGTACCTCCTTACGAGTTTTCGTTATTTTTCGCCATTCTTTGATTCTCATTCCTTCATTTTTAGAAGAAATCCGATATGGACACGTGTGATTTGTAGGTTCACCTGGCAGAATGTTTGAAACTTGTAGTTGACCAGATGGAAACATGACAGGAGGCACGCAGTCACTAGGGAGAATCTGTTGCAAAACATATAGTAAGACTTCGTAGTTAGCATTGTAGTTCAGTTCGAGAAGAACTAATGCAAAACATGCACGAATGTCGTAATAGTAAAAAAATCTTACCATGGTATCTCCATTGATATTAACGTAGTTCAAGACGTGCACTAGTGGGACGTATTGACTATATTGTGGATCAATATTGCGATGTTGAATGTAATCCAGAAGAAAGGAATAAAAGAAGATGATCTGCTCTTTGTCCTTATAAGTACATTCTGAGCCAGGGGTGTAGTAGGTTCTGTCTAGCATCATCCTCACATTATTTGAATAATCAAAATAACCTATCAATGGAAATAAGTTGTCAACTATTTTCTAATAAACAATATAAATTACTAAATAACTATGTTTGATAAACTCACTTCTCGGTAGAATTGGAATCATATCGTCAACAAGGACCCAAATGTCCAAATCATCTTCGGAGATGGAATCCGGATTACCAAGATCCATGGTGAGAAGCATACCCTCATAAAAACCATATATCTTGCAAAATGATTCCCAATTCTTGCAACCAAAAGTGGTTACGTTATCTGAATTGTACAAATCCACTTCTAAATCAACATTATGCATGGTCCTTAGTTGAATTTGCTTTGTCTCCGAAGTTTCATGATCTTCAAATCCCATCCTCTCCAAGACATAGCGTCTTGCATGACACGGGATAAACTAGTTGCATGTAAAAGAAGAAAATTAATTACTTACACGTTGAAGTAGCTAGAAATCGTGCTTAATTAATTACGAAACAAGACTTGTCGTTGCGTACCGTTTCGACATCGAAGGTCTCGTCGAGCTTAATACTGAAGTAACGACCGTCTACCAGGTGAGGCCTGTCGCACAGACCCCGGTCGTCACCGCACCAGGAGCACTCCGGGATCCTATCATCGTCGGAAGACGACATTTCCTATGTTTCAAAGAGATTAAACTTTATAAACTAAAAATATGTACCTAGACAAGCTAGCTGTGGCACCATCCTAGGCTCATTAGGACTAACATTGTCAACACTTTTGCACTAGTTCTGCTACATACCATCCTAGGCTTTTTAAGTTTCAACATTGCTACAGCATACAAACTTGAAGCGCTTGTGACTTTCAGCAGAACCTCACAATCTGATTACTATCCTCTCTATAAACTCATTTTAAACGAGTTCAAAAAGTGTAAGATCTTTATCCTAAAACACCACCAAAAAATTAGGGCATGGTATCTAATAAGCAATGTTTGGAAATACAGTAAGTTTAATCTATGCCTAGCCATCCCTTACAAGGATATGTGGACATATTTCAGTTGTTTCAAACTTGAAACAGTAACATGTGATGACCAACTTCTTAAAAGTGCAGAACTAGTAACCAGTTGCAATTTTGCCATCATATTAATTGTAGCAGACAGTATTGTGCTTGGCAGTATTACCACTATGTATAGCTTGGTCTTTGTGCATACATATAAATAACAATATAATTATAGTTCAGTAAAACAATTCATTTCATCATGGTCCCGATATTGTCAATATTTGCAACATTGGGCTCTCATGAATTCACAAAGAAACTGGAAGAGAGAACGCATCCCTGTTATTGTGCAAGATTATAAAACAGGATAACTGCAAGTTAGTGGTTCATCCATACAAATTTACTGACATCGGACAATATTTTCTAGTACATCATGGACAGCATAACATGCTGGGGCAGGAGTTCGGGACAACAAAACACATAAAGAAGCCGCATTGTCAAAACAGCTCCGATACTTGGATCATACAGACAACGACACTTATTTTCGGACGGAGGGAGTATCCTGCAGCCAGAATGGTGAAACCCACCCAGGCATATTAACGGCAAGTCCGATCAGCTCTTAATAGTATATCATCAATTATATATCATCAAATGACCCATTAATCAAACAGGGACTACCATTGAAGAGCAAGCTCGAATCTTAAAGGTATATCAGTATATCATCATCTTCATGAGAACAATAATCAGGAAACAGCAGATTTCCACTCTCACGTAGAATAGGTAGGGGGAAGAGCAGGAGCTAGTTTAAGCAACCGGGCTAATCAAATTTTGATCCAAGTGACCTAAATTTTGATCCAAGTGACCTAAATTTTGATCTCAACCGCGTACTTCAACGAAAATGGCAGAAATACAAAAAAATACTTTGTGGTGGTGATTAGAGAGGAAGGAGGGAGGAGTGATGGCTACCTGCGTATGGAGTGGTCGCCGGCGTAGCTCCGGGCGGCGACGTTGCTGCAGAGTCGGGGGAGGCCGGGCCGTCGGGGGCGCGGGCGTCGAGGCCGGGGCGTCGGGGGCGCGGGCGGCGGCGGCGTAGCTCCGGGCGGCGGCGTTGCTGCAGAGTCGGGGGAGGCCGGGGC
>LR738714.1:629832263-629857470 GCA_902687465.1 Secale cereale
ACCCCCCGCACCCTCCCCCGCTCCACCGGCCACAGCCGCCGACCCATGAACTCATATGATTCATAAATATATGCAAATAGCAAATTTGATGATATTTTTAAAAAAATTATTTCTGTCTTATAAAAAATATTACTGTTATGATTTAAACAAGTTTGAACATATTTAAAGACAAATAAGTATCAAACAGCATTTTAAATGCATATAAAAAATTTGTGGAGCCTGGGAATCGAACCCAGGACCTCCTGGTGGGAGAACTAGGTGCTGACCAGTCGAGCTAGTAGAGGGACTTGATGTGTATGAGGTATGGTGGGACATAACATGTTGGCTCGCGCAGAAATCAAAAAAAAAATACTAATGGCGCACAAGGGTGAGGTGCGCCATTAGTATGGACGTACTTATGGCGCACCAGGGCGCGGTGCGGCATTAGTATTGTGCCCCATCCATATTGATGCCACGGCCCACTACAGATCCCCCCTCTCTCTCCCTCGCCTCGCCCTCGATCCCCTTCCCCTCTCATCCCCCGATGCCGCCCCCGCGCCGACGCCGACCCACGCGCCCCCGAGCCCTAGCCCTAGCACTCGACGACGCCGCTACCCCCCGCACCCCCGAGCCCTAGCCCTAGCACTCGACGCCGCCCCACGCGCCCCCACCATCGGAGACTTAGAGCCTCGGAGCCGCCCCACGTCCTCGGAGCCGCCGCCGGAGACTTGGATCCGCCGTCTATCCCCGCCTCCCCAAGCTCGTCATCTCCCTCTGCCTCTTCTCGGTTATTTCATCCATCATGCTACTTTAAGGAATTTTCTTGCCTCGTTTCTATGTAAAAAATTAAAATAAAAAGAGTGGATGTGTTGCTTCCTTTGAAAACACAGGAAATTAGTAGTATTCCTAAGAAATTTTTCTAGACTAGAGGGAGAGAGCATTTACTAGTGCTGTATCTGCTGGTTTTATTATTTCTTAGGAAAAATGTGTATCAAATCTAGCTATGTGACAGAGGGTTCCTTAATTCCCTAGTTTGACTACATCTATTTAAGTTACTTTTTTGCCAGTTCTATTTTTAACTAGATGAATCCCCACCTATTTTGTTAGATAAGTGAGACAATAAAGTCAAAAGTTTTAGGCAATATGATCTAGCCATGTAGGAGGTATTGTATTGTAGTCCCTGTATCAGAAGAAAAAAATTAAGCAAATTAACAAAATGAATAATAAACATGTTCAAACTCCGTAATTGTGCATTGGCAACTAAAGGTCTTCCGCCAGCCTCTGTTTATTTAGATTGCTACTTGATCAAGTAGTGACCACCGCATATTACTGACTAAATCTTTGATGCAATACTTAAGCATTTCCTACCATGACAACCTGAGGTAAGATACAGCATATCACTACAGGTCTACAAGAAGAAGTACCACTACATGCTACATGTTTTCTACTTCTTATTATCTAGACTAGATACACATTTTAATTTCTAGAACGCATGAAAAAAGAAGAAAATAATAAAACCAGCAGAGACAACACTAGTAAATAAAAGTGCCATGTTATTTGAATTTTGAAAATAATAAAGAAGAAGAAAATAATAAAACCAGTTAGAAGTAACATTATTTAGAATGGAGTGGGAGGATGATGGATATTTTTCCACTGGAGCAACAAAAGTGCCATGTTATTTGAATTTTGAAAGGGCCTGAGGGTGTGGGTCTGTGGGAGTAGCACTAGTAAGATGGATGCATTTGGACTATACTAGTAAATAAAAGAGATTGATTGGATCAATCTTTTCTTTTGTGTCGCACTCCACAGAGACAGCAGTCCACTGGGCAAAGCTGCCTCCCTCCTACGTACTACTCTGATGAACACAGTAGTATAAATAAAGTGCATCTACATTGTCAAGGTAAGCAAAGAGCTCTGGTGGCTAGTGTTAATCAGGACAAGAAAACTTGTTTTTGTCGTGTGAGTAAGCGCAGGTAAATCCTGCTATTTAATCTCATCAAATGCTCGTAGAAGCAACCTTACTAAAATCGGTAGATAAAATATCTGAAAATGACCATGATAGAGCCATTGGGCTGTGCTAGCAAAGTAGATATGGTATGTCTGTCAGCTAGTTGTATGTTTAAGATTAAAATACACTAGGTATCTGTGCGCTTTTACTCTATTCTGCCAATTTGCAAATAAAGCGGTTATTTTATCCTTAAATGACTGCAAGCCTTCGACATGCATTTTCTTTACTTAAATGCACATTGCATCTCCTTTGTCTTAATGATATTTTGCAAACTATACATGTGCTTTTCTTATTGTTGCTGCTTTAATTTGTTTGTACTGTAACATCTCATAGCTTCATTGGTCCAATCAGCTACTGGAAATATCCATGTTTAGACATGGCAGATTTCCCCACTTTGCACCGCTGGGTTTTGTCTCCGACCATCGTGTCATGATGGTTTTGCAGGTACCCCGAGAGGCCCTTGAGTTTGCTGGAATGTCGATTAACTTCCGTTCCGGCAAATTCGGGTACTCCATATGTCCTATTTTCAGCAAAGGTCATGCTGAAATTTCCCGTGAATTTTAGCATGACTTTGCTAAAAATAGGACATATGGGGTACTTGTGACTAATCCATGGGCCGGGGTATCTTAGTAGTTAATTAAGTAGGATCAAGTGCCCCTTTATTCTAGCTGCATTAAACAATAGGCGGCAATAGAGCCAAGTGATTAGGCCCAACTTAGAATTCTCCTTCCTAGCTTAGCTTTTAGGATGCCTCGGTGTCGACAAACCATTAATTATAAAACCTTGGCTTTTAGGGTGCCTCGGTGTCGATAAAAAAAAGCTTAGGCTTTTAGGGTGCCTCGGCGACGAAAAACCCTCAATGATAAAAGCTTAGCTTTCAGGATGCCTCGGTGTCGACAAACCCTAAATGATGAGACCATGATCTTGTTCCTTGACAATAACCAACTTTTTGACCAAACTTTGTTCCTATTTAGAGAGAAACATGGCCAACAACGATGAGGCCCGGGGTTCGGGCGGCAAGGCATTCTAGGAGCTGTCCCAGGAGATGGAGGAACAACATCACTTGTATGAGGACGCCGCCTTTGTAACGCCCCGGACACACCCGCCAGTGGTCGTTACTCCTGGCGGGATCTAGACTGGCCCCACATATCAATACTAGTCTTTTCTGCGCACTTTGTCCTCACTCGTGCGCACCAGGGAGCAACTTCCCGGTCGGTCACCCATCCTGAAACTACTCCTAGCTGAGCACGCTTAACTTTGGAGTTCTGTCCGAATGGGCTCCCGGAAAAGAAGGAATTCCTTATTTATAGGAGTAGTCTATCATCCCTAATAAGCCAGGCCATCACATACACCCTCACTCAGAGGAACCGACGTCCTCGTCGGCCCATAGGAACGTTCCCTCTTGGCACAACCGTCTGTGCTTCCAGGACAGCACATGTGCCATGCCGTGTGCCACGACGGGTCACAAACATCATGCACAACATGACTGCAAACTGTCCGCAAACATCCGTGTAACCGCGAGGGTCGGCTCTGATACCAACTTGTAACGCCACGGACACACCCGCCGGTTGTCGTTACTCCTGGCGGGATTTAGACTGGCCCCACATATCGTTACTAGTCTTTTCTGCGCACTTTGTCCTCACTCGTGCGCACCCGGGAGCAACTTCCCGGTCGGTCACCCATCCTAAAACTACTCCAAGCTGAGCACGCTTAACTTCGGAGTTCTGTCCGAATGGGCTCCCGGAAAAGAAGGAATTCCTTATTTATATGAGTAGTCTATCATCCCTAATAAGCCAGGCCATCACAGCCTTCCCCACCGATCCTGAGACCACTGATGGTACCGCCGAGGATGACCCCACTGATGCCACCACTGATGGTAACGCCGAGGATGCCACCACTGATGATGGCGGCGCACGCACAGATGACAGCCAACCAAAGAGGCAACGGAAGGACCGGCGCCCGACCGTGCTCCGCACCCTCAAGGAGGAAGTTATTGAAGTGGACTCCGACGGGAATCCAACGGCGCCCGAACGAATAGTCAAGGGGTACTCGCTTCAGCTCGGGTGCATTCTCCGGAGCACCGTCTCGATCAACACCGAGAACCTGAGGCATCCTGACCGAAGGAATTTGCGCAACCTCCTCTTCACGAAGTTGCACGAACGATACAAGTTCCCCGCTGAATTTGAAAACACAAGCCTCAAAGGGAATAAAGTGAACAATGATGCCCTCACGAAGATGAGCAAGGCCCTATCTACTTGGAAAAGCAATGTGAAGAGAATGATCGAGAAAGGTGAGAGTTACGAGAAGATCAAGGAGAAAAATCCTTCGATCACCGAAGATGACTACACCGACTTCAAGATCAGTTGCTTGAGCACCGCAAACTCCGAATCAAGTTAGTGGGGGAAAGAAATTCGTGAGCTGAACTTAGGGGAACACACACTCGGTCCCGGCGGTTACAGAGTGACAGAGCCTATATGGGACAAGGAGGAGGCAGACCGTGCCGAGCAAGGCCTACCGCCCCTCTTCAATAAATACGGTGACAAGCAGACCTTGAACTTTGTCAGGGCTCGGTACAAGAAGGACCCGAAAACAAAGGAGCTTACCATGGATCCGAAGACCAGGGCGCTTGAGCTTGTTCTGGTAAGGAATACACCCCCGTGTAATTAGCTCCATATGGTTGCATTCTAATTAATGAAGCCAAATTTCTAAATGGTTAACATTCCTTCCGCAGGCGACTGAAAGCAGTAGCGTGGGGTCGACTAAGAGCAACCCTTGGGACACGACTCTAAGTAGGGCGTTGAATGTAATGAAGAACAAGGATAAGCTCAGTAAGCCGACGTCAGCTGGTCGTGTGGCCGGCAAAGGCTTGTCGACAAAATGGTCGTCATACTATAACGCTGGTGGGCGAAAGGAGAAAAAGACCAGCTCGGAAAGCCAGGCGCGCGAGGTTCAAGAACTCAAGGCACAGGTGGCGCGGACTCCGGAGATTGTCCAAGAGCAAGTGCAACAACAGCTCGGAGCGACGATCACCGCCATTCTGCCTACCTTGATCGAGGGGTTGAGTGCGTGGATTACGGGCAACCAACAGGGGCCGCCCCGATTCCTAGCTTCACGGCCAGCAACTCGTAGAACGCGATGGCGGGGCCATTGGTGTCTCCGGCGGAGGCGGCATTGGTGTCTCCGACGCCGGCACGGGAGCTTAATGCACCCGGGTGTACGCCGGCCGGCACCTCTGCAGCACGCGGCCCCTCCGTGAACTGCACGCCCGCCGTTGGCGGTGCCTCGACATTAGCCGAGCTCGACGCCATCATCACGATAACTAATTAAGCCTCTCTCGGCCGAGGACTTCATCTCCTTGCATTTGACTGGGCATCCCTGACGCCCTACATGTTTTCGCAGGGTGCCGCCTACATTCCATGCACTCTCCTGCACTTCGTGAACAACGAGTTGGTCGGTGTCGCCAAGGGAAAAATCGTTCAACCGGGCAACCCCTTGTTCGACGATACCCAGATGCCACCCAACTTGTTTAGGGTTCAACTGGTTTGGGTGCTGCCAGGCTGCGACGAGGTGTTACCTCTGATTCGACCCGTCGGGGCCGACGATGATGAAGTGATGACCCTCAGCGCCCGCCTGAGCTGGCCCCTGCTTTGGCCGAAGAGCCAGATTTGTTTGGGGGCGGGGGACACCACCCCAAAGACAACATTTCCAGTCGTGCCGGCGCCAAGTCGGCCCCATGGCAAGACCACCACAACGGTGCCGGACATCCCTATGCCACTGGATCCAAACATGCATATGGCATAGGATCAGAATGACGATGACGACGATACATTTGCCAACGTCGATCAGTACTTTGCCGATCATGGGTACGGTGGCGACTTCATGGGGCCTCCTTCTCAAGAACCCAACCCAACAAAAGACGTGCGCGATCTTGCTGGTAGCGCGGAGAAGCCAAGTTGCAACAGGCGTCGTCTGCCGTTCAGCTCTCAGGAGACGCCTCCAGCTGCCGACTTCACCGAGCCTCAGATAGGCGAGGTGCGAAATATTATCAGCCCCAACACACTCAAGAAGGCGGTCTGTGACCAGAACTCGGTCCCATTACAGGAGAAGAAGAAGGCACGCAAAAGAAAGACTAACAAGGGTGCGAGCCAGCTGGCACCGAGTACGATCCGTGCTCAGGACGGGCCACCTTCACCTGAGGATGTAATGAGGAGGGTGCATGTGGCGGGTAGGCCGATGCTACCGACAAATATGCTCGATGCTGCAACCGGTGCTATGCGGAGTCTGCATGACAGTGTTCTTTCTTTGGAGAAGCGGCGTCTCAGAGAGAAGGATTTGGCATACCCGGTTTTCGCGGCCAAGGTGCGAGAGGGCAAGGGCTTTGTGGATAACTCCATCGGGGGTACGATCGTCCTGCGGTTTGATGACATCCACGCTATGTTGAACCTTCATCCGCTGCACTACACCTTCGTTCGGCTATTTTCGCTGAGTATGGAGATGCGGATCATTCGCGACAAGACCCGAGACATCGTGATTGTCGACCCCTTCTACATGCGTGCAAAGATCTTGGGCAGCGCTGGGGACCGGCAAGTCGCGAGTTCTTAGCTCGAAGGCGTCATTCTGGCAACCCGAGTAAGTCCTCCCCCTCAACCGCCCCGTAACATATGAAATCTTAGATTTCAATCATTTTTATTTTAACATTCCGTGTTTTCTACAGTGACACACATTGCACGCTCATCCTCCTAAGCCCCAAATATTCCATGGCCACGTATTTCGACCCGGACCGTCAGTCGAACGTAGACTACACAAATCTCAAGAAGGTTCTTGATGATGTTCTCCCCGGCTACGCCAAATCTGGAGGCACCTTCACCAGGCCTATTCGTAAGACTGGCAAGCACGTGTTCTCCCGCAATACGACGTTCTGCTGCGTCAAGCAGCTGCCTGGCGTTCAGAAGGGTGCCTACTACGCCATCCATCACATGCGGGCGATCGTACGGGACCATTATCAACTTTTGCTACCGAGTAAACTCAAAGATTGGGCCGCGAGCATGTCGGCAATCCAGGATGCGGACATCAGACAAGAATTCTTTCGCATCCAGTCAGAGTTTGCGGAAATCATCCATCAAGATGTCCTTCGTACCTCGGGGCAGTTCTACCTCATAAATCAACCGTCCAACAGTGACATCAACACAATGCTACAAATGCAGGCTGACAACGCCAGTGATTTCATGACTCCCGCGATAGACGGCGGCTTCATCCACGCTCCGGTCCCTTGAGTCGAGTCGAAAGCAGTGATGCTGTGTCTAGTTCTGAAACATTGATTGGCTCATGTTGTAATTAAACTTTAATGAACTTGTAGTATGTCTCTTTGGTTTCAAGAGTCGTTCAACTTAGGTGTAATCGATGCTATTACTTTCTTGCTTTTCTCTTCCGATTGTTCTGTTGCATACTTATATATTGCTTATGTATTGTCTGTGAATTGGTACTAACGTTTCGTTTGGCTAGTGCATAGCGATGCCGTCGTATGTCGTGTACAAGGGTAAGGTTTTTTTTTTGACTATGAATACAAGGGTAAGGTTCCCGGAGTCTACGACGACTGGGAGGAGTGTCGGAGATAGGTTCACCGATTCAGCGGTAACAGTTACAAAGGGTACACCACTAGGGCCGAGGCCGAATCTAGATACGCCCGCTATCTAGCGGGAGAGGGGAGGGAGCGTTGGAGGAACCAGATGAAGACGAGTTTCATCATGATGATGCTCATCGTGATGACCGCAGCTCTCTTCTATGTGATGGTAGTTTAGATGATCGATATCGACTTGTAATGTGAAGACAAACTAGCTACTCACGGTCTCGAGACTTGTAATATAATGTTCTATCTTTGTTCGGTCTTTTCAATTCGGAGACTAATATGATGAATATTATTCGGAGACTAATATGATGAATTGTATTCGGAGACTAATATGATGAATTGTATTTAGAGACTAATCTTCTATTGTATTCGATGAATCTGTTATTGATGTGTGCTGTCTATATTTTGTCCAATTATACATTTTGTAACCTATGCAAAAAACAGAAAATTAAAAAAAACCTAATATTCATACTAATGGCGCATCACATCACAGTGCGCCATTATTATGCCAAAGGATACTAATGGCGCATCATTAAACAGGGCGCCATTACTATGCCGAAGTTACTAATGGCGCATCTTGTTGTTGTGCGCCATTAGTATGCCAAAGCACCTGGGTATACATGGCCCCTGGGAGGCATACTAATGGCGCACTGTTGTATATACTAATGGCGCATCTGAGGTGCGCCATTAGTATACCAGATACTAATGGCACACCAAAGATGCGCCATTAGTAAAATATACTAATGGCGTGGCACTAATGGCGCACCACTAATGCGCCATTAATGGCCAAATTGGGTGCGCCATTAGTAGGCCTTTTCCTAGTAGTGACGCAAGCAGATGACATGTCGTCCCGAGATCTTAGGAACGAGACGGAAGAGGAAAAAGGAAGAAGAAAGTTCTTCGAGGACAAAAGAGTGAAACCAAAGAAGCTTGAGAGGTTGATCCAGTTTGAAAGAAAGAATATAACGGAGATGAACGAGATTGAGAATCTCCATTACAAAAGAGGAAAAAGGAACATTACGAGAACCTTGGCGGTAGAAAGACAAGAATCAATAGCTTAAATGACAAGAGAGACATTGAAACCACTCCGGTAAAAGAGATAGAAAAGGAATTCGAGCGAAGGAATTTGGGCAACACTCCGGCTGAAAACGAAATGAATGGGACATGATATGATGGAGCGATACTTGACGAGAGGAACAACATAATGCCTCCGGAATAGTTGAAATAGTTAGACGAAAGAACGGAGAAGAAGATGACAAGTTCCACCACGAATGCATTTGAAAGAGAATCTTCAAGAGAAAGGCTTGAACGGAGTTGGTGAGAAAATGAACAACAAAAGAATTCGCTAGTATTGGGCTTATGCAAAACATCTCAAACTTGAGGTGAATTTCTGCCACTACCAAAAGATTGAATTCGATGAGAGGAATGAAGAGATTGAAAACTCCACATCAAAAGAATACGGAGAATTATAGGCACTTCGAGACGCGAGAAGAAAATACTTGAGCTACTCCACAGGAATTTCCTGAATATCTGAGGAATGAATTAAATCCTGACGAACTACCCTGAAGAACTCCGGTAACAAAAGGATGATGAAGGATGCAAAGAATAAGAATAAAGCCTTGCGATGATTTAGATGGAGGTTGTGACGAGATAGCCGAGAGAACTTTGAACTCCAGAAAGAAAAGATGAAACCACTTGAGATTAGGATTTATTCGTCAAGAACAAATTCCGAAGGAAGGGATTAATAACCTTAAAATAGAAGAATAAGAATTAAGTTATGCTTATCCTCCACCAATAAATTGATGAGAAACAATGGACTTGCATACTACTTATTCACGTTGAAAAAGATTAAAGAGGGATATGGCACAAAACTAGAGAAAGTCTTCATGAACCACCGATAAGATTGGAAAGAAAAAATGAATCAATATGATGACAAAGGAAAATTAATATTGAAGGAACCACCGTAAGAATTGAAACCAAGTGATGGAAAGACCGAACCACCATAAGGAATTGAAATCGAGTCAATACAAGAGAATTAATCACCTGGAAGAACAAATAAATTGAGGGAATTAGAATTATGAGAACGAAGAGATCGTGTACTGATTAAAGAATATTTGAACGAAGCACCGGACGAATGTGAGACGAACGAAGAGGCATCAATGAAGAATATTTGGAGGACAAACTTAAAAACTAATAATGAAGAAATCTTCTGAAATGATGGCCTTCGGAGGAACACAAAGAAAAGAATTCATGAAATACACGGGAAGAATGAAAAGAAGAAAGGTTGAACCGATGATGAAAAGAATTTGCAAACGATCTTGGAGAAGGCACATGACGGATGGAATCCATACTTACGTCACACTTGAAAATAATTTCGGAACACTCCGGGAAATTAGAAGAGTTAGGTAAGATCCTGGGAAAAGACCTGTGGGTTATGAGCCCACCGAAAAGAAACACCGTTGAAAATGATTGAAAGGACATGATGCACCGGAACGATTTAGAAGTTTGAATCAGGTGACAACCTCAAATTAATCGGAAGACAGATGAATATCATGAGATGTCTTCAGATCTCCGGAACAATTAAATGGCAAGAGACGAACGAGCAAGGGAAAAACATTTGAGCAGAGGGAAAAGGATATGACAAACACCGAAATTTAAATTGAATCCACTGGAGAAGAAAAGAGATTAAGAATGTCGAACAAGACGAGAATTCATCAGTTGAAATAATTGAGGAAAGAATTCAAAGACTTCGCACGAGTAAGATGGATACTTGATTAAGGACTCCAGCTCCAAGAAGAAAAGGGTGGGTTGGTGGGAAAAACAAAGACCACATCAGACGGGGAAACCGACGTCGGTTGGAAAGAACTTAGGACTGAACTTGGAAAAGACGAGGAGGATTGAATAAACTTGACGAGAATTGCACCGGATGAAAAGAGCTGACATCGCAATGAATGAAAACTAACTGTGTGATCCTAAAAAAATTGAAGGGGGAGAGGAGTAATTCAGAACACCTACATCAAGATTCCTCACCAGAGCGACGAAGGGGCTGAGGAGTAAAAAGAATTCCTACTCTTCGATATAACTAGACTCTGAAAATAGTTTTTTTTCTAGACTCGACAACGGCCAAGCTACGATCAATCAAGGGGGCTCCTATGGTCGGTAGAGGCTCTAATACCAACTTGTCACGCCCACGATGTGATTCTATCCCGATCACGTGATACACTCGTGATTGGGGCACAACCGCACTTCGGGTGCTTAACAAGATGGATATCATTACATCGTACCATTACATAAATACATGGGGATAAATACAATTCATACAAATCAGATGAATACAAAAACATATATACAAGACATCCGACTACGGATGCAAACATGAAAAGCACAACGACATCCATCTGCTATCCTAGGCTGCTGACCAGGAACCTAACCCAGGACTGACGAAGCAGAAGAAGAAAGAACTCCAACACAAGTGCATCGCTCTCACGTCAAGTCATTGGAAACCTGCACCTGCAACTGTTGTTGTAGTATCTGTGAGCCACGAGGACTCAGCAATCCCATAACCATGGGTATCAAGACTAGAAAAGCTTTATTGGGTATGGAGAGGTTAAGTGGTGAGGTTGCAACAGCGGATAAGAAAAGGTATGGTGGCTAACACTACAAAAAAATACACTTCTGTGATGATACGTGTTTGTCACAGTAGGTCACGTTTTCTGTCATGCATGTACATCCATGACGATTTTATGATAGAATCAAGATAGGCATACATGTGTTGTCATAGAAGTGTTCCATGACATTGCCAAAATTATCATCACGGAAGTGTCCACTTCCATGATGATAAATCGCGCGTCACAGAAGTGCTTTCGTCAAGGGTGACTGACACATGGCATCCACCGTAGCGGAACGCCGTTAAGCTATCGGGTCCGGTTTTGGATCCGATAACCCGTTAACAGCCCCGACCAATGGGGATTTTCCACGTGTAAAATTCTGATTGGCTGACGGAAACAGGTGTCAGCTCTGCGTTGGCACAAGTGTCACTCATCCAATAGGCAAGATGCGCCTATGATATGTTGACACATTGACCGGCCCAAAAGTGGCCCATAAAGTTTAAATGCGCCGACCCAACTAAAGGCCCGCAAGATTTTGCACACCATAATGGGCTGGCCCAACTAAAGGCCCACAAGATTTTGCAAACCATAATGAGCCGGCCTAGCTAAAGGCCCACAAGATTTTGTTGGTCATAATGGGTCGGCCCAGGTAAAGGCACACAAGATTTTTGTGGGCCATAATGGGCCGGCCCAGGTGAAGGCCCACAAAAAGTTTTGTGTACCATAATGGGCCGGCCCAGCTAAAGGCCTACGTGATTTCTCCGACTTTAATGGGCCGGCCCAGCTGTAGGCTCACAAGATTTTGAGGACCCTAGTAGGCCGGCCCATTAACTGGCTGCCATATTTTGGGCCAAATGCCGGCCCGTATTTGATACGGTCCATTAATGGCTTGCCATGTTTCGGGCCTAATAATGGCCCATATGAGATCCGGCCCGTTAAAAGCCTACCACGTTCTGGGCCAAATTACGGCCCAGGTCAGGTCCGGCCCTTTAAGAGGCTTTGGGCTAAATTATAGCCCATATCAGATTCGGCCCGTCAACTAGACGCTATACTTTTGGGCCCACTTGCTAAAGGCCCATTTAGTAATTCGGCTTGATATTAGTTTCAGCCTGTTAAGGGCCCGTTTAACATTTCGGCCCTATATTAATATCAGCCTATTACACATAGTTGGGCCTAACTACGACCCGGTTTGCATCCAGCCTGCTCGCAACCGATAATCTGATTGGGCCAAACAAGGACCGAGACAATTTTGGCCTATTATAAGCCCGTGATTTGATTGGCGCATTCATGGGCCGGGGTCTATTTCGGCCTACTGCCGGCCCGTGAGCTGTTCGGCACGATTCAGGCCAACCTACTTTTTAGCCTCCTAATGGCCCATTGAGTTTTCTTGGGAAAATAGGGCCGGTGGTTTACTCGGCCTATTAAAGGCCCGAATCTACTAGTGGACCAGTTTACATTTAGGCCTGTTAACGGACGAAGATGACGGGGCCCATGATGCGGATCATACATGCTGATTTGCATGACGGCCTGATTATGTACCGTAATTTTACGGTTTGGCCGGTTTACTGCGAAGACAGGATATATACAGTAAAATAACTGCAGCATCGTGAATAAGAAAAAAAGCCTAGACTATACAATAAAGAAATTACGGCATATTACATCCACTGGGCATCAAAGTTCACCACTATGATAATAAAGCACAAGCAGACAGCAGATTACATACACTCGGCATCAAAGATCGCCACCAGTGCAAGTAAACATGCCGACAGAATAATATACAAAACCGACAACACTTCAATAGAGTTCAAGAAAGGTTAGCCCTGCTCGGGAGCTGCAGCGCAAGCAGCTGAGCAAGCTGGTGAGATTGCACTTGTTTGACACTTATATCCTCCTCACTCTCAAAGATAAACAAGCAAATAGATGACAGGTTTTGCAGATATAAGTATCAGTGCTGACAATTCATCACATTTCTTAGTGACGAATAAAGTGACACCATTTAAAATAGCATTAACACAATATGGTATTGTTCAGGTCAAGACATGGCATGAAATGACATTGTGAAGGAGTTAGCAGCTTCACGACACCACTGGATTATAGATCAAGAACTCATAAGTATAAATGGTTAGTGTGCTGTCAATTTATCCCATTTCAGATTGGCAAAATAAGATCACTTGCTCTGTATAGTTTAATTTACATGGTATGAAGAAGGAACTTGGTTGTACAACTGAAAACTTAAATTGATAAGGACAAACTTTTGTTTATGAATTGGAGTACATAATAAACTTTAACATGCAATTTGATGCAAACATCAAAAATAAACAGTTGTTGCAGTCATGCCTATCCAAATATGCACAACAAAGTTTGAAGGCTTGAGAAGGACAAACTTACATTATTGGTGAAGGCAGGCTCTATAAAGCCCCTGTCCATTCTGATGGGGGGCAATTCAAGAAGTTTACCAGAGAATCTTCTTCATAAGCATTGACTTTATTCTACATTTTGTTAAGAGTAAATATAGATATGACAATATAAGAAACAATGGAGAATATTTAAGATAAGATGAAGAGTGATGCTACATAACCAAGTAGCTATAAATGTAAGTACAACGATACAGGCAAAAGGTACAGCCAAGAGCAATGCAGAGCTAAACTTCTTCAGTACCATCGGTGTTATCCAACCTTATGGTAAGAGTAAATATAGATCTTATGTGTAGAAAATGGAGAGGAAAGGAAAATAAGCTGCAGAGTGATGGTACATGAACAACTACCTGTCAATATAAGTACGCCGATAAAGGACATCATGTACTTACAAGAACAATGCAGAGCTAAAATTGATGAAATTGATCAAAACACACCTGCGGTATCGTGCAAATCCGCATTAGTGTTAGAAACATTTGGAGAGCGTTGAACAAATTGGGATACATGAATATTGGAAGTGTGATTATTAAATCCTGAAATTAAATAAATGTTACACAAACATCACATACAAAACTCATAGGAATACAATACAACTAATGAAACAAAAGATTAAAATTGAAAAATAATCAATACAAATATAATTAGCACCTGTTTTGATTCCCGTACTATCACTGGTTGCGTTCGTATTGCTTGTGTTTCTTCTAGAAGTTGTATCAGAATCATTTGGAACATCATCTGTACCACCCGAAAGTACAATGCAGTTTAATGAATCAAGAAGCATATTCTGAGCTCCTTCGATAGACTTCTCATCAGCAGTTTCGCGAAAATGTCTACCTATCAAAGATAATTGATCTTTCACCTACAGAAAGAAATGAAAAAAATGTAAACGTGAAATTCACAGGCATCAAGAGAAAAATGCAAAAAAAAACGAAAAGAAATGCATAATAGTTGACTGAAAATGAAAACAAGTACCGTGAAAGAGAGTAAACCACCAACAGTCCTATCAAGAGCAGATCTAAACTTCACAGATTCATGGGTAGAATCTTGATGTACATCACAACAACCAATGCACCCCATTGAATAAACATTTTGAGTTATGTTTGTGACCTATTAAGAGTTTATGAACATTAAAACATTACATAAATATACAAAAAATTATGAACATTAGAAAAAAGAAAAATAACAAACGTACAGGACGTAGGCCATAGTCCCTTGGACCTTTGCAATCCAAATTAGCGAACTCTTTGACTAGTAAATTTTTCCACGCCTTGACTCTAGGAAGTCCAGCCGGCACTCGACGTAGCCCAAAATCCAGAAAATCTAAGTAATAGCACTACAAAAAATTCCAAAAAAATTGAAGAAAAAAACATTTCAGAATCTGTTTTGTATAAAATAATTTCAATCATGTAACCCCTTATCTGCTAAAAGGAAGAAAACAAAAAATATAACTTACCTAGAGGCCATAAATGCAACCTCCCAATGTAGTCAATCCATCCTCTTTCGTAGGCCTTTTTGGCTATTTCTGGTACTTCCTTATGTATGACATAAGCCAATCAAATACAAACTTTGACAAATCATAGTTCCTAGCATCAGCTGCATCAATAAGGAGTCCAAGGTATTTGGTGCTCGGGTAGATATTTGAATTGGGACAGAGAACAGTTTCAAAACTTACTTGTCACGCCCAAGATGCGATTCTATCCCGATCACGTGATACACTCGTGATTGGGGCACAACCACATTTCGGGCACTTAGCAAGATGGATATCATTACATCGTACCATTACATAAATACATGGCGATACATACAATTCATACAAATCACATGAATACAACAATATCTATACAAGACATCCAACTACAGATGCAAACATGAAAAGCACAACGGCATCCATCTGCTATCCCAAGCTGCCGACCAGGAACCTAACCCAAGACTGACGAAGTAGAAGAAGAAAGAACTCCAACACAACTGCATGACTCTCATTTCAAGTCGTCGGAAACCTGCACCTGCAACTGTTGTTGTAGTATCTGTGAGTCACGAGGACTCAGCAATCCCATAACCATGGCTATCAAGACTAGCAAAGCTTTATTGGGTATGGAGAGGTTAAGTGGTGAGGTTGCAGCAATGTCTAAGAAAAAGTATGGTGGCTAACTTACGAGTACAAGAATAAGATGAGCATCTACGCAAACGGTCGCAAACTAGTAATGATCGCTAAAGATCCTTAACTACCTACGGGTCAAAGATAATCCCACCGTGTTCTCTTCTCAAAGTGAAAAGAGACAGTCACGGTTACTCACGCGGTTCGTGTATTTTATTTCAGATCCTCTGTCAAGTTTTATACAACTGGACATTAACAAATTCCAATCTGCCACATAACCACGGGCACGGCTTTCGAAAGATTATAACCCTGCAGGGGTGTCCCAGCTTAGCCCATCACAAGCTCTCACGATCAGCAGAGTTAAACATATAATAATACCCCTTATCTTCGGGACAACCCGATCAGACTCGGAATCCCGGTGCACAAGACATTTCGACAATGGTAAAGCAAGTCCAGCAAGACCTCCCGGCGTGCCGACATCCGGATAGTAGCCACGTCCGGATCGGAAATGCTACGGTATGACCAGAACCTTGAGTTGCCTCAAGTCGGCCCCGCAGGCTGCCCGTTTGCGACCAACACCATCAGCACTGGCCCCCCTGCTATGTAGAATTAAGAACCCAGGGACATGACCCCCTATGGAATTTAATTAATTAAGTTTTTATTATGCTGCAAATTAAAACCAATGTTGGGCCTTGCTGGAGGAGTTTTATTCAAAGACGAACTGTCAAGGGGTCCCCATATACCCAACCGCGTTAGGAAATCAAAATCAAGGAACTTAACGCCGGTTTATCGGTTCTTAAGGCGGCATGAGTGGAACAAAACAACGAGCAAAAGGCCAAGCCTTCCACCCATTGCCAAGTATATATGTGTATTATTTAAATTAATAGATATTGTGATATTCCAACACCAAGATCCGACATGGAGCAATCTTCATCTTCACCTACAACTAACGACACTAGCTATAAGAGGGACCGAGCGAGCGGTAACATAGCCAAACAACGGTTTGCTGGGATGGTGTCAAAGTTTAGAGGTTTCATGTCAACAAGGAGGGACTGACAACAAATAGGTAGGTGGCGTGACATATAGCGATAGCATCGAGACAACTAGCATGGCAATGATAGTAAAGGTATCCAAGGTGACGGTCATCTTGCCTGAGATCCTGCAAGGAAGAAGAACGAGTCCATGAAGAAGACGAAGAAGAAGCCACGAAGATGAACCAAGTGTAGTCGAACGAATCCTCACAATCGCAACGGAATATGAACTAGCGAGAAGAAGCACAGAACATGGTAAACACACAACACAAGAACATGACATGATGCTCGAACAAGTATGATGCAAGACAAGTTTATATGATGCAAATCATGGCAAGATATGATGCAAACAAGAATATCACACAAGGCAAGTTTAAATGAGGTCGGAAACAACATATAACAACTTCGGTAAGTCCTCGTATGCAAATTTCGAAATTGGTCCAGATATGAACAAACCTTAAGTTAAAGTTGTTTAACAGCAAGTTAGCATGATGATCTACTCGAAATTCTAGTCAAGTTACATATAAGGTTCATTTAATTCGGAGCTACGGCCTAGAAGATATGAGCAAAACAAGATGAACATGGCAAAGATGGAAGATGCATCGACACATCAACCAAACACACCCCAAACAGGTATTAAACATGGTATTATGCATCTACGTGCAAAAACACACAAGTTTAATATAGGACACTCTCAAAACGAAGCAACGGTTCAACACATACACATGAAACAAGATATAACAACATGTTGTCCAAAAACAGCAACATGGCACTTAGTTGACATCAAAACAACATGATACAATAACACTTCATGGAAACAAAGGGCATGGTAAGCATGTAAATGTCAAGCACTACAAGCATGACCACTAAGGTACTACCAAACACCACTAGAACATGCTCAAAACATCATGGCAAGATTGCAAAAGATAACAGTTTCACAGACTTAGTGAAATAAACTAAACATGGCAGCAACAACGACAAGTTGGCATGTTTGCAAGCTTGTGCAACTCATCTCAGAGCATATCATGGCATGTGAATATAACCAACAGCAAGAAGACATATTTATGAAGCTACTCATGGCAAGAACATGGTCATAGAATGCATCAAACACTAGCTAATCACATGGAAAAACTGAACTTGCTGATAACAGGCTAACAGAAAGATATTATAGCAACTTGAGATAATAAAAATAGCAAGCTACAGCAGACCATATGTGCAAAAAAGGGTATGGATGGATAGAGCATAACATGGACAACAAGACATGATCATTGGACAACCCAAAACATTCATGGATTTGAGTGGGGTATCAAGCAAACATGGCATCAGGTTATAACAGTTTCAGACTTAGCAGTTTTCAACAAGTCTCAGAAAATAACAATAGCGAGTAGGCCACTTTACAAGCTTATTGCAAACACCACAAGGCACATCATGAAAAGTGGATTGCACCACAACAAAGATGGCATGATTGTGCTTTTAAAACATATTGACATGTAGCTCAAACAAAAATCACACATAAAGATAAGAAAAAGACAAATCAGCATCTCATAACAAGTTTCAGCACTTAACAGCCACACGCACTTTTCCAACTGAGATTAACATGGCAATATGGCACCTAACATGAATGCAACAGCCACCAACATGTAGAGCATTTCACAATGAACATTTTGACATATCATACACCCCATTTGGACCAACATGCACAAAGATACCCCACGTTAAACATTCATAAATTTTGTTGACAGAAAACAAGGACTTGACATAAACATCACATAGCAGTTCTGCAACGAAGATTAAGACAACAAGATGAACAGTAACACGCATGCAAATGCAACTAACATGTAGAGCATCACGAGATGAACACTTTGACATATCATCCATCTCGTTTGGACAACCGAGCACAAAGTTACAAGCAGACAAAGGATGCAACATATTGATGAAATTACGAGGACTTAGTGGTTTCGGAGAAAAAAACACAGGTGGGCGCTAGGTAACTAAACATCGCCCTGGGAAGGATTTACATGGGCTCACCTAGCGGGCCTGGCCCAACTCGGCGAAGAGGCTAAGGAGGGGCTGGTCGGGCGCACTGGGCTGGCTTGCCGAGGAAGTGGGCCGGCTCCACGTGGCGCAGGCGGCCCACGCGGGCGAGGCCGTGGCCCAGGCAAGGGCGACGTGGGCGTCTGGATCGGGCCGTCGTGGTCGCCCGTTCCCATGAGGAATGATAGTAGACGGCGGTGCCGGAGGCTCGTGGCAGCGGTGCTAGGACACCGGCGACGTGTGGAGGTCCGGCAAGGCGTGGAAGGGCAGATCCATGTAGATGCTCTCCAAATCTGGACGGAGGAGGGCCGATCTGGCCGGCTGTGAGGTGAAGGCCGAAACAGCGGCGAGCAGTCGAAGGCGTGGTCGCGAGTGAGCCACAGGCGCAATGCTGGGCGTTAGTCAGGGTGACGACCGGCGGCAGTGGTCCCTGACGATGTGGAGGGAGGCGGCGCAAGGAGGCAGTCGCCGGCGGGAGGAGCTGGCGGCGGGACGTGGGGCTCGAGGACGGCGGCTGCAGGAGGTGCGAGGCTCAGCGGCTGCACAAGCGGGAGGAGCAGGAGGAGTTCGGGCGCGGCGGCGGCGTATGGGTCGGGCCCGCTTCGGCCCGGGGTGGACCGCGGATGGGCTACACGGGCCACGGCGGTGGGGACAGAGGCTGGGGCGACGTGGCGAAGAGGGAGAGGCTGAAGCGGTGGCTGGCGGCGGCGCGGGCCTGCGGGGAGGCGACAAGGGGCGGCGGGGCAGTGGTTTTTGCGCGGATTTCAAGGTGGCGGCGCAAAATCCGTGGAAGGGGGGCTAGCGGTCAGGGTTTAGGCTAGGGATGCCCAAATCTGGCAAGGGAAGGTGTTTAAATAGGGTAGGTGGGCTAGGACTAGGGTTACTAGGGGTTTTCGGACCCCTCAATCGTAATCGGACGGCTTCGGACACGAGAAGGGGTAGGATAGGCCTAGGAGGTGCAGGTGAGCTGTGTAGAGGGCCTCGCACCGAGAAGAGAGAGAACAGAGAGATGCCCGGCACATCGTTTCGGGGACCGAAACGCCCGACGAATTGTCCGGCGATAGTGCTGCTATAGTTTAAAGGTTGGGCAATCAAACGGACCCCGAATGCGATGAAATTTGACAGGCAGTCTACCTACACTATAACAAGACCACACGCCAAGATTCATCCCATTCTGAGAACTTTTTTCGGCCACTTACAAAAGGAGGTTCCGGAAGTGCCGCGGGCGCGTGCGACTGTGTCTTGGCTCAGAACGAACAACGGGAAGAACTGGGAGATCGTGCAACCAAGAACGGATGCAAGTTTTAAAAACATGCTGATGACAATGCACATGATGGCATGGCAAAGTGCAACACGCAAGCAGATGACATGGCAACGGCGATGAATAACTGGCTAACACCTGTCGCATCAGTCTCGGGGCGACACAACACTCCCCTACTAACAAGAGATCTCCTCGCAAGATCTTAGGAACGAGACGGAAGAGGAAAAAGGAAGAAGAAAGTTCTTCAAGGACAAAAGAGTGAAACCAAAGAAGCTTGAGAGGTTGAGCCACTTCGAAAGAAAGACTATAACGGAGATGAACGAGATTGAGAATCTCCATTACAAAAGAGGAACAAGGAACATTACGAGAACCTTGGCGGTAGAAAGACAAGAATCAATAGCTTAAATGACAAGAGAGACATTGAAACCACTCCAGTTAAAGAGATAGAAAAGGAATTCGAGCGAAGGAATTTGGACAATACTCCGGCTAAAAATGAAATGAATAGGACATGATATGATGGAGCGATACTTGACGAGAGGAACAACATAATGCCTCCGGAATAGTTGAAAGAGTTAGACGAAAGAACGGCGAAGAAGATGACAAGTTCCACCATGAATGCATTTGAAAGAGAATCTTCAAGAGAAAGGCTTGAACAGAGTTTTTGAGAAAATCAAAAACAAAAGTATTCGCTTGTATTGGGCTTATGGAAAACATCTCAAACTTGAGGTGAATTTCTACCACTACCAAAAGATTGAATTCGATGAGAGGAACGAAGACATTGAACACTCCACATCAAAATAATACGGAGAATTCTTTGCACTTCGAGACGCGAGAAGAAAATACTTGAGCTACTCCACAAGAATTTCCTGAATATCTGAGGATTGAATTAAATCATGATGAACCACCCTGAAGAGCTCCGGTTACAAAAGGATGATGAAGGATGAAAAGAATAAGAAAAAAGCCTTGCCATGAATTAGATGGAGGTTCCGACGAGATAGCCGAGGGAACTTTGAACTCCAGAAGGAAAAGATGAAACCACTTGAGATTAGGATTTATTCGTCAAGAACAAATTCCGAAGGAAGGGATTAATCAACTTCACAAAGAAGAATAAGAATTATGTTATGCTTATCCTCCACCAATAAATTGATGAGAAACAATGGACTTGCATACTACTTATTCACGTTGAAAAATATTAAAGAGGGATATGGCACAAAACTAGAGAAAGTCTTCTTGAACCACCGGTAAGATTGGAAAGAACAAATGAATCGATATGATGACAAAGGAAAAGGAATACTGAAGGAACCACCGTCAGAATTGAAATCGAGTGATGGAAAGAACGAACCACCGTAAGGAATTGAAATCGAGTCAATACAAGAGAATTAATCGCCAGGAAGAATAAATAACTTGAGGGAATTAGAATTACGAGAACGAAGAAATCATGTACTGATTAAAGAATATTTGAACGAAGCACCAGACAAATGTGAGATGAACGAAGAGGCATCAATGAAGAATATTTGGAGGACAAAGTTAAAAACTGAGAATGAATAAATCTTATGAAATGATGGCCTTTGGAGGAACACAAAAAAAAGAATTCATGAAATACTCCAGAAGAATGAAAAGAAGAAAGGTTGAACCGACGATGAAAAGAATTTGCAAACGATCTTGGAGAAGGCACATGACAGATGGAATCCATACTTACGTCACCCTTGAAAATAATTTCGGAACACTCCGGGAAATTAGAAGAGTCAGGTAAGATCCTGGGAAAAGACATGTGGGTTATGAGCCCACCGAAAAGAAACACCGTAAGGAGATGATGCATCGGAATGATTTAAAAGCTTGAATCAGGTGACAACCTCGAATTAATCGGAAGACAGATGAATCTCCCGAGATGTCTTCAGAACTCCGGAACAATTAAATGGCAAGAAATGAACGAGCAAGGGAAAAACATTTGAGCGTAGGGAAAATGATATGACAAACACCGAAACTTGAGCTGAATCCACCGGAGAAGAAAAGAGATTAAGAATGTCAAACAAGACGAGAATTCATCATTTGAAATAATTGAGGAAAGAATTCAAAGACTTCGCACGAGTAGGATGGATACTCGATTAAGGACTCTGGCTCCGAGAAGAAAAGGGTGGGTGGGTGGGAAAAAGAAGGACCACATTGGACGGGGAAAACGACGTCGATTGGAAATAACTGAGGACTGAACTTGCAAAAGATGAGGAGGATTGAATCAACTTGACGAGAATTGCACGGGATGAAAAGAGTTGGCATCGCAACGAATGAAAACTAACTACGTGATCCTAAATAAAATTGATGGGAAGAGGAGTAATTCATAACAACTACGTCAAGACTCCTCACCGGAGTGAAGAAGGGGCTGAGGAGTAAAAACAATTCCTACTCTTCGATATAACTAGACTTCGAGAATAGTTTTTTTCTAGACTCGACAATGGCCAAGCTACGATCAATCAAGGGGGCTCCTATGGTCGGTCGAGGCTCTGATACCAACTTGTCACGCCCAAGATGTGATTCTATCCCGATCACGTGATAAACTCGTGATTGGGGCACAACCGCATTACGGGCGCTTAGCAAGATGGATATCATTATATCGTACCATTACACAAATACATGGGGATACATACAATTCATACAAATCACATGAATACAACAACATCTATACAAGACATCCGACTACAGATGCAAACATGAAAAGCACAACGACATCCATCTGCTATCCCAGGCTGCCAACCAGGAACCTAACCCAAGCCTGACGAAGCAGAAGAAGAAAGAACCCCAACACAAGTGCATCACTCTCACGTCAAGTCATTGGAAACCTGCACCTGCAACTGTTGTTGTAGTATCTATGAGACACGAGGACTCATCAATCCCATAAGCATGGGTAGAAACACTAGCAAAGCTTTATTGGGTATGGAGAGGTTAAGTAGTGAGGTTGCAGCAGCGGCTAAGCAAAAGTATGGTAGCTAACACTACAAAAAAATACATTTCCGTGATGATACGTGTTTGTCACAATAGGTCACGTTTTCTATGACGATTTTATGACAGAATCAAGATAGTCATACATGTGATGTCGTAGAAGTGTTCCATGACATTGCCAAAATTATCATCACGGAAGTGTCCACTTCCATGACGATAAATCTCGCATCACAGAATTTCTTTCGTCAAGGGTGACCGACACGTGGCATCCACCGTAGCGGAACGCCGTTAAGCTATCGGGTCCGGTTTTGGATCAGATAACCCATTAAGAGCCCCGACCAATGGGGATTTTCCACGTGTAAAATTCTGATTGGCTGACGGAAACAGGTGTCAGCTCCGCATTGGTACAGGTGTCACTCACCCAATGGGCGAGATGCGCATATGATATGTTGACACGTGGACCGACCCAAAAGTAAGGATAGTTGGCAGATGATAGGTTCAAAATATACTTTATAGAGAGTTTATTGTCAAACCATGATAACAAGAGCACACAACAACTAGGCATATCATAGTGTACATAAAAGGGGTACACCATAACCACTATATATAAATCGGGAAAGTGGAACTGGATTGGAAATACAGTGTTGTATTGCCGCTAGTAATTGAAAGCCTATCGATCAAGTACATGCCAGCTCTATTAGCTGTTGACTGCAAATGTCCCTACTCCCCTTCCTAACAAGGAACATACTGTACGTAGTACATAATAACAAAAGAGGAACATGTTAAAGAACAGAAGAGAAAGCATATTCTTGAGGTTCCGCTTAATTGCATACAATGTTGGTTGCCCACTCCTGATGAATCACAGCGCCCAAAGAAATGCAACTCCATGTTGTCTCTCTATATGTGGCAATTTTGAACAAGAGTCACTAGGATCATATTCTGAACAAGAGTCAACAGGTGGGGAGCATATGAGTTTTATTGCATCCAGAATGGCACTCAATGCCTTGGTGCCAATTTTGAAGTCATTGCGGTGTTTAACTTCAAGAGTGGACTGCTGCTAGTGCGACATAAAGTAGCTACACAGATCATAGTGTAGATATAACGGGAAAACCGTATGCATCAGAGTAAAATCAGCAAAGTGGAACTTGCTGGAATTAATGTGCTAGTATTGTCGGTACGGCTAGAAAGGCTTCGGATACCAGCTCTCTTCAACTGAAGGTGCGATACTGTTAATATCAGTGTAACTCTCAAGGGCAACACAGCTCCCCGCATTTCCTTGCTATTCTTATAGGATTCAAGTGGGCAGGCCACTACAAATCCTATTCCCATGTTTACAAAATCCTACGAATCAAAGAGGCCCGAAGACCTCAAAGTGTCCATACCAACCGACCGTATAGACCTCTACACTTCAAATGTCCCTGCTCATCTTCAGTACAAGGAACATACTGTACTACTATCATACTCCCTCCGTTCCAGAATATAAGTTTTGGTAGAGATTTCCACTATGGATCACATACAGATGTATCCAGATACATTTTAGAGTGTAGATTCACTCGTTTTTCTCCATATGTAGTCCATGGTGGAATCTATACAAAGACTTGTATTTAGGAACGGAGAGAGTACTTATTAAAGAAGAACGGAAGAGGAACATGCTAAAGAAGAGCAAGCAGATTTTTGATAATAAAATGTTCGTTGCGCAGTGCCCACACATGATGAACCAGAGCGCATTAAGAAAGCAACTCCTTGTTGTCTCTCTATATGTGGTGCACGTGCTTTTTTGAAAGTAAAGTAGGAACATTAGCTGACCAATTAAATGTTATTTGTTTTAGTAATATTAGAATCATATCAGATTCGTACTTGAGCAACAAGTTTGGAATTATGAGTGGCACATTGTTTAGCGTGATGGATTCAGGAGCAGTGCTAAGCAGGTACGATGATGGTACTGAATATAAAGGCATGTCTGCATGCAAGTCTCGTGACTTTTGCCATTTGGGTGAGTCGACCATTTCAGGCGATTGGATGACGATCCTACATCTCCTAACCCTTCTTATTCCTCGTCTTTGATTCTTCCCATACAGAACACCGCACGGGCTGCCGGCCGGACCGCCGGCCCCCACCGCCTGTGTTCCTCCGGCACCCCCACCCCCGCCCCCACCTGCGTCGAGTTTTCTTCATTCAGCGAGGCCCCACCCCCACCTCCGTCGAGTTTCTTCATTC